>WEDG01000429.1:0-112791 GCA_017591395.1 Schistocephalus solidus | reverse complement strand
TGTTTACGTACGCAGATCAGCAATGGACTCATCTTCTAGTTAGGTCTGCAAGCTTCGCCGAAGATAACAAGGTAAAAGTTGATCCGGTTTGATAATGCATCAGCAACAACATTGTCGCTGCCTCGGATGTAGCGGGATATCAGCAGTAAAACCGCGAAAGCTGAGTAGACAAGGTGGTACACTTCTCTTAAGAGTACTCATCTGGTTTACCTTGGAGAGTATAAGAAAGAGGGTTGTGGCCAGTATGAACCCGAAAAATCTCTTCCCTCTAAAAGGTGGCAAAAATGATGAATAGCCAGGTAAAAAGCAAGGAGCTCGCGAGAGAAAGTACTGTAGCGAGTCCAGCTGGTTGTCGCTTCTGTGAAAAGAAAAGCTAATGGCTGTAACTGGTTATTTACCACCAGTTGATGTAAGACTGCGCCAACAGCACCGTTGGTGCTGCCAGTTGTCAAAATAACCGTATAGAATTCAATAGAGCTGAGATGGTGCAGCGAGGGCCTTCTGGCTGTCCCTAAAGCTGAGCAGCCGCCGCAAAGTTCGCCCGACCGGCTTAAAGCCGACTTCAAAAGATCAGTCAAGGGTTTCGTGCATTAAGCGTACAGTTGGGAAATCGAAACGTCGGTAGTAAATTGATAAGCCCAATGTGAAACGTCGAAGGTGAGGGTCTCGGAGACGGAAAGATAAAACGCTTGCACCACCTCGGTACCGGTGTGATGCCATGCTGGTTGACGGATCACCGAGGAAACTGCTAAGAGAAGCAGGTGGTGGTGAAACCGCAAAAAGGCATTTGTCCACGTTCAATTACAAACCATGTTGCTGGAAACAATCTAAACTTGGCGCAAGTGCGATGGTATGTTCCAAATGCTGGCGCATTGCGACGCCACGAGTATATCAATATCAATACCAGACAGTTGCAACGAAAGACCACGCAAGACCTTATCAATAAACCAACGAACTGAAAGGCATGGAGAAATTCGAACAAGCCAAAAGGCGCTGCGATGGCGGTCTTGGGAGGCGGCCTTCCTGACCACCGGTATCTGATGCTATGTTCTGGCGAGGTCTAGCCCGAGAAAATAGTCTTTCCAGCCAAAAATGTGAGAAAAATCGCAAATATGAGGAAACGGGTAATTGATTGGGACGGTTATTCTGTTAAAGCACGAATTAATGGGCCTGCCAATCATCGGCCAATTCTCGGGGACTGCGTGCAGTGGAGAGGCTCCATGTGATGGAAGAAGGGCGAATAATCCCCGATTAATCATGTGCTCGAACTCACTTCTGCCACCCGCAGCTGGATGAAGCCCATGGATGGACATGAACGGCTGCCCTGTGGTAACGTACGTGATGCTGAACTGTGTGCTGAACGTTTTCGCAACTGATGCAAGGTTTGAAGGGATGGATAGCCTTCAAAATGTCAACAAAATGAAGAACTTGGAATAGTCAAGTGTATGCCAACCGAGGTGTCACGGTGACGGTACTGACGGTGAAGAGTCTGGTTGTAGTAGCAATGAGTCGACGATGCTTTAAAATCAACTGCAAGGCCAAAATACGAGAGGAAATCAGCTCCAATAATGGGTGACTGGACATCGGCTTTGATAAAGACCCATTGGAAAACATCGCCCAAGACCAAGGTCAATAGTAGGGACTGTTGTCCAAATGTGTGGATGGCGGTGTTGTTAGCAGCCTGCAATAAGAATTGCAAAGGCGGAATAACACTAACCTCAGCACCGGTATTGACAAGAAAAACGGAGATTGCCTCGACTTATCGGTGATATATAGAACAGGCGACTCGTCGCGGTTGGCCAACAGTGTCGGCACCGCATCATTGGCGTTGTCTTTAACTGTTGCGGCGTCTGTGGAAATTCGCATCGGTGGAATACACTTTGCGTGCTTTACGCCATAAAATGATGGTACTCAGCACATGGTTCGTGGCTAACGTTCCTGCGGATTGGGACCACGATATGTTTGACGACTTCCGTTTGACTGAAGATTGTTGAGGATAGAACACATGCTGCTGACTTGCGTGCATAAGAGCGCGCACGCATCCCTTTAAGTCTTCATACTCACTGCTGCGCACGCATTTGTGCTTTGGCGCAGGTCGGATGATGGTTCGGTCCGTCGATAGGCATTACAGCGCGATGATAACGCCAGATTGCGGGAGGACCACGTTCCGACTTTAAGGCCTTGATGAGCGGGAGTGCCAACATTATCCGATCTTGAAGTGGAGACGGATATCTGTTGAAGACTACTAGAACATGCGCACGGCTAGGGTATTCATGATTCGGTCTCAAAATGAGGGCTATTTCTTAGTTTTTTCAGCTAATACCCGCTGCATGCGGGAAGCTTATCAAGCCAGACTTCGGAAAATTGTGCATCATCCATATGACGACCAGCAAAGCAAAAAGAACGCATGTGGCGCATTAGCTGGGAAGCGTTTCAGGGTCGCCGAGTTCGACCTGAGTGAAAAACTCACGAAGCATTCGGTAGGCCGACTTGGCCACACAATTAATTGGCAGTGTCCTTTAACTGGCGTGGCCCTCAGCAGGGGTCGGCTGAATTTAACGTCGTAACAGCAACATCGAAGGAAGCTATCGCACCGTATATGAATAACGCAAGCCACTGGTGATATGAGTGTCGAGAAAACTCCTCATAAAACCATACCAGCGAGGGTTGCCCGGCGTAAATGGGGCAAATTCGAAAGAGATATTAACGTCAAAAGAGTCTGTGTTAGTCTCAGAGTCCGTCATAGCAAGTGATATGGTGCTTATGATAGAAAACGTCACCAATATTGTAGTGTAGACAAGGGTCAAAACTGCTAAAAACCAAAGGTGTACAAAATAAACCAACGCTAACTGGGAATTGCGTCTAAAATAAAACAACAAAAAGGACTGGTAAAATGACAGAGAATTGTTAGAATGCAGACTCACGAAAAAGCAGCTTTAGATAGCAAATTTGAGGATTGTAAATGAACTTGAACTGATTCAGGCTATGCATCAAGGACGATGAGCAGAGTCAGATTTCCACCTGAGATGGCGTTCCAGAATGCAATCGAGAAAATGATCGATCGTCACCTTGTCTGCTGTAATTGGTACAGATCAGTACAATCATGAGAGTAGTGGTGAATGCAGCAGCGCAAACAGAAGACGCCCAACACGCGAGTTGAAGCTGGCTGCTAGTTTATTTAGCACATTAAAACAAGCGTACATAGTAGGTGAACGAACGAGAAAAACATGTAAATTGTACCAAATACCTGCTATAATGGAAAGTGTTATTTCCGAGCGTCGTTTTGAACTTGCTTTCGAACTTCAGCTCCTTTGAGTTTACACAGTTTAAGTCACAACCTTAGTGTAGAAGACACGTTGGTTTGGAATAAATCTTGAGTGGATTGTCCAGTCTCTATATTTGGGATTTATTTACTTGGACTTGACGATTCTGCGGCTATCCAAAATATTCCTTCAGTGAGAATTATTCCACGTCCCGCACATTTTTCCCTACGAGAAATTCAAGCTTCAACGTTCACCTGTTTCCAAAATTCGCGCCAGCGGTTTGCTGCTTTACTCTGCTCTCAATTGGGAAGAAGAAGTCACAACAAAGGCTGAGTCGTTGCATGCATCTTAGAAGTTTGACTGCTGAATAGTATCGCACCATAGCTTATTTACTTAAGAAGATTTATAAGTTAAATGCATTCGCATAGAATCTAAAGAGGTATGGAAAACACAGTCGTACAGGATTAAATTGCGTGGGAATAAATTGATACCACGGTCGGGAGTCGAACAATGTGGCGACGCACCTTACCACTCTGCCACATTCAGTTGAAAATCTCATCAACAAAATTGTATAGAAACAGAAAATGGTGGTGAATACAGAGATTCTGTTAGTACTTCTTCTCCTGCCAAGTTTGCAAAAAGTCTGGTAACACTAATGAATGTCACCTACGAGAATGAAAAGGGCATGAGGTGTTTACGTCTCCTAAAGAAATTCTTATTGATAGAGAAAGAGGTTAGTAACTTGAAGCAAGAAATAGACGATCTAAAAGAGAAGGTTCATTGTTCCTCCGGCAAAATAGCACCCAAAACAATGAGAATTTCAACAAAATAAATTACGTATGCAAATAAAGCTTCCTCTAGAATACATAATGTAGAGCTTAAAGACATTGCGTCTACAGACCTCACTCAATCAGTAACCGTTCCCTTCCTTCGAAAGGGAGATCAAAACAGCTAATGCAGCTTTCTACTGTCATCCAGCTCAGACAGAGTAAGTAATGCTCTGGATACACAAAAATATGCGGCATCGTTGCTGGAGGATACAACAAAGAGGCAATGTTGAAAAGCTAGTCGAAATTTGAAATTACCGAAGACGAAGAATTTCGAAATCAGGAAAAAGGGCAAGATGATTTCACAAAAAATGAGTTACAACTCGAACAAAAGCTCATTCTACCGATAGATGCTCTAGCTAAATCCTCTGCTGATGATACAGAGCAGTGCAGAAAAAAACTGGCAAAGGTCCCAAAAGAGTTTCGCCATTAACTTTAGGAATCGTTGCTCGTAATGACGCAAATAACATCGTTGACCAGAATAGAATTATTCCTGATACTGATGCCCTATTTACAAATCAGAACGCAAAGTCACCAAACGAACATTTCGACCGAAACGACAATATTGTTATTAAAGGGGCTTCTGAGTCCACTTATCTTATTGAAAAAGAAAGGATAAAACATGACCTCAGTCTTTTCTGAGCATTGTCAAATTCGATTCTTTAAGATAGCGAATGCGTTATCGTGCACAAAGCATTTCGTTTCGGGATAGCGGGTGTTTTACATGACCTATCATCACCGAGGCCTTTTAAAATCATTCTTGAAAATGATTTTCAGGCTTTACGCCTCCTAGAACGGAGAATGGCTCTCCGTAGCTCACACAGGGATTTGTGTTTTCCGCCGGATTACGAACCGACGAAATGGCACCAAATGAAGATGCTGAGTACAGAACTGAAGAGGACAACCGAACAGGGGGAAAATGGCTCCAAATAAAGGATAGGTAAATAAAAGTGATGAAGAGGTCATTTTTGTGCCATAACCCGTAAATCATTAAGGTTTATCCTCACCGAGACGGAGGACACTAAATACGATGTATCCAACTGTACAGAGCTCGTATACCAAAAGGAAGGCGCTCCAGAACTCGGTTGACGACCACTCATTGGAACTCAGCGTGGGTGGAATGGACACCAGTTCGTATTTGAAAGCACTGACAGACTCCAGCATTCAATCACCCGAAAGGAGCAGAAGTCTGTATGGAGGTCATGGCGCGCAGCTTGTTTTTGAAAGCTTAGTGAAAATTCTAATTTTTTCAGGATTTCCTCATCTCAAGCTTAAATTACTACCTGATTTTTGGATTAAACTTTGCATTTTTAACAGTCTATCACTTGCTTATACCTGTGGTGCTCGTCCTCTTCTAGAGGCGTGAACCTTTAGAGTCAACTTTTTCACCCGATAAAACCTCATTATTAGTCAGGTGTATCTCATATACTAAGAAGTTTTCTCAAGTGCGTATAAAGGTTCATAGTTAAAATTTTGGAAGAAAATCATTCATCGCAGAAATTCATTTGCCTGATTTTTCACAAGTTTGACGAAATTAAAGCCTCCTCTTGGCAAAAATGAGAACGAAAATCTCAGCTCGTCACAAGTTCTCAGCCATTGAACCGAAGCATTGCTTGGTTGCATCTAGTAGTCACAGCAATGCTGTGCATATGCAACCAGTTGTTAAAGCTAAACAGCTTGATCTCTCTGCTTTACAAAATTATAATTATTTTATGTTAAAGTTTGCATTAGTTCCCACTATACTGGGGAACTTATTTGACAGTGATATCTCTGCTATTTCCTCACAGGAATGGCAGCGTCTGGACTTTCTCCTTTATTTGGTTGCCAGTGAAACATAAGACTGACAGAAAAAAATATAATTTTCTTTAAATAAAGTTTTCCCGAGACAGACGACCTTTTCACGTTGCCGTACACTTCCTGTACTCGTGTGGCTTAAACTACAAAATAGCGGAAGCCAAACATCTCTCCTCACGTAGCAAAAATCCACCTATATTATTCACCCTTTTTTCACCAATCGAGGTGGACTCCATCTTTGCACAACGAGCTTACATTGCTCGTTATTTAGAAGTTGCAAAATGTTTCCTTTGTCGGGTTCTTACACCGATGGAGCGAAGGAATGTGTCTCTTCTCTCACATAGTTCTTCGGCCTCTCAATCTTATATCCATAATTGTGGCCATGGCTATGCAAACCACAACGAGACGGTACAGCAATCTCCTCTTGTGCTTGGCTCAAAACCCCGTTAATTTCACCTCGCACTTTTCTTCCAACGAATCCATCAACGCTTTCTTCCTCGCGAATAGAAATTAAAAACTTATTAGCTATCAACCATGTCGTGAGCCCACCTTTAATGTCAGTTATTCCGTCTAAATGGCCAAGACCGACTGCTTCTCCGTTTCAAAGTAGTTTTATATATATTCCTACTGTTGACTTAGTCTAAAAACTGGGTCATGTCCTCCTCATTCCCATTCCACGCCATCCACTCCGGTCCCAGCTATTAAATCTACTAAACTTTTCAATAACCTGGGCAAATCTAAGTATACTTTTTATTTAAGTTCCAAAAAGAAAAACGTCATTACAGTTGATAAACCTCTTAACCCTCCAGCATCTACTATACCTACCCACAATTTCCTCAGCAATTATCCCAACCAAACAACTTCTCACTCTCCCAATTTATTAACTCTACCCTTTATGGTACCAGTTTTCCAAAACAACTATTTCCATTTTCAAATATTTTTCTCCCCCCCATATTATTCCAATAATCATCAAAATCCTTCTCCTTCTCTCCTTCTCCTTCTCCTTCTCCTTCGCCTTCTCATATTTTCGCTAACGCAGGAAATAACCTTCTTCTCAATGGATACCAACAAAATATATTTCTCTACAATAATCATAATGTAGTTACCAGGAACAGCTTAGCTAATTGTAGACCACAGCAATTTTACTTTCCACCCGCACCTTCCTCCCTACAGTTTACTTCCACACCACCAAGTCTTTCTTTTTTTATAAACATTAATGAGCGTATCCTGCGTTCCCAAATACGCTCAGTATAGCTTCTTTCAACGTGAGGTCAGTCGTGAAAAAGATGACGGGGCTAAGAACTGCAGCTTTTGAGTTTGACCTTGATATTATGCGCATCACAGAATCTTCGATTCATGGGCTAATTTCAGACTCAACGCTCGCTTTAGATAAGTTTAGTTTATATCGACAAGACCACGTTGAAAAACGTGGCGATGGTTGTCTTCTTTACGTAAGGTCATCTCTTGCACATTCTCCTTACGAGCTAAGCATTTCTAAGTTTTCTGGAAATACTTGTTTCGTTTCAGTCTTCCTCTCGCACAAGAAAACATCCATAATTGGCTGTGTCTATAATCGGCCTTGCTTTTCCTGCAATGAATTTCAGCTCTGTGAACTCATTGAAAAAGTTAAAGAAGCTCCGTTTGATGTCAAAATAATCGTATGAGATTTCAATTTGCTCAATCGGGACGAGGTCATGTGCATAGGAACCACCAATTATTTGTTCTCCAACTTGGACAATTTGAACTCCATTAGCACTTCCTGAGGACTGTTCCGGACAATACTGTTTCAACTGCACATACGTACTTGCTTCCTGTTCATCTGGAATTTTTATCGGGCCGAAATTCCTCCTAAAACGCAGCAAATTGAATTTTGTTTATAAACTTATTCAAGTTGACTACGCAGCCTCTGCACCAATATAAACTGACAACCACTTAGGGAACCAAACGTGTACAACCTCATTAAGATCTAAAGATATCCAGGACCTTCGACATATCCGAACGGCTAAGTCGTCCCTGCATATTTTGCATATGCCATTTACAGGTTTTTTAAGCGTTTTTAAAAAGGTAGGCACGTTTGTGCTCATATTGCTGCAAATACTCACCATAATCCAAACCCAGTCGGAATTTTTCGCTATCCGCCCAAAAGAGAACACACGCATACGCATTTTTCTAAACATTCATGGACTCAAAGCAATTGTTAGCTAGCAGCATAACCAGAAATGACACTTCCTTTAAAGAAAAGCCTGTTGAGCTTCTTCGGCATCCACGACTGGCCCTCGATCAGTTTAAACTTACAACCAAGGACCAACAAAGCGCACAAAAGCGTGATGGCAGCCAAATCCATCGGCTACGGGTACGAATCTTGTGTGGGATGTTCTTATATTTTACTAAGAGTTCAAAAACTGAAAAATGAGCTTGAAGACTTTAGGAAGCTCTTGCAAGATAACAATACTCGACGCACATGTCGCACATGGCGCCTCTCACTTTCTTGGCAAAAGTGCTCCGTTATGGTTATTGGCGACAACCATTAGCCCCACCTAAGCATAGACGGTCACGATCTAAACGTGCCCGGAGTTATAAAGGATCTGGGCATATCATACTCTAGTAGCCTTAATCTGTCAGAGCACTGCGCCCTGATTGTCTCGAAAGCACGCCAAACTACTGGGTTTATTCTCAGAAATTTTAAAACCGTCAAAATTAGAATCAGCCTCTATAAAATATATGTCAGGCCTAGTCTGGAATACTGCTCGTTTCTATTTAGTCTTCTGCACGCTAATGAACGAAAGAAGATAGAATCAGTCCAGCACTTCTTTACAAAAAGAGTTTTCTATTCAGAACACTGAAAAATGTCCTACCAACAACGCTGTGAGCTTACAAGCCTTGACCCGCCAGGGCTTCGTAGATTACAGAAGGGACTATTTTTACTGTTTAAACTACTAAACAGTCGTACATTTAACCCCCTTACATCTCTGAGGCACCTCGACAACTCTCGGCGCACCAGTCATCGAGATGTATTTTTATTTCTTCCTTTGGCACGCACAGTTAGATACCTACAGTTTTTTTCGGTAAACGCTATAGCAATCTGGAATAAGCTACCTAGAAGTATCAAAATTCAGCAAAGCTATCCCTTGTTTACGCGAACTGTCACTAGTTTTTCTACATTCAGGACACCTTCCAAAACTTTTTGGGTGCTGACTCTGTTGAAGCTCTCTTCGGTTCTGATGGCGTTCATGGACTCTGAATCCTGTGCCGGTCTTCATGCTGAGGGGAAAATTTACTGGCTCTGCAGACCTCAATCGGCTTATTTCTCAGTCGACAGCGAACAGCCGCTCGCCGACATACCTGCTGGTGCAGAATACCGGATCCGTAACACTGAATGGAGAGGTTCTTCACCGGGCACCTGTGTTAACGCGTCCCTGTCCAGAACTTTAATTACTCAATAAGCTGCAGTTTTTTTCTCCTGAAAAACCTGAAACAACGATCAGGAGTTTTTTTCACCGTCAGCTTGACCTCTACTGTATATATTTTTTTGACCTTGCCTGTAAACTGGCAATAAATAAATAAAATAAAAATAAAAATAAAATAAAATACGGTTAGAAATATTACGGTTAAAAAGCAGTTACCAAAGTGCCAAAAATACCAAAAACAAAAATTTGTAAAAACTCATAATGTTCGGACGCGAATATCCATAACGACCGGATAACAGGAACACAGTCTCTGAATCCCATGGACGACGACAAAAGTGAACCACAAACCACATACTCCCATCTTGGGTGCTCTAAAAAGCCCTTATTTGCATCCCAAGAAACAAACGCGGGGCAATCTGCAATGGGGAAACACCACAACACCACCAAATTGGATAACGGTAATATTAGGACAACTTAAATAATGTCTCTTCCAAAGGCAGTTCCGACTTCAGACTCAACTTCTGCCGGCTATCCAAAAAGTTCTTAAGAGCCCTTAGTTGAGAGCGAAAAAACCAATTAGTGGCAAGATAGAATTGGGAAACAACAATACACGATTATTAAGTTAAAAACAACCCTAATGAATCCATCTGGTCATTCAGAGGACAATATGGTCGGCAGTGTATTAAAGATTGCCATAGACCGAGAGAACTCTATAGTTATCCAGGGCTTACCTGAATCAAATACTCACACCTCAAAGGAAGGGATATCCACTGACCTTGCTATGTTTCAGCACCTGCTGAACGATTTTCTTCATTCGGGAGAGAATATAACCGTTCGCGCTGCCTTCAGGCTGGGAAAAAAGGATATTGACCAGTCAGAAACTGTGAGATTACGGCCTATCAAAAATGTCTTGAACAACAAGAAAGAGGCTAAGCTACTTCTCTGAAGAAAAACCAACCGTCAAAACTCTCATAAGCAGGTTTTTTTCAACCGGAATTAGTAGTAGTAATATAAAATAAATAAATAAATTGTACATTTAAGGCCCAGAGAGCCCCGTCATTTCAAACATAGTATCGCGGTTTAAATAAATAAAAAGTGGATAATTGCTGCACTATGTGAGCAGCCATATTAACAGCAGAAATGAACAATATGGTAGGCATGTCCAATTCAAAACGATTTGCCATTTTAAAACAAAAGTCAACAATCTTTAACATAAACGGTGAACTAGAAAAGACGCAGTAAAAAAAGCCCTATTTGGAGGCAAAAAACTGAGACCGGTTAGTTGTGGAGCTAAGGGGGGTTGAAATGATCATGGAGGAATTACGAGTGGCATAGGGTCGATCTACCTGAGCGAAAGCGTTAATTCGTGTGAGATTTGGGCTAGAGTTAACGCGAAACAGGACGCAGATACCGGCTTCGAGTCTTCTTACCCACAGAAGTTTAATGTTTGCTAACTGGCATCTATCCGTATAAGAGATACTGGATCCAGGAAGAGAATATCGTCTTCGAGTAAAAACCCTCTGAACTTTTTCAATCTTACTGCGGTCAGAGGCGTTCATCAGCCCAAATAGGGGACAGCAGTATTCTAGGATAGGAAGAACAAACATGCGGTACAAGTCTAACTTTATTTTCGGAAGGAAGAAATTACGCGATATAAAACCACATATCTGTGCAGCCTTTGCAGAAATTCGATCTGCGTGAGGCGATAATGTTAGCTTATTAGTGTAACTTAGACCTAAGTATTTTATGGTTGATCGTTCTAAAAGTGTACTATTTTGAAATACGAGGGGTCCAGGAAGCTTGGTGGGGAAACAAATATGGAACGCTTTACAATTTTGCGTGTCATCCTTGCGCAGGGGTCATGCTTATCTTCTCTGTATCGTTCCAATTTTAGTATATGTACCGCCGAAGCGAGAAGAGGAGACAAGCAGCTGGAGAGAACAGTTTGGTTATTTACAGGGGACGCGTGATACAGAGAAACGCAAAATTGCTCTGGAACCCGCAAACGCTCATTATGGCAGCGGCAAATTAGCATTGGCAAACTCGAGACAAATGGAATTTGGCTCTGCCGAGTGTTGCCTACTTTAATGTCTGTATACCAACGCCCAAAGTCTGTTTTCGAAGCTCGTCAAACTGAGAATTCGGGTAGCCATTCTGTCTCCCGATATTATAGAAATCACAGAATCATGGCTGTCACAGAACATCAGCGATTGCGAAGTAGTCTTATCCGAGCACCAGTTGTTCAGGTGAGACCACACCCACCGCCAGGGTGGAGGAGTTGTGATTTATGTTAAAAGCAATTTCACAGTGTGTGAAGTGACAGATAAGAGAAGCAAGAGTATTGAGGCTATTTGGCTGAAGATAAAGACTCGGGGATCGTAGGATTTGTCATTTTAAAACAATAATCAACAATCTTTGACATATACGGTGAACTAGAAAAGAAGCAGTAACAATACTCCCACGGTTAAATTGGAGAAGGAGTTCGGCGAGCCGCCAATTTGCAAAAACTAGGAGAAAAACACCTTCACTAACAAAATAATAGCTAGATGCAATGGGATAGTATTGTGATGTTGCTGACAACGTATGAGGGTTCGAAACGCTCCTGGTCGGCCCAATCTATGGCGTGGAGACTTTTTCAAGATGAGAGCTGAGTTATTACGAATAGACTGGGATCTGCTCTTCTCCTGGAATGTCACTGAGGACTGGAATTTATTTAAGGAGTGGTTGTTGAATGTAATGAAATGCCACTGTCCGCCATCAAAACTTAGGATATCGATCAGACCACAGTGACTAACAAAGGATCTAAAAAGAGAGATTAACAGGAAAGGGAGGCTTTGGAAGAAATTATGCCGATCCAATGAAAATTAAGCCTTGCAAGCATATAAAACTCAAAAAAGATTAAAAGCTTGATCTTAAAAAGCTGACAGGATTACGAGCGGGATTTGCTCCAGCGAGCAGTTCGCAATCCCAAATTTCTCTACAGCTACGTAAGAAAATGTACATATAACAGAAGCCCGATTCCTGTTATGAGAAACGATGACGGTTTCGAGATATGAGAAATTTAAAATAAAACTGAACAATTTTCACGGTTCTTTCAGTCGGTTTTCACCAGAGAAGCTGTTTTTTTCCATCTAGTTACGAAACTATGAGAGCACCCATTATTCAGGATATGCTCTTTCGAGAAGAGGCGATCTTTGAAGAACTAAAAAGACTAAAGGCATGCAAATCCCCTGACCCCGACGAGCTTCCAACAAAACGACTTCTCGAACTTGTTCGAGAGCTGGCCAACCTGCTATCTTTTCTGTGCTAGAAATCATTCGATATGGGAATTCTTCCTACCGACTGGAAAGCAGCCCACATTACAGCGCTTCACAAAAGCGGTAGTCGTGCAATTGCTTCAATCTAAAGGGCTGTCAGCCTCACCTCAATTTGTTGCAAGGTTATGGAGAAGGTTGTCAAAAAGGAATTGATAATTTATTTAGAAACCCGTACCCTCTTATCAACTGCACAATATGGCTTTCGTAGGGGAAGAGCACGTGTTACAAACTTACTTTATACGATGCAAAGCTGGACAAAAGCACTCGATGCAAAAGACTGTGCATATGGCCTACATTGATTTCCAGAAGGACTTCAAAAGTGTTCCCCACCAGCATCTCTTTTACAAGTTGAGAATATTTTGTATTGGAGGCAAAATTCTTAAATGCATTAAGAATTTTCTCGTTGGTCTCTGTAGGCGGATCAAGATCAAAGTGCGCAGTCATCGAGAGTGGAGTCCCACAAGGTTCAGTGCTCGGACCGATTCTATTTCTCGTGTTCATTAATGATTGTGTACAGGAATTGCACTGTGACTTTGATATGTTTGCGGACGATATAAAAATCTGGAAAGTTATCGACAATGCTACCGATGCAGACGATTTACAAGAAAATCTTCGTCGATCGGACGAGTGGTCCCGCAATTGGCTCTTGTCCTTCAACTCAAACAAATGCGCCCTGCTACGTCTGGGAACTCGAAATCAGGACACTGATATGCGACCCTACTATTTGAACGGTATGCCACTCCGAGAAGCACACACACGGAAGGATCTCGGCGTTTGAATGAAAGACAACCTGAAGCTTTTTACGCAATGTTGCAATTCAACTAAATCCGCCAGTTCAATGTTGTTTGCTTTAAAGAGGGCATTTAAAGATTTCGATGAAGACTATTGTTCTGAAGTCTTTGGTACGTTTGTAAGGCCACATCTTGAGTATGCGATCCAAGCCTGGCGACCGTGGACCAAACAGGAATACGGCATGCTCGAAAGGGTGCAGTGGCGAGCCACACAATTAGTAAGAGTTCAGGGTTATCTAACATAAGAGATTCGCCTAAATAACCTAAAGCTCTATCATCTGAGTTATAGGCAGTTGCGAGGAGACTTGACACAAACCTTCCGTATCGTACGTGGCATGGGTAGCAACCTCTGTGTGATGATTTTTTCTAACTTGCCAGTCTTCAATCTGGCTTACGCTCGGATGTTCGTAATTATCGTGGTGTTCATAAAACACCTTCTCTTGGTAAGCTCTTTGAAAACTAATTGCCGTAGAACTTACAGATTTTTGCATAGCCAATCAGCTTCCTAGCTCTCCTAAACATGGCTTCCTTCCCGATTACTCTTGTGAAACATGTCATCTGTCTTTTCTAAATCTATTTACATCTTTTTGTAAGGATCATCTTTCTACGGTCGTTTTCTATTTTGATCTTAGCAAGGCCTTCATTAAAGTGCCTCATAGGAGCCTTATAGTTCAGTAAGAAGCTTAAGGACTTCGCAGTCCCCTAACCTATTTCATTGCGTCATATCTAACTAATCATAAACAAAAGATCTAAGTGGGGTCCTCATTTTCAGCTGAGACCTTCTATTGTAAACAATGTCCTTCAAGGCACCGGGCTAGCTCCTCTTTTGTTTTTGCGTTACATTAATGATATTTCATCCGCAGTTAAACACTCGCAGTCTTTGATTTATGCGGACGATCTTAAATGCGTATATTCCTTCTCTTTATCTTCGGCCCATAGATGCGTAGAAGAAATCCATGTAGACTTGCTAGCTCTTTCCGCGTGGAGCTAAACGAAGCAATTGGAATTATCACCTTCTAAGTGTCGTAACATGTGCTTCGGGCTTAACGGACTACAACAACAAGTTAATTTTCAAGGCATCCCTATGACTAAATGTTAAATCAACAAGGAATAAGGTTTAAGTTACACAAATTATTTAGATCTGTTGCCTCATGTCGATAAAATAACGGCCAAAGCTGCCCAGATTTTGGGCTTTATCTCTTATAATTTATATTTTTGTGAAATAAAATTAAGACTATGTAAAACGTTTGTCCTTCCCATTCTTGAACATTGCGGTCGATTTTTTGGTTTAATGACCGAGTGAAGCTGTTCGAAAATTGAAAACGTCCAAAGACACTTCTCTCGGAAACCCTTATCTCAGACCCTTTCAATGACCTCCTATGCGAATATGTGCCAGCTAACTTACCATAAATTTCTATTGGTTCGGAGACTAAAAGCTGGCTTCTGCCTCATTTATCGCCTTAATAATAGTTCAAATATTCCCGGAATTCCAGCCCGAACCCCCGTTAGTCGTCCGTAAAACCTACGTAACTCTTCACCTATAATACCATCTCCTATATCCTCCACATGTAAACGCTCTCTGTTCTTTGCTTCTAGGTATTGCTTGCTTTGGAATAACCTGCGAATCGATATATGGTTATCAAATAACCTATCTTCTTTTAAGTGAAGACTGCACATTTATTTTAACACTGATTCAATTAACCTTTAATTTTCCTCTTCGTTCCCTAGCAGATTTCTCCATTACCTCGAGAAAGGACTATCGGGAATTTATAAGGCCCTCTCCAAATTTTATCTTCCATGCATCGCTCCCCACAAACTATGCTCTCTTCATAACCCATGCCTCCGTAAAATGATCACTGAACAATTATATCATATTGCGCGCTTGTTTTGAAGCAGCTCCATTTCGAATGCCTATAACCATCATGAGAATTACAATCTGAATACTAGGCGGTGCAGGCCTCAGATTCATCATCGATTCTCATGCCAACTTGCACCCCTGAGATCATTATGTTGAGTTCTTCTTACTCAATTACCGGATCTCCCATTCTCCTTTCGTACTGCACTCAGGAGCCTACCATGCTGCTTCATATGTCCTCGTGGAGCAGTGTCACGGTGTTGAACCTACTCGGACTGTTGACGATCATTTCGGGCTCCACTGTTGGTGGTCTGAGAAATCAGCAATGAGAGTAATGTGGTTACTTCTCTGTCAATTCCACCATGACCTTCATGATCTCTACGGCCCTTTTCTCGTTCGACCCTAAGCGTACGGATGATGCCTGCGAAGTATTTCCCTGTCCAGAACCCTTGACGTTTAAGCTCATAGTCAGTCGATACGCATCGGGATCTCACCTGCGGTGCTGAAAAGTAGCCTCCATCTTTAAATTATTTCTACCACGATGAGGAGCGTTTTGAACGTTCATACGCTCTCATAAGCATGTCAGTCATACCAAACGCGTATGTTTTTCATCTAGGAGCGACAGTTTTTTCTCCTTAAAATCCCACAAACCCCATTTAAGATATGCTTCTTCCATAAAAATGCACAAAGAGCTTTTTTTCATTGTCTGCTCTTTTATCTTATTTGTTGATCACACTGATTTGTGTCAATTTTCATCACCAAAACCTCACCTACTATTCAAACTTAACTGTACACGATTTTGCATTCGTATTAATTGATTTTTATCCAATGACAGTGCCCTTCCGGGTACTCAAATAAAACAACAATCTATCTATCTATCTACCATAACTTTTACCCTCTGGGACGTAACCGTAGCCATTCGACGTTTTCGTCAATCTTATAGTCCTAGACCAGATGGCGTACAGATCAGTATTATAAAGGCGGATGCTAATGATATATTCCCGTCACTTCTATGCAAGATATTTAATCTAGCTCTTGAAAGTGAAACCTTTCTCAGTGTATAGAAGGAATCGCATATTCTACCTATCCCCAAACGCGGCCAATCTACGTCATTTGACGATTTTAGGCCAATCAACACACTGTCCGCAGCTTCGAAAATCCTGGAGACCTTGATCAAAGATAAGATGATGTATCATTTAACTGAGAATAACCTATTGAAAGCAACCCAGTATGGGTTCCTCAAAACTAGGTCTTGTGACACATGTCAGCTCTCTTTCTTTGATCATGTTCTACAATCTAGGGATAATGGCTTTTGCACTTTACATAGTCTATTTCGATTTCGACAAGGCCTTCGATCGTGTTGACCATGCCCTTCTTCTCCTGAAACGCTCCTCTTTCGGTATTATGGCCTTTCAGACGTTCTGCTGGAAAGCATTGACGCTGAAAAATCTGCTAATGAGAGATTCGAAGGTTCCTCTTTCTAAAAAGAAGTAGTTTAGCCACTTCCTTGTTGTCCAAGATAATTTTGTTAGGCCCTGGTCTCACTGTTTCTCACTGTCCAATATCGTTTTTCCAATCCTGAACGCTGCACGAACGAATACCTTCTCTCCAAAATAAAGTTTATTGTTCAGCAGGTGCTGAGACATAGCAAGTTCAGCGGAGATCCTTTCCTTCGAGGAAGGAGCATTTGATTCAGGTAAACCCTGGATAACTACGCAATTTTCTCGGTCAAGGTTGTTTTTTGATATACTGACGCCTATATTTCCCTCTGAATGACCTGAGGTATTTAAGAGAGTTCTTTTTAACTTCATACTAGTGTTATGGTGGTTCGCAGCTCTATTCTGTCATGCGTTAGTTTTTCAATGTCAATTAAGGGCTCTTTAGAACTTCTGAGATGCCTGATAGGAGTTGAGTCTGAAGTCGGAAGCGCCTTTGGAAGAGGCATTCTAGAAAGAACTGACCAGTGGACTCTCCAAACCACTAGCGCATACATTCATTTCAACATTTGAATCAAGGAAACGGCCATCTGAATGGAAGGCAGCAAATATATACCCCATATACAAGAGTGGGCTTGATCTTATGTCAACAATTATTGGCCTGTCAGCCTAACATCCATTTTCTGTAAAATAATGGAATCAATAATTAAGAAGGTGACTACGAAGTTCCTTGAGGAAAACCGATTACTCTCAGAGATCCGGCATGGCTTCAGACAGAATCGCTCCTGTCTTTCCACTTTATTGGTCTCCATAGAGCAGTGGACTCGCGCATTGGACGAAGATGGTAAGGTTGACGTCATATACACTGATTTCAAGAAGTCGTTTCACAGTGGCATAAGAGGAATCCTGTTAACATGGATCGTAGATTTTCTTACAGGAAGATTGCAAAATGTGTGCGTCGATACCTTTAAGCCAACACCTACTCCGGTTCCAAGTGATGTGCCTCAAGGCTCGGTTTTAGGGCGGTTTCTCTTCTTCATGTACATCAACGACTGTGTCGACGACCTGGTGGCAGTGCCGTCACGTTTGCAGACGATGTTAAATTGTGCATGGTTATCATATGTGATTTCCATACGCATGCACTCCAAGAGGATTTCAACAGTCTTAGCAACTTGTCTGCTCGATGGTTTTTAAATTTTATTGTTGGGAAGTGTGTCATCCAAAGACTGCGTACCAAAAAGACCAGTGAGGAGGATGATTCCTACCAATACCTTCCCAATGGGCAGCCCCTATCGATTGTTGAGGAACAGAAGGACCTCAGTGTTCTCATAAACTCCTCACTTCACAGTATACAAAGGCATCTAAACGCGCAACACAAGTTTTATTTGCGCTCAGATGTTGACTTTGTGAAGATTGATAAGGAACTCTTCTGAGAAACCTACGGGGCGTTTGTTCGATCTCATTTGGAATATGCTGTCCAGGACTGGCGTCCGTGGTTTACGAAGGATTATATACAGCTGGAACGAGGGCAGGCGAGTGCTACGAAGATGTTCAAGAATCTTAGTCATCTGCCTTACGAATCCAGACTTGCTGAACTTGATTTGTTTCCTCTCAATTACAGGCAACTACGTGGTGACCTCATCCAAACCTACCGGATTGACAGAGGCCGCGAGTGTACCCTAGAATTTGCTGAATTCTTCGAATTGGCTGGAAAGGAACATCTGCGGGGTCATCCCTTTAAACTGCAGAGGAAGTTAGCTTTTACCGACGTCCATCTGAACGCCTTTTCATAGAGGGGCGTTGGAGCATGAAACGGATTCCCTGACGAGGGGGTCCTTTCAGAAACTGTTGACACATTTAAATGCAAACTAGATACTCATTTGTTGAGAAACTATTGTACACATAATGAAGATTGTGTCAGCGGCGGCAGCTTGCACCTGGCCCACCCATCGATGATCCTACATTTTCCTTTGTAAGATTTATTTCTCTAAACGCTTATTCTATTGACATTTTGCAAGTGAATAAGGAGCTCAAGGGCGAAAACCTACTTTCCTCAATAAAGTGACTTAAAGTTTTCCTGATATTACTCTTATCCAAGTAGTATATGCCGTGTTGCACTTTATAAATTTAGAAGCTTCTAAGGCTGTAATATCTTGAATAACTTGCGTTTCGGTTTTGTTTTTTGCTCCAACGAAGGTAATCTCCTTCTGTCCGTCAATATTCTGCTTCAGAAGTTTCCTTAAATCCTCAACATCGTCTTCCAATTTTTATGATTTTGATCAATATATGTGTTCAGCTAACGCAAGTTTCATTTTCGTGAGCCACACTATTTATCGTAAGTACGCTTTTAGCGCCTTTTGCCAATCATGGGCTGCAGGCATAAACAGCACGAGCACAAATACTGGAAGTGAATGTAATATTGCCAGGCGTTCCTTCTAAAGAAGGGCCGCTGCTTTGCATGCTATTATCGTCAAAATTCTGACTGTCCATTAATTATGAAATTTGATGAGTATTTAAAGAAAATGAGTACGTATGTTGTTTTACAGTAAACCAAAAAAAAATGAACATTGAGCTTTTGAAATCACCTCATGGGTAATTCGTTCCAAGAAGGATAATCCTATACTAAATAACCAATAATTTATCGTTTGACAAACTTGAACGAGACCCTATGCAAGGGGAACATTAAAATACGCCGTTTACCGCTGCTCTGATTGGTCTGCAACGGCGCGCAGTCGAAAAGTGTATTTGTATTAACTTCTAAACGCGCTTTGCTTCTTCGTTCATTCGCTTCTTGTCAAGCGTTATTTTACCCTTGACATTCTCCTATTTTTAATATTATATTAAATAACGTTGCCAAGGCCATTACGTTAATGGAGCAATACTCTCAGCTAAGTAGAGCCCAGTTAAGCTTTGACTATTTGCACACGAATTCGTAAGCTCTCTGGTTCCACTTACCAATTCTGCTTCTTACAGCACAACGCATGAATTTCTTTTTGGGGCGGTTGCAGAACTTATTGATAATTCCCGTGATGCTGGGGCTACAGAGTTAGACATATACACTAGTAAGCGTCAAGTAAATTTCTACCCTTCTTAGTCAAGGATGCTTCGCTGAGAGGTGGATTTATGTTGTATTTTGTCGATAATGGGTGTGGAATGTCACCGGGTATGTTTTTTAGTCTTATATATCACTTTCAGAGGAGGCACGCAATGTTATAATTTTTGGAAAATCTCTTAAGCGATCAGTCGACGGATCATCAATCGGAATGTATGGCAATGGACTGAAATCGTAGGTTATACTATACATATCTTGTGAGCGCTATTAGGGGCTCTATGCGTGTTGGAAGCGATATGATCCTTTTTACCAGGAGGGAAGGTGTATATACCTGTTTGTTTTTGTCGAGAACGTTCCACGAAGAGGAAAAGCTTGACGAAGTTATTGTTCCGTTACCAACATTTAAGGCCATTGACAAAACTCCCCTCTCCTCATCTCCAGAAGAGCTTAAAAAGGTTTGTCCATTTGAATAATCTAACTGTCTTCAGCACGAGTTAGAGATGCAAATTATTTTGAAATACTCACCCTTTCGGTGCAACAAGGACTTTTTCTCGCAGTTTGACAAAATTAAAGGTGAAACAGGAACTCTGGTGATTATATATAATATGAAGCTTCTGGATAATGGTTCTCCTGAATTGGATATTAACACGGATCCTCGTGATATTCTCCTTATGGCAAGTTCTGATAAAGACGACCCGATGGAACCCCATGCGGATATCGAGTGAGTATTCAATCAGTCTATTTCCAACTTTTATGGCCATATCATCTCCGAGGTACCCTTAGATATTTAAACATGGTCCCTTTTAAAATGTTTCTTTTGTCCATTTTTACCTTAACAATAGCCTCAAATAACTTGTAGGTTTCGTTACTGGCATGTTCTCTAGTAAATGCTCCCCACCTCAGTTTCCTGTTTTGTTTTTTTTCGTTTGGTGCATGCATTTTGTGACAATCCTTCGGTTTTTTGAAATTCTCTGGCCATTATCATACATCAGATTACTTTGAACGTTTAAAACTTGTAAAACTGATCCTAACCATTGCCCTGCATCCAATAAAACTGAGTGTTTTGTCAATGGTAGTTTTCAGTGTATCAGCCAAGATGGCAGCAATACCAAGTTTAAATTCACTCGTGTCAGGAACCAACTAGCGTTACTTTTAGTATCTATAGTTACCAAAACAAACACTGCTCTCGCGGTCTTATGTTGGGTTTCCGAGTATTATTCTCCAGTTTAAGTTTTTTTTTCTTTGAGTGCGTAAGCCTGCATAGTCCAGTTTTCCCTGCAAGTTCGCCCCCAGGGTTCAGAATCCTTGTTTTATTAGGTTTAGCCCTTTTCGCCTCCCTTTTCCCCAACGTATTTAGTCCTCTTCCCTAGCTTGGGTATGTAGATTCAAAGAAGTTGCTTCACCCCTGGAGTATTTTTTGCACTGCCTTTATTCTTTGCATTATAGTAGTCTACTTGCTTGTTTCACTAACCTCTTCCATTTCCTAGATTGCCACCCGAAAAGCGTAGTCTTAGGGCTTACGTGTCCATTCTATACGCCGACCCCCGTATGAAGGTCTACATACAGGGACGGAAGGTGCAGACAAAGCGTCTTCTCGACATCCTGTATGCTGCCAGACGGTATAATTTCGCAAGCAAAACTTTCCGAATGCGAGCAGAGCGCGATCTGGCGAAAGCAAAGAATGACGTAAAAATCGGTAAGTTCCACTTCAATCGTTCCTTCCTTCAAAGATACTTATCCAAGCAAGGTTTTCCAATGGCAAATGCTTTATTAAAAACCACTTGCCTGGACTCGATTAGGGCAGTAGAAAGAATATACTATTTTCTGTCCTGATGGCCCTAGCGATTGAAATCCGTTGCTTTGCATATAATCGTGGACTGAACATGAATCAAGTGAGAATTTCCTATAACCAGCAACTACGATATCTCTAGTTGATTTTTTTTCTAACCATCATTTTAAGAAAATCCGTGATAGGTTTAACTTTCCGTTCTTTCCACACAAACTGTATAGAACACATTTCTGGTGACAGACGTTTATGAAATTTGTAGGATCAGCCTTTTTCTCCTTGTATTCTTTGCATCCTTGCCCTAAAACTTGTCGAAGTACCCCTCTTATCAAGGCACTTACTTTAAAGAGGATTTTAGATAGTCTAAGTTTCGTTATTCAATTTTTTTGCTTCTTTCCATTCTAATGTAAACTTGACATCGAAATCTTTAACATCGTCTTTCGGTCACCCAGGGAGTTGTTGTTCTCCAAGCTTAAACATTTTTTAAGTGCCGTTCATCGCCCCCTTCTATTTTCAGCCGAACTGCGTGCTAGAGAGGCAGAAAGCAAGGCGCGAGATTGCGAACTGCGTTATGAGGGCTCAAAGGATCCGGAACATTTGGTAAGTTCACTCGTAGAGTTCGCACGCCTTGTAACAATTTTACTTTTCAACTGTTCCTGATAAACCACGCTATTTATAAAGCTACTTGATATACGCAACTTACCGAGTTTTTTAAGAAGCCAATGATTTCTGAGTCATTAATCACAGGTATTGAAGGCGACTGCTGGTCTTTCTGACAGGCACTGAACCAATAAATCCGGAGAGTGAAGTTGCTCATATCAGCGTTTATCTATTTGACCACATATTTTTGTCATTCCATTGCTATTTTATTGTCCAACTGTATCGTTTGTCATTTAAAGCGCACTCAACTTCGCCGGTTACACTGTTTTTGCCGGTATTTGATTTGTCCTTCCGTGACTCCACGCTCTTCTTATGGCTACCTAACCAAAAATGCTGGCCTTTTTAAATCATACCAACTGGAGAATGAGATTAGGCGCAGCAGCTGATGGGCAGTAAGGCCGCCGTATTTTGCGTGTCATGCACGCCATCATCCTTATGTGATCACATAGACAGTGCAGTCCAACTAATACATCACATCTACTATGACCTCTGGTTTGATCTAACAAACAGCGGGGTAGCCCGTTTGGGGAGGCCACAACAATTGCCTATCCTGGAATATAAAAAATAGAGTTTGTACTCCAAAAGTAACTTTCTTTGTAAAGAAAATCCGTTTAGTGTCATTCGGTAAGTTTCACCAAGATAAAATCACGTTTCAAAGGCAGTACCTGACCCTAGGGTAAGAAGTACCATGTTTGATCACTGCTTCTTACAGTTGATTTGCGTGAACGAAGCTTCACTTTCCTCTACTGTGATTGGACCTGGGTTTCCTGTTTAAGCCTATCACGTGCGGCCTGATTAGTCGCCAGTTCTGATCTACGCTACAGCATACCGAGGTCTTTGTGTTCTCTTACTTCCAGTAGATCCGTTTGCACCCTGTTCTTTGAGAGAACTTTCTTTTGCTCTTTTAGCCTATTAGATTTATTTTTTTAATTCTTTAGCTAGCACATTGGACAGATTAATCTTTGCGCACTAGGCGCATCGATGCGCTAGTAGATATTTTTTTGTCATGGAATGGCCGTTCACTAAATTAGTGCCGCTGATCGTTTCCCTTTCTTTTTGTAAAACTGGACTCTGGCCCGTATGTATTGTTTCTCCTGGGCACTGTACTAAGGAAAAAAACGTTTATTTGCTTCTTATGGAAGCCTGACATCGTTTGCATGCATTAACTCACTCCTTTTATCTTGCACTTGTTCTCACACAGAAACTCGTACGACGGTTGAATAATGCGGCTGCCGAGCTGCGCAACCTAGTTACTCTGCGTCAAAACACCGTCGCTCGAAAGCAGAAGGCCCTCAAGGAGCCCAAGACCTTAACCTTCTATTTCGGCATGAACGTAGTTAATCGAGCTTGTGATGGAATGTTTATTTACAACTGTTCGCGTCTCATTAAAATGTATCAACGAATAGGTCCTCAACAGGACTCCAGCATGATGTGCCGTGGTGTTGTCGGTATTGTTGATGTCCCATATATGGTTCTCGGTGAGTCCCTAATTTAATGCTTTCTCCTCTTAAAGCTTGAAGGGAACCACTACAAGGGATACTGTTCTTTCTGTATAATAAGTTAGGTTTTCTTTGGTAGTTTGGTGTTCTTCGCTAAAGCCGACCTACCCTCGCCTTGCCTTGCCATCTGGGATCTCCGTGTGTTTATCGTAGGTCTCATCATCTACACTTAGTCAAGCCGTATTTACCGTTGGAATTCTGTCCTAAAACACCCTTGCATGGTGGCATTTGTCTCTTCACTACTTTCCAGCTAGAACAGAAACAGCGATGGCCCGTTTTACTGCATTAAAATATGTCTTAGGCTTGCATAAAAATAGTATTACCCTGTGAACGCCTTCCGTTAGAAACGGGAAAGAACATTCATACCGAAGGGGGAGATGCGATTGGTCTGAGTTTTGACAACCGGGGCCTACTATTCCATTACATTAAATACTATTAAGTCCTTTCTCATGACTTGATCTTTCTTGAGATTTGGATGGTCGTTGCCTTATGTCAGATACGGTAGGTGATGTATCTCATGAAATGTTAACCGGAATTAGGAAATGTTTCAATCAGAAACTCTTACTTATGTGGAGTTGTAATGTTGCTTACCATGCCGCACAATCCCAAGACCAGAATGCCGGTCCTTGAATGGGCGTCTTTCCGCTCCCCCCCACGGAGAAAAACCACGTCTTCAGATTTTCTGCTCTATGAAGAAGAATCTTTCAATTGTAACAAAGATGTTCGATTCACGAATAATTTTGGACTCTACCTGTTGTTGCACTGCAACCTGTATATCTTTCTTATAGGAAATATCCTATATTTATTTATGCTACTATTACGGTAGCGCCTAGCAATCGTAAGATGTTTCAATGAATGTGTCGTGTTGTATACCTCACAAGGAACATTGGTGAACGAACAGTTACGATGCCGTTTAAGGGGAGACTTAACGACCTTCTAAAATCTCGCAATTGGAACCTTTTTACAACCGAAAGCTACCTTTTATTGGAGTATTATCTTTCAAGGAAATGCAGTTTATTATCTAATGACTACGAGGAAGGGTCTTTTTGTGCATGCTTTCTATAAAACGCATTTAAATTTATAAGGGCATCGGAAATCGCTGGAAAAAGTCACACTACTTAAGTAGTCATTTTTGGCATACAGGAAAAATGCGTAGTCAAACGCCGGCATTCTTGTGTGATTGACGTATCTTTGCATTAGATGGCATGCTAATCAGTATTGCAGCCCCACCCAAGCATTCCGTTCCAATCGAACACGTCTTTCACAAGTGCTGTTAACATTTCTGAGATACGTCGCTTACTGTACCTGACGTAGAGTAACTGATTTGATCGAACCAGCGAAAAAAGCGCTAAAAATATGCCTCCTTTTTGCTGGCTTGTCTGGTCTCAGATGTAAGTCGAAGTGGAGCCCCACAAAGACTAGTCCGGGCGCTTCCCGTCAAATTTAGTTTCTGGGCTCTTTTTACGAAACCGACTTCTCATGTCTGCTGTTTACGTGTCCCAGTTGAAAGTATTCAGTTGACGACTGCAGCAGACAGTGTCTTCAATCGATATCTATAAGATAGAATGGTCTGATGTTGTTATGACAGGCAATATTATCGATTTTGCGTGACTTGGCGAGACTGTCAGCATAAATAGTCTGATATGTGGTTTGCCGGTTAACGTGGCCTTAGGTATCATTCCTTCCCTGTTACCCAACGGACTTCTTCGCCAACAGACACGTCGTGCTGTCTAACCGTTTCTGTTAAGATCCCCTGTTTGAACCAGAACGTCCTTTGACGTTTCATGGGATATTCAGTGAACCTGTAAATTTTGACGTCGAGCATACTAAAAAAGAATATTTTTATTATTATTGGATTCTCTTAGGGACTTCGATTTGTCTACATTGTCCTCAACCCTGCCTTCACATAACAATAACCTGTCAGAAAAGCGTTAACACGGTCTGTTGCTTCACTCCAGATTCTTCAAGAGTAGAATTCAAATTAGGGCTCTCAAACTGCCGCAAAGTAGAACAACAGGCAAATTGTAATTTTCGCCTGTATGATGGTCCCCGTATCCTGTTGAACACCTTTCTTTTTTCTTCATTGTAACCCATCTACTCTTTAACCTCTTGCCCATTTCTCTCTTTAAACTCATCAGAACCAACACATAATAAACAGGATTTCGCTGATGCCAAAGAGTTCCGCCAACTTATGCGTGCTATGGCAGACCATCTGATGCAGTACTGGGATGATCTGGCTATCGACAAAAATGGTAGTGAAGACATCAACCGCTTTTGGAAGAGCTTCGGCTACTTGTCCGCACGTTGGCGCGATCCACCCAGCAACGAGGAAAAGTACGCTCGCAAACGGTACTCATGCGTATCTATTTGTGTGCAGTGCGGTAAGTAAGCTGTTCAGCCTTAGTTTTTAAACCTTACCTCTCTCCACTCCCCATCTTTCATTCACATCTGACATTTGCCGTTTGAACTTCGAAGTTTTCGCGCCGATCGCGTTAGCCGTGGAGTGGGCTTGTGATTGTTGGGGCCGTTGTTAGGGCAACAATTGTTCCTGGGTGCCATTTGCTGTCGTCACCTGGGCCCGTTTTCCCCGATTGTTCTAAAAAGTGATTAGACTGTAGGTCGCCGAAAAATAGTTGTGGGGATCGGTTTCCTTTAGTGACTAACTTCGAGGGTGTAGATCGCCGTCCATTTCTCCTGCACCCCTGTTTATACTTTCAGAATTGTGCCGGGTAACGATAAGAAAAAAGCCAGGAACCTCCAGGCTCGTGTTTTATGCTCGACGATGAATAAGTGTGCAATTCGCAAATTTTTCACACCAGAATAATCATCCTCTTTACACCCGATGTCGAAGGAAGTCTATGCTTGTGAAACCAGCTATGAAGTCACCCCAGGGCTTTCAAGTCGCTCTCCGTGATGGCTATCAAATTCTTGGAGCCTTTATAACAGATGTGCACTATCAACTTCGTCAATTGAAGGAGAATAAAGAGTAGCACATGCAATTTAGCAAGGATCATATACACCTTATATTACCCCTGTAATACCCACCCGTCCCGTATTACACGAGTCTGGGGTTTCTGGCGTTCTTAGTGCTGTAATAACCTACCGTTATCTTATGCCGGATGATGGCTGACAGGATTCATCATCATATAACACCGCTATAGGTTATGCATCTTTTGTAGGTAACCAATGTGTCAGCCTGATGTCCACTAGTAGGAGGGAATAGCAGTCATTTGCGCAAATTTTCCAGCCACTGTATCGAATGCTTTTTCCACTGACTACCTATTTTGGATTCCTGGACGCCAGCATGGCCAGCTCGTTGTTGGAGGTTCCGTTGACTCCGAGCCTAACAGAGAGAGAGAGAGTAGACGATTAGTTTCAAGGCCTAGTGATTGGCGGTTGATGGTTCGCTTTCTTGTAGAGATGGGTTGTGAGTGTTGACGACTGCAAAGTATAAGGCTGTTGTGCAATATCATCACCCAGGCTTTGCCACCGCTTTCATGGGATTACGATTGGAATTTTCCACACTCGCTTTTCATTCGGGTCCGGGATGCGATAGAGCGCGAAGGCGGTTTTCGCTCTAGTGCTACGCCCCTCCGCGTCATCGCCAAGGTGGCCCATTTTATTTTACCAGTCGCAGGTGTTCGGATCACCGCCCCCTTATAGTTGGCTAATGAGCACTTGTGTGATCATGAATACTTTTTTAGCATCCCTTGGCCACGTTCTACGTAGGCTCTTCGCAGGTGGGGATTTCAGTGATCTTAGCAATGACACGGCAAACTCGTGACACCTTTTGATTGGAAATTCTCTGTATTAGCCAGGAAGTATGCCTTCGTGTTAGCCCTGTTACCCCGCGGTAATCAGGGCAGAAAATAATGAGAGCGTCCCCTAGGTCAAGCTTGATAGAACCCAGTTGGGTAGTTCTCCTCCAGATAGAAGCGCAAGCTACTTCTTGCGATTCTTTCGATCACTGCCTATAATAGAGGTCAGACTAATCAGACGGTAGTTCATTAGCTTTTTGAGGTCTTTTTGAGCCCTCTGTATTGGACAGTGCTTAAACATCCTCCAGAATCTCCAACCTCGAGCTTCTATATAATGGCTGAAATGACTGTCGAAAAACATTGCCCAGCATGGCACGGCCTTCAAGCCTCTTCACCTTGCCTAATTGTCCACCTTGTCAATTGAGTCCCTCTGACCCTAAGTAAGATTAGGTTTTGGTTTGCTACTCGTTCTATCTCTGCTCGTGACTCCCGGACTAGGAAACTTTTATGGGGTTAAATCTCGTTGAAGAACAAACCGTTATGTCCTCGGGGTGGACGGGGCCTAACTGCCAGCTCGGACGGATAGACTGCGCACGAAGTGAAGGAGGGGGAGTAGGCCACCGGTTGCACTGTGCTCCTTAAGCATCTGTTCGTATACCCGTCGAAAAAAGATACGAGTGTCTGAGTGTGCGTAACCACGGCATTCACTCAATAGGAAAGGTCGAGTGTGTTTTACCCCGGGGGGCGGGAGGAGGGTTGATAACCACTGAGTGAATGCTTTTGGATTTTGTGACTACGTGCTCTTTTTGCCGAGTGGGAGCACATTGATTTCATCTGTGTTCTCCAACCAGGGCTGGCGTTCATTGATTATTCCAGTTCCCTGGGTTTGAAGTGGGGGGGGGGGCAGGGAGGGTGCAGTCGGCATGGCAGCCGGTTCATCTGTTTCCCCGTCCAACTAACCCTACTTCATTATAATTGACGAAGCATCCGCCACTGGCTCGCTCGTCAGTATTACCCTCCGCCAATTCTAAGCCCATTTAAAACCGGGTAAATTTGTTGCTACCGCGGGAACAGAAGGTCTTAGGTCACATTTGCTTTCTGCTCAAGAAACCACGTGTTTTATCAATGGGTGACTTTCAGACTTCAACATTTAAGGTGCCGTGGTAATTTTCGCCAGCGTCAGCGCAGTCAAGGTGAAGGGATAACGTGGGGTCGACACTCTCATGCAGCACAGTAGATACCATTCAAGAGAGCAAATCGATCCCGCCGCCTGGATATGCCACTTTTCATGGCGTCCGAGCCCATAAACTAAGCATTATACGGGTAGAGAGCCTAATATCACCGCTTACTTTATGAACCTTTCATTTATTTAAGAACAAAGACGGACGAATCTAGTCTCCGATTACGGCCTTGGGACGCAGGTTACACACCTGAATGAATCGTTGTTTCATTCTAATGCATCGCTCCACACTAAATACAAGAGCAGTCTACTTCATAGTCCTTCGGAGTATTTTAGATAGACACTGTACAGAGCATATTGGCAGAATATATCCATGGACGTGTGAAACCTGCACATACCTCTATGTGGTTTGTGGCGGTGGATTTTCCACCGTGCTTTACTGCCAAGTGAACAGCCTTCTGTGCGGTAGACGGTGGAGTTGATAGTCAGCCAGTGTTTTCTTGAACTGTCACATACCTCTTAGCAGGTGACATTCTACCTCCTGTGGGCATGACAATACAAACCCCCTACATGTGATGCAGCACCGACACAGACGAGGGAGACCCGAATAGCCATTTCTGACTTACTAACCATCATCAGCCAGTCACACCCAATCTCGAGTGTCGATCACCTGGGATTCGAACCCGCGATTATCACTGACAACCGACGGGACAACGAACCCGTGGCTCATTGGCAGAGCGTTCCACTCAATGACCAAAGGTCGTTGGCCGAAATTTAGTTCTGCGCTGCAAACATTTAAACTGCTTTCGGAACAAGTTTCCCAAACAAAAATTAGCAAAGACATTTCCATCTGATTGACCATTAAATAAATATTTACTGCGGAGCACTTATCAAGAAGCGACCCAGAAAACCTAAAGGTTGTTCGGTACCACCTCGCTAGCCGATGACTTGTACATAGGTTCAAGAGTTCATCCCTGAACTATCCAACCTTGGAAATTTGTTCTTCGCGCCTAACATTGTTCAAGTGCAGTGTGTACTCTGGCTTATCACATCCTGATTTCTTCTCTTCCAGATAAGTGTCTTCGTTGGCGAGTCCTGCCCTATTCACAGAATCAGATCGGAAGAGATGTACCCGACAACTGGCAGTGTCGTGACAATCCCGATCAAAAACATCGACGGTGAGCTTATGTTCACAGCACTGTTACTGTTGATTTCCCCCCCCCCCCGTCCCCAACCTTTGCTTCCTCATTAGCAAACTCACGTCGTCTTTCTCACTCAGTGCTATTTCCCCTCGTATCAGGCTTGTCAAATGAAGACCAGTCTAGCTAACCTGTCGTACGGCAATAATCTGGGGTTAGCGTTTACTCACAAGGCCTCCCACTTTTGGTTCGTTCAACCGAGTGTGCAATGCCTAGTGTGTTCTCTTCCTTGGTCCCTGCAAGGGGGCTGCGCCGTAGATACGCTGGATCAACGTGTAAGCCGGACTGCTCCATTCACACGTTTGTCGAACTGAATTGAGTACACATGGGCCCAGGTCTACGGTCGTGCATGCATGTGTGTGGTGCTACACCTACATGCCAAAATATCGGTGGCTGTTGGGTGAAGGCAATCAAGGACCGATTAAATTATAATGAGCAGTCGGGTGTAGTGTATCGCATTCCGTGTCTAGCTTGTTTTCGTAATTTCACAGGATGGACTGGATATATGCTTGAATCGCGCATACACGAACACAGACTGGTTGTGAGATGGGGTGACGGATTATCACAAGTAGCTGCCCACAACTACGAAACAGGTCGCAAGTTTAACTTCACAGCCAAAAAGATAATTGCCCACACCAGAAACAAGACAAGTCGAGAGTTGATTGAAGTCTGTTCTCCGATGAGAACTCGGTCAATCGATTTATCGATCTAGCACCGGCATACAGGATCCTGCGCAGCCACCGAATTAGCGTCACTGGTGTTTGATTGGCCCCTGCCCCATATAACTTGCTTGTTTTTTTGCTGCAGCTTTTATCTCTGACGATGGACTGCAGTAAGTGAGAAGGCTCCGGCGAATAAAGCCATGATTCCGGCGAGCGAACAACCTTTGCTTGCACACACCTGGAATGTGAACATGCCAGTATTCGTGCTTTCATGCCTTCTCTTCGGAACATTTCATTTAGAATCTGCATTTTCGCTTAGTTCTACGCGAGTTTGATCCTTTAAAAAGCCTACAACGTGGATCTACAGAGCACAAACAGATTGTGGTTTTTGCTAACTTTGTTTGGTCAAAACAAAACCTTTAACTCTCTACCATTCGTCTGCCCTTATTAACTTTAAGGCAGCAACCAGCACCGAGACAGTGCAGAGGCTTACGTTCCGGGGTAAATCGCACTTCTGTGGCCTGCTGTATCATTGGGGTTTTAGCCCTTCTTATGTCGAAATTGTGACTGTCCAATATACGCCCTGCATCGGCAGTGGTCGCAATGTCTGTGCCGACTTGATATAGTGATTTAGAGATCAAGTATCAGTTGAAATCCACTGATACAACTTCTACCCCCGGGTCTTAAGACACATTTCCTGTGGAACGCAGGGAGTTCGCGTGGTAGTCGTTTGCCCGTTAAACCTTGCTTACCGCTCCCAGAGTCCCCTGGCATCGTTTATCGGATCACTAGCCTTCCTCTCTGCTGAATGTCAGTGGCACGACGACTTAAAGCACACTACAAAAAAAACTCGATGAGGAGATTTCAAGTTAGGCGTACGCGCTCTGACTTATCTCGTGTAAAGCTAACCGAAATTTGTTTTGGCTTAGAAAAGATAACCTGTGTGGGGTTTTATTATTGTTTACTCCAAGGAGTCGACTTTTTAATGAACTTCTTTTCTGCCGCTTATGGAAAGCACACTCGGCAAAACGTGACTGTTTAATTGGTATGCATTTTACCATTGATTTTCGATCCCCTCATACATTCTCGTATATTTGATAAAAAACATGCTCAAAATATTCTTTCGTTTACTCATTTGGCAAAATCATGTCTTCTTCAAATTTTATACTTGAAGAAAGGGTCTCTTTTGGTTTTAATTTTTATTTCAATTCTCGAGTGATTTTGAACTCAACCTATATCTACACTTAACCTTAGTTTCCGATGTATACTTTTACTGTAAGGAAAGTCCTGTACTTATCTACGCTCTTAACAAGACGTCATAAGCGCGATGATCTATGAATGGACATTTCACGGTCCTCAGAAAATCTATATTTAGAAACTTTTTGAAGCTGAAAGACACCCTTTCTTTAACTATACAATTTAAAGAAAATGCCGTTATTTATCAAATACGTACAATAAAGGATTTTTTGTCTATTTTTTTCTGTGCACTGTATTTCAGTTTATAAGGACATCGAATGTCACCGAGAAAATTTCATCTTCCTTAAGTAGACATTTTTTTCCGAATGCAGTTTTTTCAGGCGGCTGAAAAGAAGCTCCTTCAAAAGTCGGCATCCTGACGCGACTGAAATATCTTGGGATCAAGCTGCACACTAATCCATATTTAAACCCCAACTAATGGAAAAATCATTTGACGATTTCGGTTGACGTTTAATTTGGTTGGTCACGGACTTTATGTCCATGGTGTCTTCTGTCAACTGCTGTGCTTTTCTCCGCTCCATTCATTGTAGAATTGGAGTCGTGTATTCATTTTAGGTTGCCTGAGCCGAAAGTGCCAGAACACTGCTGTCTAGGATATCACGCTAATCAGAACCGCCAGTTTATCACTGCCGTTGGAGACACATTTTTCCTCAGCGCTTTTCCTGCCACGGATAAGCGAAGAGAAGGTACCAAACTATATTAAACTAAAAAGAAATAAAGAATAGACCTGAGGAAGTCTGTTCTGACCTAACCCCGATGTCCGCCAAACTGTTCTTTGACGACAGTGTTTTAATCACTGTCAATTTTGCCGTCTCAGGCCTGCTGAGGCTACCTTAACTCTACTGAAGTACCCGCCGACTGTGGCACCATTGGTCCCATTTGCATCCGAGTCCTGTAAGGTGTACCTGTCAATGGTTAGCGTAATTATTCCCTAACAGGTTTGCATTTGCAAGCACGTGGAAGCATTATAAGTGGTATTATGACTGCTTTTTACCAGTGTCTTCAAATGACGCCGGTTAGTCCGCTTTTCATGTTGTCGCCTGCACTACGTCTGGGCCTTTATCTCTTGAAACGCTGCTGAGAATGCTGGGCTCAATGCTTGACGCCATAGCATCCTACCGTGAGTCGTCTTTTCCTTGAAGGTACTGTCAAAATCGGTTGCACAAAGGTCAGTACTGGTCTTACCAGAAACTCCAGTGGGATCTGAGCAGTCATAGCGTTTCCCATTTGCTCGACACTATCCTGTGAACGGACGGGAGTTTAAAATTGTTATTAACCAGTATTAAACCTCTGCGTTCGAGTTTTTAATAAGCTCTGCTCAAGCATCTGCTTACAGGTCTCAGTTAGGATACTCAGACAGTCGTAGTTTTGACCTCGCACAAAATATGAGTGTACTGTATTCCACTGTTTCTTAACATGAACTAGGTCTTTGTAGCATTAGACAAATGAGACGTTGCTCGTTCATCCTGAAAGTCTTATTGCGAAGCAAACTCGAAAGGTAGTTCTGAAAAGATTAACTTCGCACCCTCACCTAAGCGCAAACTGCTAAACAATTTTATTGATCACCTGTAAGAATGCAAATTCTCACGGTACGATAAGGAAATGTAAATGTGATGTCTTTCCGGTGGGTTATTAATAGGATGCACCTCTCCTTGTGTGTTTTTCTTTCTCTTTCGTGCTGAAAATATTAATGAACCCAATCCCATTTTTGTTTCCTTGAACGATTCAGTCGTAGCCTGTGGTCTACTGGGGTCACTTGCCTGTCATAATAAAACTCCGCACGGAGCTATTAAAGGTGGAAATTTTCTCAAATTTCGAAAAAATGCCCCAGTTCATCTTGACCCCGTAACTGCCTCCCTAAATCCACAAGGCCTCTATTCCGCTAGTCGCGAATAGTAAACCGCTTCGAAATCTATTTGGTTTGCCCTTGTTTTACTATAGTATCCTAACTTCTTAAGACATTGATCTACATTAGGTGAGAATTCGAAGCCCTGTTGAACCTCTAAATTTTATTACACGTTCATACCCAATACATATTCTCTTTTTTGGCGTACTTCTTTCCACAGTCCTAGATAATTTTCAAATATTCGACCGGAAAAGCACATGTATTTTCCTAGTGCTTTGGACTCGTGCTCAAATTCGTTAGGAGATAATTTATAAAAATAATCTATCTCTTTGTCCATTTTTCTCAAGTCCGCTGAATCAGTCGTTGGTCCATATTCCTCGTAGGTTGTTGTCTGTGGCCTTTTATGTGACCGAAATGTGCGTACTGGGCATTCATGTTTAGACTCGGATGCTAAGACTACTGCAGTTCGATGACCGTTTTGTGGTGCCTCAGAAAGTCGTCTGCCTGCCAGCCAAGTTGGCCTTTACTACCTTGAAAATTTTTTAAGAAAACTGATTGATCACCGCCTCTATTTCAGTATACAGAGAGCTCCTTTACGGCTTTTATGACCCTTGTAGTTGAAGGAACAGTTAACGCACCTCATGCTTCTAACGAAGAATGAGCGTTTGCAATTGTTTCATTTGCCTGTAATTTGTATGATTCAGCAGGGTGCTGTGGCATCCAATCAGTAAATAACGCTCGGGGAACAGCTTTAACGTTGCTAAAGGACTTTGGAAGCCCTGGCATTTGAATTCCAATTCGTCATTTACCAAAGCCTTTGTAGTATTCTTAAACGAGCCTAATCCTACGATTTGTTTGAGGGACTCCTTATAATTGGACAACGCGTTCAGCCGTTTGTTTCTTCGCTGGAGGAGGAATAGGAAAAGTCTGGCAAACATCAACACGCCTGACTCACATCTAGTAGTCTTCCTACTTGGTTTCCGATATAAAAATATTCATTTTCACTAGTTTTATTTTCCTGCGAAGCTCACTACTTTCGCTTCTGTTAACTTGACCCCAGACTAGCGACCATCTTGAGGCATATCTGACTAAACGTGTTCATCCTTGCTCACTTACTGTCAAATACTATCTTCCACGCAAGTGTCGTCCGTATTTTTGTAGATGCGATGCACCGGAGGAAGACATGAACCCACCTTTGGGCGTGCTCAAACGTAAGATCAAGACGAAAGAACAACGTCAGGCTGAGCTCGAGGCCCAAATTCGCAAAAAGCAGGTAAATTGAAGTTTTTTCTCCAAATATTGGTGGCAGTACTGATAGCGTAAGACTGTTTACTCCAATGGCATCATGACCAAACTTTCAGTAAGGCGGACCTTAGGCAGTTCGTCTGTTCGTCCTCCAATCAATCGGTCTCTTGGGACCGATGCAACGTACGACGTTTCCTTCCTCACCTCTGCCGCCGATTCAACTTCCGCTTGCTAATTAGAATTAGGGTCTAAGGAAGTTGAGTCCAAAGCAGCTACTGTTTTGCGCATCTCGAGTTTTGTCCCAGAAATTAACTTCCTTAAGGATTGTAGCGACGGTTTATCGATTCCGCGCTGCATGGGCCACGGCAAAGCACGTCTTTAACTGCGCTCATAGTTTACCCGTTATAGGTAAACACTGGCATGAGAGACTGGGACAAAAACTGTTACAGAATTATTCTACGCCCTCCTCAGCCAGTAACTGCATAATCTGACACCTGCATCTGGTCACATGGCTCATGTGCGTCAAAAGCCTATGCTCGACAGATGAGGTCAGGTTGGCATGCTTTCATAAGGCGAGGCTGGATTGCTCTGAAATATCCAGCATATTTGTGCGCTGTCTGTCTATTTCCTCAGTGAAGCATTTAGCCATGGGCATTTGATAGTACCCCTCCCGTCGACTTATGCCCGTTTCCTCTGTTATTTAGTCGGTCATTTTACGTGGGTACAAAGAAAACAGCCGATTTCTCATTTAAGCGCCTTTGCTCCACTCCTTCGTGTCACCGTTTCCTAAGGAATTTTCTCAAAGTTACCTGATATAAGCCATCTTTATCCTAGCGCAACGACCTTTCAGAGCACCACAATATCTTGCAATGGCGTCTTATTTCATGAAAGTTTGACCGTCCTCTCAGCTGTGTCCTCGTTCTGAGTCCTCGTCTTTTTCCGCCACTCAGTTTTCCTGGAAGCATTGGGCGACCGAATTCGGGAAACAGCGGTTAAAATGGTAAAATGTGCCTACGGTTGGACAGGATTGTTTAAGTGTGGCTGCTTGTAACATAATCCCGAGGTACTTTGTACATGACAGAATGCTGGCTTTTGAATGCACGTCTGTCCGGGCACCTGGGAAAGTCACCCTCGCGATAAATGACCCCTTACGTTGTGTCTTTTATCCACTGGGTTTTGATGCCCCCATAAACCCACGTGTATAGCTAGCGCACTTTTTCAGCCGCTCACCCTCATCCTAAGTTACGGTAAACCAACGAAAGTTGAAAACAACCTATGAACGATAGTCATAACGAAGAATGTTCAGGGCATTCAGAGCTGTCCGTGGTAATTATAGTCAAGTTATATTCGGAGTCATGCTTATGTTTCATCGCTTTAGTGTGGTGTGACAGGGTGCAGGGCTCACTTTGGGCCAGGGGAGCTTCAGGGATTGTACAAAGGCCTTATGCCAGCACGAGTTTGAGTTGGCTAACCCTATGAATACTGCATCTTTCATCGGAAATATCCGCTGACGTCGGTAATTTATAGATGACTCGAAATGCTTGGTTGCAGTCTTCTCGGTGGCTGCTGTGAATCAAATGAACCACAATTGCGCTAGAGATGGACATTTCCAGGTCAATATTTGTCCAGGCAGGATCGTGTCCTCGCATCTGCTTGGATAGGTACCTTTTCGTTTGACCAATATAACCTGCCCACAAGAACAAGGAAGGCGTAGATGCACATTGGAAAAGTGTGGGGATGACAAATGGCAAACTTACTTTCGCCAAATGTGTCCGTCTAGCGCTCATAAAATTTTACCATAGCTATGAATCACGTTGAATACTGCGAAAACAGCATCGCTGAGCGGGTAGGTACGGTACTACTTGAATTAACATCTAGGAATCTCAGAAAGTTCCATTGATTGAAAACTTTTTAAAATAGCGATGCTCTTTTTCTTCAATTGCGCACTCTAAAGACTGAATGCGAAGGTTCAAATCCCAGTTCAGAATAATTACCAAATTGTTCCGTTGCTCGAACAGACTTTGCCTTTGCTCACTCTAAATAATGATTAATTCGCCGCAGAAAATCCATGATGGAATTTTTTGCATATTTTCCAGAAAATGTATTTGCATTATTCATACGAAAAAAATCAAGTAGTCTTTTTTAGTGACTAGGATTTTCGCTGGTGGCCGAAAAGACGCATTCAAAAGCCAGCATCCGGGGCTAATGTTTCGTGCCATTGACATTGTAACCCTTTCAAACTGGCAGTATATTTCAACATTTTAGCCGGTCTTTCAGGAGGTTTCTTGGTTAAAGTATTGAACAAAGTATTAATATGCAGTCATTTCGGGTTTCACATTCTGTTGCCGCATTTTGAGTATGGCAACCTCCTCGGCCCACATGAATTCCTTGAGATATCTGCGAAAAGCTCCTCCCTGGGCCCAAATAAAGGTCATTTAGGGAAATGTCAATATTGACGTTGGAAAAGTGTCTCTCTTCCTCGTCTGCCGAGCCTCCGTTGAGAGTTTACTATTGTTTTCCCTTTGTTGTTATTGTGGACAGCCTTACTGCTGGTGGTTTTATCCTTTTCTGCAGGAGGAGCTCGAGCAGATCTTAGATCCCGACGATGAGATAGTGGCGATACCAAAATCTGGCGATTTAGGCTCAGGCACCGGACGAGGATCCGCCCGTGGGGCCACGTCTGCTGTCAGTGCTGCTGGAAAGCGGGCTGCGCCGAAGGCACCATCGCCGCCCCCGCCGCCGACCAAGAGGACGGCATCTGCCTCGACCCGTGCTCTTACAGTGGCCGACAAAAAACGCATGTCCAGCACCGGGGCCCCGTCCCGTTCCTCCTCAGACCTCCCGATGCCCACATCCGTCAGCAAACCCCGCAGTGGAGGCTTAACGCCGAAGTTCAACAATGCACAGGTCACCGCAAAGGTTGATCCACTCGGCCTTTATCTGTCCTTACCATAAGTACTGGTTTTTGTTTAAGTTGAACACATGATGAAGTTCTGGGCTTCGCCATATGAACCAGCGTTCTGTTGTGCCTAATGTGTCACTTTTCCGTCTCATTACGCCACACTTGCACCAATATGTGTAGTTAAAGATTTTATTTTCGTCAGTAAGTAATGTGTACTTTCCGTTTTTAATCTCCTCAGAAATTAACCCGTTAACTTTGAGTAAGTCATTAGGAATAAAGCTTTATAAGCTCACTCCGAATGTTGCTATGCATATATAAATGCATGTGCTTCAGCGAATTTCGGCCCAAATATTCATATCAACTTTCGGACTGGGTTTATCGGTGCTTATGCCGAATGATTTACCCTAAATTAACGCATTAACTTTTCAGTTGTTTGAAAACCGGCATTTTAAAAACTGAAGGCACCCCGGGAACGCTGGGAGACTTACCGGTGAGCCGCACCCCGAGCAGCGTCAGAATATCGGTGAAGCCCGTGCCTGGGCTTCTAACTAGTGCCCGACCTGTCAGTGTGGCAAATTGTGCAACGTGAGTAATGTGTATGCCGAGACCAGGTCTTTCGCGCTGGGGCTGGAAGTCAAAATGGATATATAGGCTGAACTCCATTAGCGTCAGCTAATAACTGTACAATACTCATGACTCTTAGTTTAGCAATGCTCTACTTTTCACCTACTGGGTATTTTTATATTTCGGCTGTTACTTACTTTGAAATCATGGTTGCGGTACTTAGTACTTTAAAAATACACTGCTGAGCCAGCGTTGCGTGTACTAGGTGCCCATTCTACTGCCCTTGATAGCGTTAAACTCAGATTATCGTGTAATGGTCCTATCGGAAGGACTACATCTCAAATCCGAACATTAATTTCCAACAAATTTGTAATCTTGGCTTTTAAAAGCTACAGCCTATGCCCGAAAACCTATAGGGGATGTCTGAAAGGCTCCCTGAGGAGCCGAAACCCCCTACATTTACGCCATTCTTCCGTATTAGGTCACCGAAAAGGGGTGGGCTCTAATCTTATATTGGTGCTGAGAATGTGATTATCCCATTTATTAGGCAGAAGCTCCCTCTACCTTATCGAGTTTCTTGATGGCTTGCCTTCGCGTTTTCTGCCAGTGTATATTTTTACGGAAATCTGCCTCCTCGGATTCTGTTTAGGGAGACCAGCCTGGAGTAGGAGAAAGAGAGGAGAGAGAGAGAGAGGTAGTCGAATAGTGGCGTCAGTGGGTCCACAGAAGTGTTTTTGTACCAAATAATTTACCCACAATTCAGTACGAATGCTTTTTTGCTAACCTCCAAAGCTTCAACACCTGTTCTTAGAACTCCCTCCCGACTCTCTTGTGTCCTCGATACTGTCCCCTCTGAATATTACGTCTCCGGCGCTTAAGGTGTGCGTCTCGGACCTTAAATCGTCAAATTATTCTCTTCTAATTCCTGTCAACTTACGTAATCTCGCGGACGTATTCGTAATCTGTTCTAGCTCCCACGTTTTTGCTTGATTCTGAAAGTTATTCGCTGTTTGTGTATTTCAGTCCCGCCGAGTCGTTCGACAGGAGAGCACTAGCAGCAGTAGTAGCAGCAGTGAAACAGAGGCGAGCGAGGAGGAGGAGGACGAAGAACAGTCCGCACAAGACGAACATAATAATTTGGTTGATAAATCAAAGTCCCGCTCTGCAGCCACCGCGACAAAGACTCAACCCAAAATTTCTACTGTGACCTCTAGCGCGTCTGAGGCGTCAAGTAGCTCATCTGGCGTCAAGGTTTGTAATTTTTTAGCGTCTTTATTTCAAGCTTATCAGTTTAGATTCTCGGCGCTCACTTGTACTGTAGTCGGCTTGTTCCTCTGGAGAGCTACTGACTCGCCTTCATTGACACGAGCGGTTGGGAAAACAAGGTTGATAAGAAACTGTTGCTTCACAGCCCCTCTAAAGCCACTTTCTTTTGACGCCAGCTTTTTCCATGCCGAGAATTCTTTGTTCAAGCCATACTCAGTTGAAATGCGGACGTCAAAATAGTTGTGTGAAGGAGAAGAATACAAATCGCGACTTTTCTGCGTCTGCCACTTCACTCATTTGACCAGGCGTCCTGATACCCTGATTGCCTTTAATCATCTGGTAGTTTTGTAAAGTGACAGGTCAACCTTACGGCCGAGTAAGCTGTCTCTTGACAACCACAACGATCGTACGCAGCTGGCCGTATGATTTTCCCTGCAGCCAACCGTGACCCCGTCGAAGCTGAAACTGTTCCCCCCACTACAAGTTAGGGTCTTTGTTCTACCTCTCCAGCTGACGTTCGTGTTCAGTGGTTTTATCGGCATACTTATCCGTTCAACATTTGCATTGAAATCAGTCGACGTTTAGCTACTTCTTTGTTGGGAACTGAGTTTTTTGGTAATGTTGAACTAGATCTGCGGATGATTTCCATTCTAAGTAACGCGAGGAATGTAACCACTGCGTCTTAAAATTCTCTCACGCGCGAGACCCTCCGCCTTCATCCGGACTTAGCGGTTCCCTCAATAACTTCGACTTGTATCCGGCACTTCCCGATAAATGTTTGTGGTTTTACGTTAACCAAGTAGAGTCCCTGGGGGTGATTGATCTCTTCTTCTCTGGCGGTTGGCCTGCTAAAATGAACATCTTATAGTTTTTTCAAGCATCTCCATTGCCACTGCAACGGCTCATTACTGTGTCGGCTCTCCATGCCAGTCTGTCCCGCTGGATGAAAACCGGGACTACTCTATCATGGCACCCATTGATCGGCTGCCGCGCATGCCTGTGACAAGCGTACGAAGGAGGCTGGAGCCAGCATGCCCAATTGCACCACCAGTCGACCGACAACGTCGGTCAGATCACGAGTGTGTGTGTCGCCCCTAAACGGGTCTCGTGGAAGATGCGTTGGACCAACATGGGGGTCACATCAGGGCGTGGCAGGCGTTATTCGGGTTGCGCTCCCATAACAAATGCCGAACATGAGGAGTGTGGTGGCACGCCCAGGGGCGGCTCCGGCCACTCCAGCCACCTGCGTCTTCTCCCATCTCCGGTCTTCTTGACTCTGTCTTGACACCGGGCTCAGGTGGGGGAGGAGGAGAGAGTGCGGTAGCTGCAGCGCAAGGCTACTATCACTTAAACCTAATTCACGCGCAAGTCTCCGTCCCTGTTCCACTTCTCCGATGGAGCATACGGTGGACATGGTCGGACTACGACGGTTGAACTGTCGTGTGTGTGAGCGAGAGAGAGAGAGAGAGTGACCTCTGGCTATCTCACACATGGGAAACGTACGCTGTTCAACCCCCTGTTGTGTGAAATCCTAGTGCTCGTGTTTGGGGGGGGGGTGCAGGTCGTGTACGTAATACACGTAGACGAGGTCACCAGCAGCTGCGCCCACTTCCGCATCAGACTACTGACCGGCTCGGACAGTGGTTTGACTGTGGTGTTGGGGGAGAGTGAGGTCGACGGCTCAGCGCATGTTCCTCACTATAAACAATCTAACGCGCTTGAAACTGTCACGGTGCGCTAAAAGCCGTGGCTGGGAAGGTTGCCAACTGACGGGATAACTCGGACCGCATGGTCAGCCCAACGTGTGTTTTGCGTGGAGTGGCTTACTGAGAGCTAGGCTGCAATGCCTCCTTCTTAATATGGCACTCCCACTCCGTGGGATCCGAGCCAAGTGTGCTGGTACGCCCAGGAGCGGCTCCGGTCGCGCCAACCACCTGCGCCCTCTCCCATCTCAGGTCTTCTTGACTCTGTCATGACACCGGGCTCAGGTGGGGAAGGAGGAGAGAGTGCGGTAAATGCAGCACAAGAGCACGGTGGACCCCGGGTCGCAATGGATTGTCGAGAGGAGAGAGAGAGAGAGAGAGAGAGAGAGAGAGAGAGAGAGAGAGAGAGAGAGAGAGAGAGAGAGAGAGAGAGAGAGAGGACAGAGTAGAGAGAGAGAGAGAGACATACATAATATATATATATATATATAGATACATATATATATATATATATATATATATATATATATATATATATATATATATATATATATATATATATATATATATATATATATATATAGATATATATATATATATATATATATATATATATATATATAGAGAGATATAGATAGAGAGAGAGAGAGAGAGAGAGAGAGAGAGAGAGAGAGAGAGAGAGAGAGAGAGAGAGAGAGAGAGAGAGAGAGAGAGAGAGAGAGAGAGAGAAGCATGAATCGGCGCATTCCTCACTAATTTCATTTGAGCGCTCACAGTTTTTATATTTCGACTTTCTGTGTTCAGTAGATGGTAGGTACTGACGCCCGAAAAAGGCGGGGGGCGGAGTCGGTCCTTTCACTTCCTTCTGCATTTTCCATCTGGTATAAGGGAGCTCACACAGTTTTATCCTCTTTAATTAGGATTACTGCCATCCATATAGTGCGCCTAAAACCCGGCTTTATATGGACTTAGATGTTGAGGGCAGTCTTCGCAATTAAACCGGATATTAGTAAACACATCGATCTGTCTTTTATTTGCTTATAAACGACTTTGTCAGACGATGCCAGACCACTTCCTCGGGCATTCTCTGTCAGACTTCTGACGCTGTAGCTCTTATACGTTTGTTCCACGACCCTGGGTGTAACTCATAAATGCGATTTCTTATAATTTTTGAACTACTTTTTTAAGTGATCACGGATGAGCCTGCACCTAGTGCGCCTACCCATCCTTTTTCATGTATACTCCACACTGTCATTGCTCCTCTTTCAGTTTATATTGCCTATCACACTCAGAGGTTGTGACGTGCCGACACTTAAATGGGCCAAATAAAATTATCCTCGTCCGTTGGTGACAGGAATCCTAAGGAGATGGCTACCTTCTATGTCTCAGAGTGATTAAGTATACCATGCCGGAGATCGTAGTTTTTGTTCATCGAGCATACTTTACACTGCCACTGTCTGAGAGGTGTCGATGAATTCTGCCTGGGTTAGGTTATATTGGGCGGAGATCTGCCCCAGGATCGGCTTCAATCTTCTCACACCCATGTTTTACCTACAAGACAAAGTCACGACGACTGGTGTTGGACATGGGCTTAGGAAGCTAAACTAAATATTGTGCTTTCTAACTCTTGCAGGCTTTAAGGGATCTCTGGTTTCCCACCGACAAAGTATCGAGTTAGTTCTTCAGTTGGCGGCCTTCCACATCACTACAGCTGGATTATAATGCATTTGGTGCACCTTCGATCTTTCGTTGCAATAACCTTTCTCTTCCCCTCATCTCTCTCTCTCCCACTCACTCACTCACTCCCAAATTATATATCAATTACACATCTCATTAAAACCAACAAATGACGACGAGATCAGGAGCAGTAGTAACCCAAAACTGGTAAGGGAGATCGCATTTGTTTCGGGCCAGCCATACCTCCGCCGAACATCCCCGATCGGACATAAACCGAGTTTTTCTCTCTGCACTAGTGCAGTCCAACAACTTTCTATTTTTCCATTAAGTTTATGTTTAATTTAGGGTGGAATTGTTTTTCTTTTGAAACCGCTGCACTCCTTTTTACAGGCTTCTTGCTTGCATGCTTTGCATCGGTAGCTCAAGTAAGAAACTCAGAACTTAAGGCAGCTGCTCCTGTTGTGACAGTCCAGACGCGACGCCTGCGGGTTATGAGCTTTTTATTCTTTTTCTGTCTGCCTCCTAGAATTCCTCGTCGGCAGCAGTGGCCGCTTCTTCTGCAAGCAAGAGTTCTGCATTGGACGAGGTAACCTCCTCGGGGCAAATCAGCAACACTGCCCCGTCAACAACGGCGAACAACGACCTGACTGCGACTGCTCCGCGTTTGCCAAATGGCTCTGAAGACACAAAGTGAGTCCTGAGACTGTTACGAGTGTGGAGTGTTCTTCTCCCACAGGATCTTCATTCGCGCTTCTAATCATTGACTGCAGTTGATGGATGGACGCTCGCCGATCAGTTATAGGACTCACTTTCCCGTTATACCTTGGGTCTCAATCTCGAGCCGCGCCAGTAGCCGCACAACGGCTGGTATTATATGCAAGGGAACATTACTGATCGAAACCGACAAGTCAAAGAGCCCGTGGCACAGTGAGTTAGAGCTTTGAACTTGTAAGCAACAGGTCACGGGTTCAAGCCTCGGGTGGGACGCCGCCTGGGGTAGGGCACGGCTGGTTGATGACGGATACTGAACCAGAAATGGCCGTTTCAGTCTGCCTTGTCTTCGTCGGTAATTTTCTTCTGCCTTCATGGCACCTTGATTGGTGACGTTGCCTATTGATTTGCGCAGTTAGGCCCACTCTACTATTTAAAAATACCTACCAGCATATCGCCTGCCCCGCAATCTTTTAGTATGACGCCTACCCAAGTATACACTGTCAATCCTTGCATTCCTTAATTCGATTCATCTACCTACTTAACTCGGGCCCCGAGTCCATTTGGTCGGTCCGACACTTGGCTTTGACCAAAATGTCCACCTTTAGGAAGTGGGTCCATGAAACTGACTTCATCGATCTCAGTTACATCTAGTAAATGACAACGGTTTCTCTGGAAACCATTCTGAGTGGCAGCTTTCGTAGTATTTTCTGTTTTTTAAAAAATCCCTGTCACAAAACTCGGTGGTTGTTGCAGGAATTAACTTTGTGCCTTTCATCTGACTGACTGGGTCACCCCTTGTTGCTGCTTCCGCATCTATATGCGACAGGATGTACCTTATGTCTGTAGAGGAACTCATCGGCTCTTTGACTTGGTCAGTAGTGTCATGGTTTCGAAATCGTTAACCATACTCTCTTGTGGATACTAGGATGTCCTACGAGTTTTTAGCTAACACATACAGACTTTAAGGTCACCAGACCTGCCCTGCGGCGATATGTGATAAAATTGCAGGATTTTTTTGTTTTCCTTTAGAGATGGGCACTGTTATGCCCCCCCCCCCTTTCTCAACGAATCCGAATTCGCATATCTATAAACGATCTCACGTGATACGTATTGCCTACTTACTGTTCAGACCAACCAGGGCCAACTTTCAGGCCTCGGAGTGTTCCCTGGAATCCTTCAAGCAATATTGATTTTTCTCTCCGCTTTGCAAGACTATACTTTTTTCTCCGCAGTCTAGTGATCGCTAGTGTTGACCACTAGCACACTCCTGCCAGCCAGTGTGGAATCTTTCTTTGAAATCTTGGGTGTTATCACAATCAGACCGACGGACCAGTCATCAGCATCTAACTGATATGTTAGTATAGCCCCGTGCACCGCCAGTCTGACACCAGGTATATGCAGACCCCTTACCAGAACTTCCGGTCACCAGGTCGTCCCTTGACTATAGAAAACGTAAGCTAATCTGGACTCGATCTCCCCGAAATCTGACAATTACTAAACCTACTTATCCGAGCGCGGACCCCACCAAAACGAATTAAATTCAGGGTACCACATGCAATCTGTTTCCGTTTTCCACTAGTCCTCTGACACAAGCGGCTGGCCAAAGCAAGCGGGAGACCCTCTTATCTGGAATCTATTGTATGAGCATGGTATCCGCTTACTGAACCGCTCAAATCCGCTCCTAAAGGGCACCGACCTCGCTACGCCTGTCTAAACTTACTTTTTTACTCGGGCATATGTTTGAAGTGCGAACAAGAGCGGCAATTTTGCCCACCCACTGAGCATCACTGTTGAAACATGCTTATTTTAGACATTTGTCTTGTTTTTCATGCTGATAACTTGCAAACGCGTAAAGTGGCTGTGTGTTCGAGTGTGTTTCTCCCATCGGTTATTGCGGCGAAGACAAAATTGCCAAAATTTCGCAGCAAACATGTTCCGAATACTTTGATAGGCAGCTAAATCTCACCCATATCGGACCTTATACGCTTCCAAAAAGACCAATGTCCTCGGAGAATCTCGCCTTATTCAACTTACAGTCCTCAGAGTACTTAATCTTCCAAAATTACTAGAACTAGGACAGTGTCGACGACGAATTTAAATCAGAACAATGAGGCGTACTGTGCATAACGAACAATGCACATGATAGACAGGTATTCTAGTTTACCCGAGCCGTCAAACAGTGCCTAAGCGTATTTAGGAGTTCACAATAAAGTCGTCATAGTCGTCTGCCTTACCTCTTTTTTTTATGGAATAAGAATGATGTCCTTTGAGTTTATGCCTAAGATATTGTATTGAAGACCCATGTAGTATTCTTCCCCATCTTAACGGAAACGATGCCGAATTTCCTCTTTTGTAGTAAGTATAAGCTTGTACCAACTGCCCCTCAATTCCTTATTAATGGGACATCTCGCTTATGTGATTCCTGAGCCCATCTGTGGCAGTTGTTAGGTGGTAGCTTTACAACACTGTGTCCGGCCTCATCCTCAGTTGCAATGACGCAGACAGGCTCTAAGCGCATGGAGATAATAGAGTGCGGTCGATCCGGTCCCGAATTAATCTATAGTGCGTTGAGTATTACCAGTAGTGCTAAGATGAGACCAGACCTTCCAAAAAGTGCAGCCTGCCAACTTATAGTCGTGTGTGTTAGGCTGCGATGGTTCTTTCTTACGGCGTGCTTCATGGCAGCTTCCTTCGGTGAGATTCGAGAGCCCCTCAGAGTCCGGTTCATGTGAAGTTGGAAACAAGCACGCGTGTGGTATGTATAGACATGGCTTTTGCCACCTGCGACCTCCACCATACCGCGTCCTTAAAACACAGTGAATGCGGATGCATAGTACGCTAAATTCCATGCAATTTACTGCACAGTGCTGATCACCATCCTTGGTGCCCAGAAAACTGTCGTATCCGAATATTCGCTGCTTGACTTGTTGTAGAGCAACCTATAAAAATTGGAAGGTATCTTCGCAGAAGACTTGCCTCTTTGTCAGAATGACTTTAAATCCCGGGTTTCCCCGAGCTACTGAGTATATCTTGGACGCCCGTAAAACCTGTTCGTATGAGGGCTGAAAAATTTAGCCTATCAGGGTCAGGGTACCTAATTTATCCAAGCCTTGTCGGAACGACGCGCCAACGATAAATACTTTTTGTGGACGGTTTGGCCGAATTGAAATTTATGTTCACAAAATTATTATGACCTGGCCTTTTGCTTATTCATCAACTTCCTTCTAAACTGTCAAATTTCGGAGCGAGTATACCTTCTCCTGTGACAGCTTGCTACGTAAACCCTCAGGCCTTTCTGCCTGGAGGATTGACGCATGGTTCGTTTGACGGCCCTTCAGACCAAAACCTACCCAAAGCACCATTTTGTTATCTTGTCTTCTCTCGTCGTTGTCTACAATTTGAAAATTCTGCTCTTGGACGTTTTAGGCAAATGGCCCTGGTGGAATCGTCAACCACACCGTCTGCAGGCAGGACTTATGTACGTTGTTGTTTATTTGTCACATCCTTGCCGCGCTTTATAATGTTGACGGTTCTGTCCGAGTGCCAAGCCCATCAGCTACGTCTGCTGGATTTCGAGTTGCTCTCCGTTGTCTCGATAGGCTGCTCTTTAAAAGCTAAGTTAATACACGTGTTCCTTTGTTGTGCAACGAGAGCTTCTTTATTAAATGCCCCAAACCGTTGCTCTTTGGTACGTAATTCTCGGAGGATCACTACTCAAGACACCAGAACCGCAAATTTATACTTACAGCTTCCTATTGAAACAGCTCTTGCTGGCGTTTGAGCGCTTAGTAGCACCATCCAGTCACTGTCGTGCCAAGCATTTATGGCGGGCAAACAACTTCACCTCCTAATACACAATAACTGTTCGTTGCTTTCTCTGCGTTCCGGTCTAGCTTTCTGCACTTTAAATTCAAATTTGTACCTGATTTCACTAAGGCGTTCCTATATCAGGAGGCAAAGAATTAGACGTCCGCCGTGGGTTTCTATGCATCTTAATCTCTTCCTTCAATCATCACTGTTGCCAAAGTGCTTGTCACATTTCCACTGAAGGTACTTAGTGTATTCAAATGGGTCGTAAGTAAACCTGTGTTGGTGTGAGATTTAAAGTTTGCTTCTGAGGCTTTTATTCGTTTATCAAACTTATCAAAGTATTATTTACTACCTCATTTCCCTCCTTATATCTGTCAATTTGTTTACAGAAGTCAGTGTTCATTCTTCCATTTCTTTTAGAATCCTGAGCTAGTTGAGAAGATCCTGGAAAAGTTCAAGTAAGCTTTTTTTCTGAGGTCATTCCCTCTGCATAAACGCTTCCCAACCCGATCTATTAAGGCTCATAACAAAAGTTTTGATTCTCGATTCTAAGCCCTCTCGGGTGGTGGAAAAGCTGCCCGAGGCTCATGCATTTCTAAAGTGGTAAATGTGTAATTTTTGTAGGGTTTGCCTGCGGTACTTCCTCCCACCACAGTGGCCCATGCAGAAGGATCACATCCACACCCTGAGCGAAGCCGAACTGGCCGACTTTCCCCTCGAAGACTTCTTCGATAGATACGAGCAGGGCTTGCGCGCGGTCAGTTGTCCTTCGCTCTTGTTTATTGTCATCTGACTCAGGTTGCAACTTCTAACCTCCCTCTGTCGTCTATTTTGTAGTTGTTGGCAAACTTCCAGCAGGAAACGCAGTCCTGCAGTGACACACTGCAAAATGTTCGCAAGGACGTGGCCGCCCTTCTAGATAAAGTAGCGCCCGTAAGTTTATCCGGCCTCTGACGGGTAGACCTCTCAGAAAGTATTGGACATTTTAATATTTTGTACAGATTTTTTTAGAATTCAGCGCCGGAAAAAATGAACCTACTCATGTAAATTGTATGCCTGTTTAAACTGCCAACAGTCCCCCTGTGCGATGGTGCATGATAATTTTTCAGATGTGGACCGAAGGGCAGGGGGACTTCGATCTTAAATCTGACCAGCTTTAATGGTCATTTAGAAACACGTTTCAAATGTCTGATGGTCATTCTCCCTGGGAGGTTGAAACCATCATGTGTGGGAAAAAACATCCGGAGCTTCGGACAGAGAATGGAAATGCTTGTCAAGCCTTCGATTCTCGATGAAGCCCAGTTGGCTTAGCTGATATCGTTGCAGAACTCGATCGGGTAAATTGACATCTTGCAAGCAGATCGTCCCGGCTCACGTCAACTATGTTCAACCCGCGCCCAAATCCTTGCACAGAACCGCTTGTCGCACTGTATGATTAAGCTGTGCCATTGTAACATGTATGCCATAATCATCAAGTTCCGATAAGCGGAAGACAGAAGACGCTAGAAATAAGAGTGACTTCTAGGCAGCAGTGGCCACTGGAGAAACCAGAGAGTGGACTGACGGTGTTTTCATGCACGAGAGTGATATTGACTGCTTTAAAAGGTTTGTGGAGCAAGCTCAAGTCTTTTTCAATTGTATCTGCAGCATTATCCGTGGGGTGATTCGTCTTTTAACTTATGTTGCATTTGCCGAGATGTGGCGCATGTATCATCGTTACTGGACGCTCGCTCGTCCCAGCTGAAGGCAGTGCGACTGTGAGTTTACTGCGTCCGTAATCGCTTGCTAGGAAGATGAATGACCTTGAGGCTGTGGGGCATTGAACAAAGGCGCCAGTCATAGCAATCATGGCTGTCGGAAGCACCACCAGTTTGCCGTTTCCTGGAGAGACTGAACGCTCGATATTGTTCTGTATGTACATATCCACGCTCCAGCTCAACTTTATGTCGGTGTCACACTCTTGTCGTCCAAATGCAATCGCTTTTAAAGAGCTATCGTTAATTTCAACCCAACTCCTGGGTCTCAGATTCAGGAAGGAGTATTTTTTCAAACTACACTCTTACCCAAGAAGGCTTAGCTTAATGTATCTTATGATTATTCTTTCTTCGAAGGCACGAAACGATTGCAGAGGGTGAAATCTTGACCTGGTTTCTCCGTGTCGTTCAGTAAGGTTATAGATTCGTCCGTATTACCATATCGTTTGGTACAGCACTGAAAGCGTTTCTCTGTGATCAACTGAATGCCACAAAAATTCACTTGCTCCTCTACCACAACCCCACCACTCCCTGTTTTACTTCCTTTCCGCAACCCCAGTCTGGTGTAGTTACCCGACCTGCACTACTATTTGCTTGCATTTAGAGCTAGGGCAGGTTGGGACACCGCACACATTGACTCAGGCTGTTAGAGTGCCCCACTTATCGCCATAAACCTTCTCTTATGTTGGCGGCTGTGGTTGAGTACGAAGGGGAAACTACCATTTTCTGCGAATCGCAAATATATCACCCCTCTCAATTTAAACCGCATATCATTTGAAAATAATCTGTTCACTGTTAGTTATACCGACTGTACTAACTAACATTGGCTTACTGGCTGTATTTTTGAAGCCTTAACCGTTTCAAACAGTGCATTGTCTGTTATATTTCGCTAAAAATAAGTGCGGTTATCAGGATGTTCTTTTCTTTAGCATTTGAAAGCCAGCAGTCTGGAGGGCGAAGCTATCGACCAACTCCTTCAAGAACACCTGCACAAAATTGGATAACTGCTTGGCTTACCCGGCTATCCTCACATGCGAGGTTCCATTTTTTAGGATAGCCGTATGCCAGTGCTCTTTGACCATAAAACGCGAAACAATGTTTCCGTACTCGCGCAGCACGCATTTTTCTGATCCTTTTGTGTATGTTCCCTTCATTCTTCAACAAACTTGCCGACCTATCGAAAACTTTATGTATATAAGTAGAACAGCCTCCCTTCCCCTTCTATCGCTCGTTCGGACACAAAAACCAGACACCGTCCGGTCTATTATTTGGTTGTCCTGACACTCTTCTACTGTCTGCACTCTGTCCGTCTACCTTTTTTTAAAAGTACAATTTTAAAGACGTTGAATAAACTTTAGTCTGATTTCAATATTTTGTAAAGGTCAAGTTCAAAATTGTTAGTCAAAACCGATAGTTGCAGTACCTCCATTAAAATCGTACGGATTTCCCACACCAGCAATGTCTCTTAGAATGGCTGTACTTACGCTGCCGGCCCATTTAGTGAAACATATAATGCATGAGGTCTTTATTTGTCTCGTAGTTTCAATCGAAAATCGCTAGTATCTTGTTTGCATCATATGACACTTCCCTTCGTCTATCGGCCAGGTCGCTTACAGAGTCCGGTGTATTTGTAAACGAACGTACGAGGTCTAGGCCAAAAGCTATATTTAGTGATATAATGGCAGATACTACTTAGCCGAAACTAAAGCCAATAGCCAGGAGATGGAGCGGCTAAGCGTGACAGGCGTGCCTATGTTTTTCTGATCATTGAACACCGCGAAGCCCACGGCTATATATCCTGATCTGGCCCCGCTACTCCGGTAGGCTCGACTTTCGGTCGATGCAGTGCACATCCTAACTGCCGGAGCTATGAGATGAACGTGCTGTAAGCTCAGTATTCGGTTGGACTACACCATAGATCTGCGGCATCGCTTTAATCCACCCTGATGTCGACCTCTTGGCGTAAGATGAAGGTACGATAAGAGAGTGTGTAGTGCTCAATTTCCAGGACAATGTCCTAAAGTATGCAGAACAAGTCGGCCTCGCCGATGACTATGCCTGCAGCATAATCACTAACATCCTCTGCCTCCTGTGCTGTTTTTTTCTGGGTTATTCCTGCTGTAAGTCGATGTAACCAATAAATTAAAACGATCGATTTCTAAGCCTTCATAAGTGTCCGGTTAACCTGGTAGCAGTATATGATATTCCCGTCGCACACCCGGTCGGTTTTCTTAGCCGTTTTCGTGTTTAGATATTGAAGACCTCTGTAAGATACTTAGCCTTACGGACATTCCAGACTTCTCGTCGATTGAAAACATGGCTGGGTAGTCAGATTGCACGCACTTATGATATGCTCCCCACTAATTGCATACGGTGGAAATGACAATATATGGGCTAGAAAATCCACAAAATGCCTGCAAAAATGAATTTTGCACCCGTGTGAACGATCGTTTCCTACATAGATATGTAAGCGTGAAGAGAACGACTTTGTGCCAAACATATTTAAGAAATATATTTCAAGGACTATTAAAAAACTCGGTTCCGCATTTCAACATTTCTGTCTATCCCTAGGGATACGTAAAGAATGCGACTAAAATTGTCATAACTAAATTTGATAAAACTTACCGGTATATATTGCCGCAATCGAGACAATGAACCCAGTCAATTCATTAGTAAAATGAATTTGGGCGATCTTTTCAACATCGCCTGCAGTCAGCCTCCCACTATCGCCGTCTAGTTCAAGCATCACCAAGACGCCTAACCGGCATGTAACCCCACACAAAAAAGGAACAAACACCCACGTTCAGCCGCAACTATCAGCACGGATTCTGATTGGGTAGTTGCTTGATTTAAACACGACCACATATATATGGTAATGCAATCTTTCTCTAAAAAAAAGTTATAATTATGGCACGCTCTGTCATTAACTAATAAAACTGATACATTCGGTTGGATTTCAGTCACCAAAAATATTGCAAGGATGGGCATTTTCTTACTCTTTCCCATCCCACTAAGGGGCACAACAATTAGTATCTTTAAAAGACGTGACAAATAAAGATGAAGGTTTTTTGGGTTGCTTAAATCTCGTACAGAAAGCCCTAGCTCGGCAAGCTGATGTAGGCACCATGAATAAATTAATCCAGTCAGCCATCCAACTTTCAAACGAGCAGGGAAAGCACGAGAAATAGAAGAGGAAGGTTCCTAAGCAGCATGAAGGTCGTACGGCGAGATCCAGCTATCGGAGGATATTTGCGTAGCTGGGTGTTTTGGCCAATTCCTGTCCAATAAAGAGTTATTGTTCTTCGATCACTTACAGGCATGGAATTCACATTTAACCGGTTCCGTTGACCAAAATTGTTTCTATATTTGTGTATTTTTAAATGTTACAGGAGTTGCCCTTGATAACTATTAATTTAAAGTTATCATTGCATGTGTACAGTCAATATAAAATGGTGCACATTTAAAAATGCTTGAGTCAAAGCATAACAGAACTTCAAATGCATTTTCACAGTTATAGGCAAAATGTTGTGGAAGAAAAGTTGCGCAAGAAAGATTTTAAAATGGCTGGTTTTAAGTAATCATGGTGTGAGAGTCGACCTTTGTCAAATATTATGCCATCAAGCCTTCTTTCAAAATCATTAATGCTGTCAACGGTACCGTATCGCTTGGTAACGAGTTCCAAGTTCGTACCACTCGTTGGCTTAAAAAAACTTTCAGAGGTTCAATCGCGTGCGTTCGCTATTGACCTTGTAAGAATGACCAAGCAGATGAGTTTTGCAGACAAACTCGAAGGAAGCCTCCGAGCTCAGGGAGGAATTATGGCCCGGGATAATCCAGAATTTCCAGAGCAGGCTACACCGTAAGTGCCTCTAGGGAAGAGGAAATAAATAAATAATTTGTATATTTAAGGCCCAGTGGGCCCCATCATTACAAACTTAGTACCGTGGTTTAAATAAATACAAAGTGGATAATTGCTGCAATATGTCAGCATCCATATGAACAGCAGAAATGAGTAGTATGGTAAACATCTACGACTCAAAACGATTTGCTATTTTTAAAACAAAATTCAACAATCTTTGGCATATACGGTGAACTGGAAAAGAATCAGTTAAATAAAAACTCCTAGGGTTAAATCGGAGGTGGACTTCAGCGAGCTGCCAATTTAAAAAAACTGCTACACTAAAAAAATAATAGCTTAATGCAATGGGATAGTATTGTGATGTTGCTGACAACGTTTGAGGGTTCGGAAAGCTCCTTTTCGGGTGAGAGATAATATATCAGTCAGAGCTACTGTTTATAAACACCAGTGGAGGTGAGAGAGGACGAACTCATCGTAGACAACATGGTCGAAATGTAGAGAGGACAGTAGAAGTCACGAGATCATCATCGAGTTGCGACTTTTCTGACTGCATAGTCCATCACCAAAGAGACGAAACCATCAGAACCCGCCTCGATCATCAACAGAACCTGGAGACTATCGTCTGGGTTGCAAATTCGGAGGAAAGTTCCAAGGTTGTCTAGACTTGGCAATGCTAGTTGAAATGGAGGGGAAGAAAAATTGAATGCGAAAATTGACTCTGCAGAGGATGATGGAAATATAATAAGAGACCAATATAATATCAAGGGAGCTGCCTCAAAGACCAGGAGGACCCTTTTCAAAATCCAAAAATGCGAGTTTGGGAAGGAAACAGACAATAAGGACATTATATCTTCCGAAATTAAATGTTTGCGTACTTTGGTTTTGAAAATAGCTAATGTAGACGACAGCCTAATTTGCAGTGGAAGATTATTCCAGATTAAAGCATATTTGGAGGCAAAAGACTGAGACCGGTTAGTTGTGGAGCTAAGGGGTGGTGAAATGATCATGGAGCAATTACGAGGGGCATAGGGTTGATCTACCGGAGTGAGAGCGTTAATTCGTGGGAGATTTGGGCTAGAGTTAACGCGAAACAGGAAGCAGAGACCGGCTTCGAGTCTTCTTACCCATAGAAATTTAATGTTTGCTAACTGGCATCTATCCGTACAAGAGATACTGGATCCAGGAAGAGAAAATAGTCTTCGAGTAAAAACCCTTTGAACTTTTTCATTCTTACTGCGATCAGAGGCGTTCATCAGCCCAAAGAGGGAACAGCAGTTTTCTAGGATAGGAAGAAAAAACAGGCAGTACAGGTCTAACTTTATTTCCGGAAGGAAAAAAATATGCGATATAAAACCACATATCTGTGCAGCCTTTGCAGAAATTCGATATGCATGAGGCGAGAATGCTAGCTTGTTCGTGTAACTTAGACATAAGTCTTTTATGATTGATTGTTCTAAAAGTGTACTGTTTTGAAATACGAGGTGTCCAGGAAGCTTAGCGGGCCAAAACACATAAAACTACTCTTGGATGAAGAAAACTCCATCTGCCAACTAGAGCTTTAAGGTGAGAGCATAAGTAGATCAGTGTTGATTTTATCAACGCAACTACTGGCATTGTCTTTAGAAAATGAATAAATGCACTTGAGATCGTGAGCGTAATCGAAATTTTGTAAATTTGTGAGTAAAGCTGAAATTTCGTTAATGTACAGAATGAAGAGAAGGGGACCTAGAACCGTGACTTGAAAAACGCCACTCGTGATCGGCTGAGGCCTCGAATAGCTATTACCTACTAAGACCTTCTGGCTGTGATTAGACAAGTAGGAACCAATGAAGTCAAGGTGAGGAGGCCGGATGCCGTCGGCTTCCAATTTCACCAGAAGACGTCTGTGCGGTACCTTGTCAAAGGCTTTGCTCCGGTCAAAGTAGATCACAACCACTGACTGCTGCTCATTACGAAGCGAAGTGACGAGGTTAAGAAATGCTAAGTGACACACTTCGCATGATCTTCCAGGTAGGAAACCATATTGCGAGTCGCTTAATAGCTTATTTTCTAGGCAAAAGTCGAGAATTTGATTAAAGATAATTTTTCAAGAAGTTTTGCTAGAGCCGGGGTTTGTGAACGCCTCGATAATAATTTACGTCCGAACGAGATCCCGACTTGAAGCCAGGAAGAATAATAGATGTGTTCCATGAGTCAGGAAATAATCCGTTAAGAAGATAAACTGAAAATATATGGCTAAGCAATCAGGAGAAGCTCGGCACTCTCTTAATAACTGAGTTTGGAATACCGTCAGTCCCCGAAGAGTGCAAGTTTTTTAGAAATAAGTCAACCTTTTTCAACCTGTCTTGGTACAGTAATGTCTTAAGTCAGTCGATCATCTGCGTTGTTCTCCGCGCACGTGTTCGAGGAAGTCAACATCTCTCTTCATCCATGGTATCCAGGCTGGTATTCCGTAATCTAAATGTGGTCTCACCAAGACGCCATAGACTTTTCCTAACAAATCAGTCCCAAACCAAACAGACCCCCATATTGCCGTGGTATATCGATCCCCAGGACAGCGAACGGACACGGACGAAACACTCCTCACAGAGGTAAAGCAAATCTGCCGTAGCAAACACTTATTAATACTGCCACATCTACAAACAAAATAAGCACAGTGTCTTTCCCAATGGACACAGTAAGAAAATCTCTGAAACAGCTACAGCCCACTAAATCACCTGGCCCAGATGGTATATCCGCAAAAGTTCTCAATGAACTCACAGACCAGCTGGCCTCTCCGCTCTCCAAGATATTTGAAAGTTCGATGGAGGCGGAGGCTCTGCCTACCGAGTGGAAGATAGCCAATAAAACCCCCATCTATAAAGGAGGAGAGAGGACATCACCAATCAGTTTCCAACCAGTCAGCCTCACAAGTATCTGTTGCAAAATGATGGAGAAGATAATCAAAACGTAACTGATGAGGCATCTTGAAGAGAAAAACTATAGAATTTTTTAGAATTTATATTTGGTTAGCACCGGGAATGTACTGTCTAAGCAAACATTAGTAACGAAATAAAGTAATGACAATGTGTGCAGATAAAATGTACAAATTTATAACTTGTCCTGCTATGTCAACTGTTAGCAATGTTTTAAAATTAATGGTGAACTAGAAAAAATAGGCAGTGAAAAAAAACTCCTACCATGAAAATGGAGGCAGAGTTCAATAGGCCTTCATTTTCGAAAAGAAGGTAGGAGAAAAAACTGCTTAGGAAAAAATGGTCAGGTGGTAGAATGGTGTAATACTGCAGTAGCATTTCAGAATGAGATAATGAAACGTCGAGGTGATTCGTTCTTGATCACTTAGGCGTATAAGTCACTTTCAGTCACTTTAAGTCACTTTATTGAGGGAAGTAGGCTTTCGCCCTTGAGCTCCCTATTCATATGCAAAAATGTCAATAGTATAAATGTTTACAGTGATATATCTGACAAATGAAAATGTGGGGTCATCGATATGTGTGGGCCAGGCGCAACCTGCCACTGTTTACACAATCTTCATTATATTGACAATAGTTTCTCAGAAAATGAGTATCTAGTTTGAATTTAAATGCATCAACAGTTTCTGAAAGGACAACATCCTCAGGGAGTCCGTTCCATGCTCCAACGACCCTCTGCGAAAAGGCGTTCCTACGGACTTCCGTGTGGACAAACTTCCTCTGCAGTTTAAAGGGATGACCCCGCAGATGTTCCGTCCCAGCCAATTCGAAGAATTTAGCAAATTCTAGGGCACAATTGCGGCCTCTGACAATCCGGTAGGTTTGGATGAGGTGACCGCGTAGTTGCCTGTAATTTAGAGGAAACAAATCAAGTTCAACCAGTCTGGCTTCGTAAGGCAGATTACTAAGATTCTTGACCATCTTCGTAGCCCTCGCCTGCACTCGTTCCAGCTGTAGATAATCCTTCTTAAACCACGGACGCCAGGCCTGGATGGCATATTCCAAGTGAGATCGAACAAATACCCCGTAGGTTTTTTCGGAAAAGTTCCTTATCAATCTGCACAAACCCACGTCTGAGCGCAAATAAGACCTGTGTAGCGCGTTTTGCTGCCTTTAAACACTGTGAAGATGGTTAAAGTGAGGAGTGTATTAGAACACCGAGGTCCTTCTGTTCCTCAACAATTGAAAGGGGCTGCCCATTGAGAATGTATTGGTAGGAATCATCCTCCTCACTGGTCCTTCTGGTACGCAGTCTTAGGACCACACACTTCCCAACGTTAAAATTTAAGAGCCAACGAGCAGACCAGCTGCTAAGACGGTTGAGATCCTCTTGAAGTGCGTGCCTATCGAAATCAGATCTGATGACCCTCCACAATTTAACATCATCTGCAAACATGATGGCGCTGCAATCCAGGTCGTCGACACAGTCGTTGATGTACACTAAGAAGAGTAACGGCCCTAATACCGAGCCTTCCGGGGACACCACTTAGAATCGGAGTAGGTGTTGACTTCGAGGTATCGACGCACACAGTTTGCAATCTATCTGTAAGAAAGTCTGCGATCCATGTCAGCAACATTTCTCTTATTCGGGATTTCAGATAATTTGTAGATGAGACGTTTGTGTGGGACACTGTCAAACGCCTTCTTGAAATCAGTGTATATGACGTCAACCCTACCATTTTCGTCCAGTGCACGAGTCCACTGCTCTGTTGAGAGTAATAAACTAGAAAGACAGGAGCGATTCTGTCTGAAGCCATGCTGGAGATCTGAGAGTAATTGGTTTTCCTCAAGGAACTTCATGGTTGTCTTCTTGATTATTGATTCCATTATTTTACAGCAAATGGAGGTTAGGCTGACAGGCCGATAATTGTTGACATTAGATCGAGCACCACTCTTGTATATGGGGTATATATTTGCTGCCTTCCATTCGGATGGCAGTTTCCCTGATTCAAATGACGAATTAAATATATGCGCTAGTGGTTTGGACAGTTCGCTGGCCAGTTCTTTCAAGAACTTGGCCGGTATATCGTCCGGACCAGATGACTTCGCTTCTTTCAGATTTCGCAGTTCTAGTTCCACGAGAGGTTCCTGGAAGATTATATATTCAAGCACTGGACGGGCGTCTATAACAGCACTGTTGACGTGGTCAAGCTGAAGTTCCGGTTCTCTAGTGAAAACCGAGGCAAAAACCGACCTAAAGTACTCGGCTTTGTCGCAATTTTCAACGACTTCAACACCATTCCCATCCATGAGTACTGCTACTGGGTCCTTGTTTTTAGTCGGCTATTGATATAATGGAATAAAAGTTTTGGTTTATATTCAGCCTGTTGAATAATTCTTGATTCAAAGTTCTTCCTTGCCTGACGAATCGTTTTTCACAGCGTTTCTTTGATGACGAAATTCTTTGAGATGCTCTGCTGACCCAGTTTGCCTGAATACCTTCCATTTTTATTCTTCTTCTTTAGCTGCCTGTTAAGTTCTCTTGTTAACCAGGCGGGGCGACTATTCTTTTTTTGCACCTTCACGGGACAAAAGCGTTCAATCAGATCGAGTGAGACTGTCTTAAAGGATCGCCAGTCATCCTCCGGATTCCCTTTAAGCAAACAATCCCATCTCATAGACATCAGTTCTTTCCTCATCGCGTTAAAATCAGCCTTCCATATATTTCGCTTGCATTCCGTTCCATTCTGGCGCTGAGAATAAAGTGAGTAATCCCACATCAGCGTACTATGGTCACTCTTACCGAGGGGTGCAATAGAATACACTTCATCAATGCTAGAGAAGTCCTTCGTAAATACAAGGTCCAGGCAATTTGCTCTCTGGTTCTCTCTAAATCTTGTTGGTATGTGAACCTTCTGTACCAGAGGTTGGTCGAGAGTGAGATCCATTAGCTTGTGGCCGAAGGAAGTTGGTGCACCATCAACTGTCAGATTAACCCAGTCTACTATAGGTGCATTGAAATCTCCAGCAATAAGCACCTCCTGGTGGCTTGCTACTTCCTTGAGCAAATGTAGGAGGGACTCATCAGCTGCACTTGGAATGTTCGGTGGTCTGTAGATCGTCAAAAATTGTAGGTTCTGTGAACAATCCTTTTTAATCTTTATCCAGAGAAATTCATATTCCGGGAAGATTGAGTGTGCTCGTTCGACTGCCGAGATTCCTGTCCTAACATATACGGCCACTCCTCCTCCCTTTCCATTTTCTCTGTCTTTCGAAAAAGTTGGTATCCATCAATCGAAACCTCGCTATCCGCGATTTCGGCTTTGAGCCACGTTTCCGTAATGGCAACGATATCGGGGGTTCGGTCTGATACTAATGCTTTGAGTTCATCTACTTTCAATGGGTTACTCTGAGCATTGGTATACAAACATCTCAATTTAGACTGGGTAACTCCTCCATATAGACTTCTGCGAATTTCGCGCGATTGAATACTAGAGGCTGTCATTGCTTTCCGAGATGAACTGGTGTCCATCCCGCCGACGCTGAGTTCTGAGGAGTGATGAGTATGAAACAGAATCTCACGAAAATGCGTCAATGAACTTAATTCCTCAGCATCATAGGATCCAGAATTGAATTCTGATGATGGTTAGTATTCAAAGAAACCGCAGCATTTAAGACTGTGGACCACCGAATTTGTACGTCCAAATGACGTCATCGTTTGGAGGACGGGTGATAAAAGGAGACATTATAGTTCATGGGCGTCTCGAGGTAGCGTAAATATAGTTTCAAGGGGGTTACTTAAATTCCCGATGGTCCTTTCTCCGAGGCATGGGGAAAGCTACTGGGAAAAGATGAGGAAAATAAAAGGTTATTAGAATCAGTGTTAAGATAAATGTGCAGTCTTCGCTTGAATACAGATAGACTTGTTAACGACCTCATTTCAATTGGCAAGTTTTTTCAAAGAAAACTATACCTAGAAGCAAAGAAGAGAGAGCGTTTACACGTGGAGGATGCAGGGGGAGGTATAATTAGTGCAGAATTTCTTAGGTTATAAGGAAGACTAATGGGGGTAATGACAGAAAGCTTTGGGAGAGTTGAACTATTATTAAGTCGAAAAAAGGGGCAAAAGCCTGCTTCAAGTCTCCTGACCCAAAGAAATTTTAGCTTCGTTAGCTGGCGTCTTGTTGAGTAGGAAGTAGTTGAAAGAGTCGGAAATAGGAGATTTTTTGTGAAATGTCTTTGGACATTTTCAATTTTTGAACGGCTAGATTTGTTCATCAAACCGAAGAAAGGACAGCAAAATTCAAGAATGGAAAGTACAAACATACGATAAAGTCTAAATGTAATTTCAGGAAGGTAGAAATTATAAGAAATAAAGCCGCAAATCTGAGCAGCTTTGGCCGTAATTCTATCGGCATGAGGCGAAATATCTAATTTATTGGTGTAGCTTAAGCCCAAGTCCTTGATGGAGGAACATTTAATCATATGGCAACCTTCAAAGATAAGAGGTTGCGGCAGCCTTACAGGCCCAAAACTCATGTAGCGACATTTAGTAGGTGAGAACTCCATTAGCCATTTGGAGCTCCAGGCCGAAAGAGCGTCTAAGTCTGAATGAATTTGTTCTAGGCACCGTTCGGTTGTACAGTTAGAGAAAGAATACACGCATTTGAGATCATCAGCATAAATAAAAGATTGAGAATGTTTAACTATCGATGAAATATCATTTATATACAGTAAGAACAACAAAGGACCTAATACGGTACCTTGAAGGACACCACTAACAATCGGGGTAGCACTTGAGTATGAGGACCCTACTAAAACTTTTTGTTTTCGATCATTTAGGTATGATCTAATAAAGTCAGTAAGGGGACTACGAAATCCTATAGCTTCTAGTTTAGCTAGAAGTCGTTTATGAGGCACCTTATCGAATGCCTTACTAAGATCAAAAATAGATAACTACTACAGATAGATGATCATTACGAAGAGAGGTTAGTAGATTTATAAAAGACATGTGGCAGGTTTCACAAGAGCGGTGTGGTAAGAAGCCGTGTTGGGAAAAGTTGATAATTTTATTGCTTATGCAAAAATCAGAGATTTGTTTTGCAATTAGTTTTTCAAAGAGTTTAGCAAGAGAGGGCGTTTTATGAACACCGCGATAGTTATGAATGTCCGAGCGGGAACCAGATTTAAAAACTGGTATTATAATAGAAGTTTTCCAATAATCGGGGAAGAAACCATTTTCGAGAAATACTGAGAATAATTTGCTTTAGTAAAGGTGGAAAATCCCTTAACTGTTTAATAAGTGAGTTGGAATGTTATCCGGTTCCAACGGAATGTGTGAAATTTTTAGGCGAGCTATTTCTTTTTAATATACATGAGAAGGCGAGAAATTAATAGTTGTTAGAAACGAATTTGAAAGCAGAGGAATTGTGGGAGGGCTAGTTTCAGTGGTAAAGTGGTTGGCAAAAACGAGTTTAACACCCTGCTTTGCCCAAATCATCTGTAACAAATTTTTCTGTTACAGTCGAGTAAGGGCGGAGTTACATTCAGACGCTTAGCCGATGACCGAACATGAAACATATGAGCAACAGATTTGGATGAAATACCATCACTTAGTGCCCGAGACTCCTGACATACGGTCTCGCGCGAGCCTTATTCTCGATGCTTATTAAAATATTTGTGCAATCTTTAAGTGAACTGACAAAGAGCTTTTAGATGAATCTTTAAGTTGCTTTCGTAATTTTTTAAGTCTGTTCCGGAGAAAATGTGGAACATTAGAAGAAGCTGAATGTGAATTAAACATCTTAAACGGGATAAAAGCCTGGATTTTTTTTTCTGTGAGGCTCTGCAATAGCTCTGTACAATACTTCGCTTAGGCAACCCGTCTGGATCTGCCGAAAGTAGAAGTTACTTTCTCAACGGTGAAGCCTTAAAGACGTGGAAACCCAAAAGGACCTTGGTGTGCTGATGACCACCACCTTAAAACCATCGTCTCACTGCTCGAAAGTGGCGAAGAGGGCAATTTCGGTGTTGCATGCCATCAGACGAGCCTTTTTGGATTTCGATGAAGATATTTTTGCTAAAGACCTTTGGAACATTCATTAGGCCACATTTGGAATATGCTATGCACGCCTGGAAACCCTGGACAGTTCAAGATCAGAACTGCCTCGAAAGAGTCCAGAGGAAAGCCACCAAAATGGTTAGAAGTCAAAGCTCCTTGCCATATCCCACCCGCCTAATGAATCTTAATCTGTTCCCTTTGAGTTATAGGCAAATGCGTGGTGATCTCCTGCAGACATTCCGCATTGTGAAGGGATTGGATTGTTGCCTGGAATTCTCGGACTTCTTTGAATTTGCCGCCACGACCCATCTCCGAGGTCACCCATTGAAACTGCGTGTCCAGCAGTCGAGACTGGATGTGCGAAAGTTCTCCTTCTCTGTCAGAGTGGTTAAACCATGGAATGCCCTCCCTGAAGACGTTGTGATGTCACCATCGCTGGAAAGCTTTAAAAGGAACCTTGACAGTTTTATGTTCCGCAACGAGCCTGAGCGATGAGGCATTTATCTTAACCCTCGAGAGTCGTGCACCACTTGTCAAATTTTATGACCGCCTTTTGTACCTTGGCAACCCACACGGTTTCTCTGTATACCGCACTTAATTTTACGTTACAAATAGGGTACTCAAAGGCCCATGCCTATTTCCCTCAATAAATTGAATTGAATTGAATTGAAAAAGCTCACGGAAAAAGTTTAGATCGTTGATTGAGAATATGCTATGCCAATCTAGAGTGCTTACGAAATTATTAACTGTTTCATGGTTTATGTTAGCAAAGTCGAGGTTATTGCATTTAACCTCAGGCTTCGTAAGAAGGGGAACTGGAAAACAACAGTGAATTATTGCGTGATCACTTGTGAAAAGATCATGATGAAAATTCATAAAGAGAGGGTGGACATCGTTTGTAAAAATCAAATCTAAAATTTTGTCATTTCTAGTAACTGACCTGACCATTTGGGACATGTTTGAAAAGTTAATAGTATCGACCAATTTCTGATGTTTAGGCGGAGAGGAATTGGCCTGCCAGTCAATGTCTGGCAGATTAAAATCGCCTACGATTATTTTGACATCAAACTGAGTGTTTGCAACTTTTTCAAATAGTTCACAGAGCTCGCTTTCATTGCCAGAATAACACGGACGATTATAGACACAGCCAATTACCGCTTTTTATTGTGCGGGAGGATGACTGAAGCAAAGCATACATTTCCAGAAAAAGACGAAATGTTCAGATGAAAAGGGAAATGTACAAAGGATGACTTAATATAAAGGAGGCAACCACCGCCACGTTTTTCAGCGCGGTCTTGTCGGTACAAATTGAAATTATCTATAGCAAGCGTCGAGTCAGAAATAAGAGAGTGAGCCCAGGATTCAGTGATGCACAGCACATCTGGATCAAGCTCAAAGGCTACTGTTCTAAGCTCAGCCATCTTATTTACAACAGGCCTCGCATTGAGTGAAACTAAGCTGAGCGTATTCCTGAGCGGCAGGTTACGCTCATCAGTATTTATAAAAAAGGATAATTTGGTGGCGGAGAAGAAAACTGGAAAGAAAAAACGAAAGGTGGGAAAAAAAATGGTCTGGTCTACAATTTGTCGAAATGTTACTGTTAAGAGAACTGAGATTATTGTACAGCGGCAAATTTGGATGAAAATACTTGGAAGGGAAGGCTATATTGTGGCGTTTGAAAGATAGGGGGTGCTTAGTTCATATCAACATGGATTTCGAAAAGGTCGATCCTGCCTCACAAACGTGCTCACATCCATGGAAAGTTGAACAAAATCATTAGAAATGGGTTTGTCAGTCGATGCGGTCTACATTAACTTTAGCAAAGCCTTTGACAGGGTTCCACACAAATGTCTGATCTTTGAGCTCCGTCAAGTGGGTGTGATTGGCAACCTACTCAAATGGTTGGCTGACTTTCTCACAGACAGGCGCCGGCGTGTTTGTATCGGAGATGCCAAGTCTCACTTGGAAACCGTTCACAGTGGAGTTCCACAGGGCAGCGTTCTGGGTCCCATTTTGTTTCTGATATACGTAAACGACTGCCTGGATTGTCTGACATGCGAGAAGGTAATGTTCGCTGAGGATTTGAAGTTATGGAACTCGATTGAAAAACCGGAGGATGCGCAGAAATTACAAGAAAACTTAGGTCGCTTGCAAACATGGTTTGATGAGTGGATGCTGAACCTTAATCTTAACAAATGCCAAATAATCCAACTGCGTTCTAGTTCCAGAAGGATGATTAGGTTTGAATACCAGTACTTCATCAGTGGTCACCAACTCCAGGAGGTAAATATTCTAAAGGACTTGGGTATATGGATAACACAAACGCTGAAACCATCGTCGCACTGTGTGAATATCGCAAAGCAATCTATGTGTATTTTTGAATTGAATTTATATTTGGTTAGCACCGGGAAGGTACTGTCTAAGCAAACATTAGTAACGATAGATTGCAAACTGTGTGCGTCGATACCTCGAAGTAAACACCTACTCCGTTTCTAAGTGGTGTCCCCCAAGGCTCGGTATTAGGGCCGTTACTCTTCTTAGTGTACATCAACGACTGTGTCGGTGACCTGGATTGCAGCGCCATCATGTTTGCAGACGATGTTAAATTGTGGAGGGTCATCAGATCTGATTTCGATAGGCACGCACTTCAAGAGGATCTCAACAGTCTCAGCAGCTTGTCTGCTCGTTGGCTCTTAAATTTTAACGTTGGGAAGTGTGTGGTCCTAAGACTGCGTACCAGAAGGACCAGTGAGGAGGATGATTCCTACCAATACATTCTCAATGGGCAGCTCCTTTCAATTGTTGAGGTACAGAAGGACCTCGGTGTTCTAATAAACTCCTCACTTAAACCATCTTCACAGTGTTTAAAGGCAGCTAAACGCGCTACACAGGTCTTATTTGCGCTCAGAAGTGGATTTGTGCAGATTGATAAGGAAATCTTTCGAAAAACCTACGGGGTATTTGTTCGATCTCACTTGAATATGCCATCCAGGCCTGGCGTCCGTCGTTTAAGAAGGATTATCTACAGCTGGAACGAGTGCAGGTGAGGGCTACGAAGATGGTCAAGAATCTAAGTCATCTGCCCTACGAAGCTAGACTGGTTGAACTTGATTTGTTTCCTCTAAATTACAGGCAACTACACGGTCACCTCATCCAAACCTACCGGATTGTCAGAGGCCGCGATTGTGCCCTAGAATTTGCTGACTTCTTCGAATTGGCTGGGACGGAACATCTGTGGGGTCATCCCTTTAAACTGCAGAGGAAGTTTGTCCACACGGAAGTCCGTCGGAACGCCTTTTCGCAGAGGGTCGTTGGAGCATGGAACGGACTCCCTGACGAGGTGGTCCTTTCAGAAACTGTTGACACATTTAAATTCAAACTAGATACTCATTTTCTGAGAAACTATTGTCAATATAATGAAGATTGTGTAAACAGTGGCAGGTTGCGCCTGGCCCACACATATCGATTACCCTACATTTTCATTTGTCAGATATATCACTGTAAACATTTTTTTACTATTGAAATTTTTGCATGTGAATAGGGAGCTCAAGGGCAAAAGCCTACTTCTCTCAATAAAGTGACTTAAAGTGACTTAAATAAAGTTATGACAATGTGTGCAGATAAAATGTACAAATTCATAACTTGTCCTGCTATGTCAACAGTTAGCAATGTTTTAAAATTAATGATGAAATAGAAAACTCATAACCTAAGAAATTCTGCACTTATTATACCTCCCCCTGCATCCTCCACTTGTAAACGCTCTCTCTTCTTTGCTTCTAGGTATAGTTTTCTTTGGAATAACTTGCCAATTGAAATTAGGTCGTTAACTAGTCTATCTGCATTCAAGCGAAGACTGCACATTTATCTTAACACTGATTCTATTAACCTTTTATTTTTCTCATCTTTTCCCAGTAGCTTTCCCCATGACTCGGAGAAAGGACCATCGGGAATTTGAGTAACCCCCTTGAAACTATATTTACGCTACCTCGAGACACCCATGAACTATAATGTCTCCTTATATCACCCGTCCTCCAAACGATGACGTCATTCGGACGTACAAATTCGGTGGTCCACAGTCTTAAATGCTGCGGTTTCTTTGGATACTAACCATCATCAGAATTCAATTCTGGATCCTATGATGCTGAGGACTTAAGTTCATTGACTCATTTTCGTAAGATTCTGTTTCATACGCCTAAGTGATCAAGAACGAATCACCTCGACGTTTCATTATCTCATTCTGAAATGCTACTGCAGTATTACCCTATTCTACCACCTGACTATTTTTTTTAAGCAGTTTTTTTCTCCTACCTTCTATTCGAAAATGAAGGCCTATTGAACTCTGCCTCCATTTTCATGGTAGGAGTTTTTTTCACTGCCTATTTTTTCTAGTTCACCATTAATTTTAAAACATTGCTAACTGTTGACATAGCAGGACAAGTTATGAATTTGTACATTTTATCTGCACACATTGTCATTACTTTATTTCGTTACTAATGTTTGCTTAGACAGTACATTCCCGGTGTTAACCAAATATAAATTCTAAATTCTAAATATCAGGAGCGTTAAAATCCCCAACAATGAGGACATCTTTCTTCTCGCTGGCTTTGTAGAGTTCCGTTATGAGAATGAGATCCTGATCGGAAGTCTGATAAGGCGAACGGTACACAACCGATATCCTCGGTGGTCTGGAATACTTAGCAGATATAGTAATGCATAAGAATTCCACATCGCGTAATGGAATATGTATGTCAGCCATTGCGGTCAGCTTGCGAGTGACATAAATTATGACTCCTCCTCCTCGACTTGGTCTATCTCTCCTGAAGTGCTGATATCCTCTGAGTGATATTTCGGAATCAGTAATTTTTGCAGTAAGCCACGTTTCAGTGAAAGCCATAACGTCTGGTTTAATTTCGTCAACAACGTTTCTAAGTTCGTCCAGCTTGTTGAACAGGCTTTGTACATTTGTGGAGATGACTTTCAATGATCGATTCGTCGAGGAGACCCAGCCTTCATTGTTACAGGTTTTAGCCATAGGAAGGACACATTTATCTGAACTATTTGACCATCTTTGATTTTCAGCCGTTTCTCTCCTCTGCCAATTCTCTCCATCAATTCTTTCCGCAGTTCCCTCATTTTCAGCCGTTCCCTCGACTCGTAGTCCGGCTGAAAAAACACTTGTTTGTGCGATTCCCGTAAAGTCCTTCTTCCTTCTAACAGAAGTGCTGCCTGGGTTTCATTTTCTAAAATAATTTTCAGAGGCCTTGGGGATATTCTCATGTCGCGGCTGGGGTCTGCTTTGCCTAGTCGGAAAGCTTTTTGCACGGTGTAAATTTCCCCTTTCTTCAGGACGGCACTAGCATATTTATGAAGCAGATTTAGATCGTGTGTCACTCGTTCCTTCGGAATGCAGGACGTGGATTCTGGGACACCCCGTATTATGATATTTCGTTTACGATTTATGGACGAGGTCCTAATTTGCCCGCCCACGCTAGGTTGGGAGTTCACAGAGGTGGCGTTACTCGTGGATGCTGGCACGGTGTAAGTTTCCCCTTTCTTCTGGACTGCACTAGCAGGTTCATGAAGAAGATCTAGATCGTGTGTCACTCGTTCCTTCGAAATGCAGGACGTGGATTCTGGGACACCCCTTATTACGATATTTCGTTTGCGATTTATGGGCGAGATCCTTATTTGCCCGCCCTCGCTAGGGTGGGAGTTCACAGAGGTGGCGTTACTCGTGGATGCTGGCACTTCAACATAAGAGTGATTTTTGTCCGATGCTGGGATTCTGGCGCTTACATTTTTTGATGATATATTACCTTAGTCTTCTAAAACTCGTTTCTTTATTTTCTGGGATCCCTGCCGTTTGCCCTCTTTCCTTACGAGATACTTTTTAACAGCTACATCGAGTTCCGTAGACGTAGTGTCATCTTCCTTGTTGGATGTGATGGCTACGGAAGCTGTGCCTGCGAATGTGCATTTGTCTCCCTCATGTTCCATCGCTAGGGACTGCGTCTTTTCGGGCAAATTGTGAGGAAGTTTCTTTAACTTCTCTATCTCCATCTTCAGCCATCTCCTTTTCAATCGCCGAAATTTTTTGAAGAAGTTTAAAGCATGTTGCACACGCTTCGTCCTCATAATTGACATCCAAAAAACTTACTAAACTCTTGGCCCGTTTGGCGGGAGGTGATTTTAAGGAAACATGTCCGGAAATGAGGTCATTCGTATTATGATTTATGTTTATTCCATCATTAAAAATTAGGTCAGCGAGTTTGTCGTGCTGCGATAGCTCAGTGGTATCACCGCCGTTCCCCGCACGCTGGTGCCCCGGTTCGAATCTCGGCAGTGCCACATACTTTGCACGATTCCCGAAGGGTATATTTTTGACTTCCATGATAGATCGCAAAAACGATAAAGGGTGTTAAAAATATGGGACGAAGGTTTTAGCGGGAGCAACTTTATGAATAAAATATCGAAATGACTCAGCCCTCTGTTGTCTGGAAAATCTCGTGGAGTTGCTGGCGAGAAGTGCACAGGAGGAGGATATCGGGCGTATCCGCTGTTTTGCTGCAGTAGTCTTGTGAGAATGAAGTGTATGTCAAATAGAATCCAACGCTTGATACATAAAGTCCACAAAAGTGACTAGTAGACTGAAATCCAGAAAGTAGTAAAATCCTCGGAGGTTGAAAATTTTAAACCGAATTCGAAGGGATAACACCAACTCTCAAACCATCGTCGCACTGTGCGAATATCGCGAAAAAGCTATGTGTAACTTAGGCGCAATCAGGAGGTCCTTCGTTAATTTTGACGGAAAGCTTTTTAGGCGCGTGTTTGGAACATTTATCCGGCCGGTGTTGGAATATTGCGTTCAGGCGTGGCGCCCTTGGACGAAACATGACTACGCTCTGCTGGAGAAAGTTCAACGGAGGGCATCGAAACTAGTCAAAGGATTGGAATGCCTACCCTATGAGGGTCGCCTAGCAAGACTTAAAGTTTTTCCTCCCTCTTATAGGCAATACAGAGGGGATATGATCTTAGTCTTCAAAATGGTCAGAGGAGTTGATTGTGCTCTTCAGATGTCCAACTTTTTTGAATTGGCAAACATGACAAGTATCCGAGGTCACCAATACAAACTGAAAAGAAATCACGCCAAAGTTGAAGTGCGGGTGATTGACGAATGGAACAAACTGCCAGCCTCAGTTGTTCAGGCTGAAAGCGTTGAAATGTTTAAAAGAAGACTTGATGCATTTTTACTTGATGAACATATATTTAGTCGACAGCAATGATCGATATACTAAAACGACTATCGCCATGTAACATTTGCTTGTTTTGCTAGTGTCTATCTGTAAATAGGGTTTTCAAAGGCTCTGCCTATCTCCCTTATATATACTGAATACTGAATTAAATTTAAAATGTTTTTGCTTCAAAGCGTAACGTAAATTCGAATGTGTTTTCACAGTTATAGGCGAAACATTGTGGAAGAAAAGTAGAGTCCAAAGATTTTAAAAGGCTTGTTTTAAGTAAGCTTGTTGGAAGAGTCACCTTTTGTCAAATATTATGTCATCAATCCTTCTTTTAAATCGTAAATGCTGTCTGCCGTAACCGTCTAGCTTGGTAAAGAATTCCAAGGCTGCACCACTCAATAGCTGAATAGGAAGTTTCTTAGGTTCAATTGCGTGTATTCGCTTAGAACCATCTCATATTAGTAGTGGAGTACTTCAGGGGACTATCCTAGGTCCCCTCCTATTTCTTATATACATTCATGACTTATCCTCTATATCAACGTCAGCTAAAACATTTTTATATGCGGACGACTTAAAACTTGCATATGCATATAACCAGCATACAGTAGCCAGTATACATAGAACGATTGAAAATGATCATAAAAAACTAAGCGAATGGAGTACTCTATGGCAAATGCCATTCTCTCCAAGTAAATGTAATCTCCTGATCTTTGGTTTACAAAAACTTCCTCCCATATTTTTCAATAATCAGGAAATAACCGAGACAACATCAATAAAAGACTTAGGTCTTAGCTATACAAATACTCTTGATTTATCTCCCCACGTTAAACAAATATCACCAAAAGCCACTAGACTATGCGGATTCATTTGTAAAAATTTCTCCTCGCCTGCCCTAAAGACAAAACTATATAAAATGTACGTTTTACCTCTCTTGGATTACTGTTCAATTTTTTTTGGCATTATGCCATCAGATGGCCGAAAGAAACTAGAAGCCATTCAAAGATGCTTTACCAGATCCTTATCCAAATGTGATGCCTTTCAAGGCTCATACGTGGAACTATACGATAGATATGGTCTTCAACCCGTCTGGATCAGAAGACTCAAAAACTGGTCTCACTTTTTCTATTCAAAAATCACACACGACCAAGATATTCTCAGAATGAATATACTAACAAATCAAAACGGCCCCCGAGACACTAGAAATTCAGAAAAATATTATAAAAATTCCGAAATTCAAAAAGGCCCAACGATCCAACTTCTATTCCATAAGATACGCAACAGTATGGAATGCCCTGCCAAATTCTATTAGAAATAGTCGAACCATACGAGAATTTAAAATAAAAATCAAACAATATCTGTTAAATAATAGCACACATCTATTTTTGAATAAGATAGGGCATTTTTCAACTCAGTTCTTCAACATAGAATTCGGGCCGAAAGGGCTCTGACGCGGCAGTTACTGTTGGCGCTAGGTTTTTCAATCCTGAGTTCTCCCGATGAGCTGCCTTATCTGCACCTAGAAGTCAAGCTGAAAATTGAAACGTACTTTGCCGGAATCTCCCACGATTAGTTATATCATGTCCTTTTATAAACCACCTACGACGACCTGCAATGCACACAGAGATTAAGAATATTATCATCTGGTTAAGAGGCAAGCTATAAGTGGTGGTTAGTGACCTACAAGACTCATAAATACCTATCCTCTGGCTATGCACAAGGGCTCTCAATTTAATGATTTATATATCCATTATCTAAAAGCAGCTTTTTTTCTATTGTTAAAACTATTTTAAAAAATGATGATAACTTTACATTTTAAAATGTTTTTGGATAGCGTCTTTATTTTTATGTATAATTTTATGATTAGTAAACAATTTGCTTTAAAACTAACTTGCAAAACTTATTATTTTTTATCTCTGTCTGTTAGTAGTATGTTTTTTTCCGTTTTTAACATCATTTATGCTCTATGTTATTCGAATGCGCAATGAGCCACACGTCTAGGTTTTGATATAGCTTTATGAAACGAATGGTACTAGCTGTTTCATACAGCTAGATCAAACATAATCAACACTATGATATATAATACAAATATGAAGACTGTATGACTGCATTGAAAGTTTCTTACCGTTGAACTCTTCTTGCTCCTAATCTATTTTCACCTTTTTAGCAATCAGTCAACTAAGTCTAATTATTCGGCAGACCCCACACCGGAATCAACTGCGCTTATAACGTCCTTCTTCTTTCCGTCGACAGGACGTCGGCTTGTTCCTTCAATATCAGACGTAGATACGGTAGATGAAGATCCACAGTCTAAAAGGGCCGGCTCAGTAAGGGATTCATCCATTTCGGATTTCTCTAGCTGGAGTGATTCACTCATATCGAGGTATGAAAATACAGATAATGTAGAGGATATATGTTCGTTTATTCACAAGGGAACGTAACCGATGGAACGAAGAAGACTATTAATATTAAACGGAGTCTGAGGAAAGATTAAATAGCGATAGAAGATACAAGGGTTTGACTTCACCAGAGCGAAAGGTTTTACAGAGAGAAGGGTGTTTCGTCAGACGATTGATCCTTCGAGAGGTGTAGGTCACGGAACTGCGGGGACTCGACTACCGCCACGGTCGCTGAGATTGAGATCGAAAGGGAAAACGAAAGTGAAAGTCAAATTTCAAACATCCCGCCAGTCTCTGACCGTCCTGTGCGGTTCACGCTCGCATCTGATTGGAAGTACCTACCCCTTCGAATCGACCACAGACGTTTCTACCTCTGTCAAATGAATACCCTCGAACGTCAATAACAGACTAGTCTTGACTCTAAACATTATTTCCCTGATACATTAATCTTTATTCTGTATAGCTGTTTTTACTTCATTTTTGCTATTTCTTAACCTTGGAAAACAGGTTTTTTACTTAAAACAAACTCGTCATTTCAAACACTGCTATTTAAGCAAACAAACAAACCAAAGCTTAAGTGTTTAATGAAAAGAGGAGTTTGTTTTAGGTTTTTTCCTGTGTTCTAAGGATTTGACGGCGCCAAGCATTGCCAAATCAATAAACCTATTTAAACATGTAATGATGGTCACACAGGTGAGTTATTCAGTATAATTCAGTATATATAAGGGAAATAGGCAGAGCCTTTGAAAACCCTATTAACAGATAGACGCTAGCAAAATAAGCAAATGTTACATGGCTATAGTCGTTTTAGTATATCGATCATTGCTGTCGACTTAAAATATGTTCATCAAGTAAAAATGTATCAAGTCTTCTTTTAAACATTTCAACGCTTTCAGCCTGAAAACTGAAGCTGGCAGTTTGTTCCATTCTTCAATCACCCGTTGGGAAAAGAAGTTGGCCCGCACTTCAAGTTTGGCATATTGTCTTTTCAGTTTGTATTTGTGACCTTGGAGACTTGTCATGTTTGCCAAACTCGATGATAATCTCCGCTCTCACGGAGGAATCATGGCTCCGGATAATTCAGAATGTAAAGAGTAGGCTTCACCATAAGTGATCGTAAGAAAGAGGAAATAAGTCAAGCTTTTTCAATCTGTTTTGGAAGTTCAGGACTACGCTGTACAAATTACAACCCTGTCAGTTTATCTTGCATAGAGTGTAAAAATAATGGAGCGTTTTATCAAGAGGCATTTAATGCACTCTCTGGAAAACAACTAAATCTTATGCGATGTTCAACATGGCTTCCATTCAGGTCATTTCTGTCTCACGAGTACTCTTCCGTTGCAAGAGATATGGACAAAGGCCACAGATAAGGGTTATCCAGTAGATGTCATATATTTGACTTCAAGGTCGTTGATAGTGTACCACACAGGTTTCTTTTACAGAAGATTTAGGAATTCGAGGAAAACGTTTAAATTGGATCAGTAATTTATTGTCTTTCATAGTACAGGGAGTTTCTGTTGAAAACTCCATCTCCGAATGGACAAAAGAAGAACGTGGTGTACCATCGGGTTCTGTTTTGGGCTCGCGACTCTTCCTAATCTACGTGAATGACTATCTCAATGACTGAGATTGTGAAGCTGTCATGTTTACAGCTCACACAAGTATAAGGCTTGAAGTCAGCTGTGCTGACGACACAATAAGTTTTCAATCGAATATTGGCAAACTAAGTGCGTGGTTGGCCAGGTGTATTCTTAAGTTTAATTTATCAAAGTGTGTGACTGAACACATAAGCTCCGGTCGAAAATATAGCAGATAACCAGTACTTTATTAATGGCACTGCATTAATGGCAGGGGATTTTACCTCAGAAAGGTTTTCTTCAGCCAATGAGTGGTACGAAGTTGGAAGTCTTTACCAAGCGAGACGGTTACGGCAGACAGTATTACTGATTTTATAAAGAAAGCTTGATGGCATAATATTTGAAAAAGAGGACTCTCACAACATGATAATTTAAAACCAGCCTTGTAAAATATTTCGGTTGCTACCCTTCTTCCACAATGTTTGGCCTATTACCGTGAATACGTTTACAAATTTACGTTATAATTTCGCTCAAAATATTTTAAAATTGCAGTTACATATTGACTGTACATATGCAATTATTAATAGGTTCCTCAAGAGAAATGCCTGTTACCCTTCAAAATATACGAAAAATTTTTTTCCGGGAGCTATCCTTCCTCAAAGGAATTTAAAAAATGATGCACATTGGCTCGCACTGTTCGTTAGCGAGTTCTCTAAGTGCAAATGCAGGAATTCTATCCAGCACAGGCAACTTGGTAAGTTTTATACTGAGTAATTCGGCACTAACTATGGCCGGTGAAAAGGCATGATAGTATGTTGTGGAAGAGGAGGAGGATTAGAAAGATGAGGAATGGAAAGGAAGGAAAAGCATTGGTTCACAAACGTTTGGAAAAGCAGCAAATGTATTAGGCTCTCTGGTGAAGATAAGTCACTTTAAGTCACTTTATTGAGGGACGTAGGCTTTCACCCTTGAGCTCCCTATTCAAATGCGAAAATGTCAATAGTACAAACGTTTACAGTGATAAATCTGAAAAAGGAAAATGTAGGGTCATCGATATGTGTGGGCCAGGCGCAACCTGCCACTGTTTACACAATCTTCATTATATTTACAATAGTTTTCAGAAAATGAGTATCTAGTTTGAATTTAAATGTGTCAACAGTTTCTGAAAGGACCACCTAGTCAGGGAGTCCGTTCCATGCTCCAACGATCCTCTGCGAAAAGGCGTTCCTACGGACTTCCGTGTGGACAAACTTCCTCTGCAGTTTAAAAGGGATGACCCCGCAGATGTTCCGTCCCAGCCAATTCGAGGAATTCGGCAAATGCTAGGGCACACTCACGGCCTCTGACAATCCGGTAGGTTTGGATGAGGTCACCGCGTAGTTGCCTGTAATTAAGAGGAAACAAATCTAGTTCAACCAGTCTGGCTTCGTAAGGCAGATGATGAAGATTCTTGACCATCTTCGTAGCCCTCGCCTGCACTCGTTCCAGCTGTACATAATCCTTCTTAAACCACGGACGTCAGGCCTGGATGGCATATTCCAAGTGAGATCGAACAAATACCCCGTAGGTTTTTCGGATGAGTTCCTTATCAATCTGCGCAAATCCACGTCTGAGCGTAAATACGACCTGTGTAGTGCGTTTAGCTGCCTTTAAACACTGTAAAGATGGTTTAAGTGAGGAGTTTATTAGAACACCGAGGTCCTTCTGTTCCTCAACATTTGAAAGGAGCTGCCCATTGAGAATGTATTGGTAGGAATCATCCTCCTCACTGGTCCTTCTGGTACGCAGTCTTAGGACCACACACTTCCCAACGTTAAAATTTAAGAGCTAACGAGCAGACAAGCTGCTGAGACGGTTGAGATCCTCTTGAAGTGCGTGCCTTTCGAAAACTGGAGACCGACGACCAGGTTAAAGCATCCCTACTTTCCAAATTCTTCCAGACCGTCTTCACCAGAGAGCCTAATAATTTTGCTGCTATTCAACCAGTTTGTCAAACAATGTGTACCCCCCTTTTCCTTACCCCCCACCTCCTCCTCATCCACAACAGAGGACCTAGACCTAGACTTTTCACCGACCGTAGTTAAAACCGAATTACTCCGTATGAAGCCTGCCAACTCGCCTGGGCCGGATAGAATTCCTGCATTAGCACTTAAAGAACTTGCTAAGCAACTGTGTGTACCACTGTACATCATATTCCAAACGTCCTTTGAAGAAAGCAAACTCCCGGAAGAATGGAAGTGCGCATTCATCACCCCGATCTATAAAGGAGGTTCACGACTCGACTGTGAAAATTACCGCCCTGTCAGTTTGACTTGCATAGCGTGTAAAATAATGGAGCGTATTATCAAGAGGAATTTAATGCGCTATCTGGAAAATAACCAAATCCTATGTGATGCCCAACACGGCTTCCGTCCAGGACGCTCCTGTCTCACGAGTGCCCTTCAGTCGCACGAGAAATGGACAAAGGCCACAGATAAGGGTCATGCAGTAGAAGTTGTATTTTTTGACTTCAAAAAGGCCTTTGCTAGTGTACCACACGGGCTTCTTTTACAGAAGATTTGGAACGTAGGAATTCAAGGAAAACTTTTCAATTGGATCAAGAGTTTCTTGTCTTTCAGAGTGCAGAGAGTTGTTGTTGGAAACTCTAGCTCAGAATGGGCAAAAGAAGAAAGTGGTGTTCCACAGGGTTCTGTTTTGGGCCCCCATCTCTTCCTAATCTACGTGAACGACTGTCTCAATGACCTAGATTGTGAAGCTGTCATGTTTGCAGATGACATTAAAATATGGACTGAAGTCAGCTGCGCTGATGACGCAAAAGGGTTACAATCGAAAATCGACAAACTGAGTGCCTACTCGGCTAGGTGGCTTCTTAAGTTTAATGTATCCAAGTGCGTGATCCTACACATAAGCGCCGGTCGAAAATTATCTCTGAGACACCAGTACTTTATAAATGGCACTGCATTAAAAGAGGTTGAAACATACAAAGATCTGGGCATGTGGACAACTGCGAATTTGATGCCCTCAGCACACTGTAAGAAAGCAGTCCAGAAGGTAACATGTACACTACATTGGATCAGACGTGCATTTAAAATATTCCCCCCTGATCTCTTCGGAAAAGTCTATGGCACCTTCGTGAGACCGCATTTAGATTACGGAATACCAGCCTGAATACCATGGATGAAGAAAGATGTTGACCTCCTCGAACAGGTGCAACGGAGAGCAACGAAGATGGTTGACGGACTGAAGACTTTACCGTACCAAGACAGATTGAAAAAGCTTGACTTATTTCCTCTTTCCTACAGGCACTTACGGTGTAGCCTGCTCTGGACATTCCGGATTATCCGGGGCCATGATTCCTCCCTGAGATCGGAGGATATCTTCGAATTTGTCTGCACAACTTCGTTGGACTTCCGTTTGAAATTCGTTCGTCTCCAAGCTTTTTGATTTTTGGCCAATAATCTGTTCCCAAAGTCAGGACTCAACGAAATAAGTTATCATTGGATCACATATTGTTTGTTTATCAGGATCAGCCTATAATTGTTTATAGACATTGTGATATTCAGGCTCACGAAAATTGATATCGGAATCTTGAATAATAAGCTAACTCAGCTTCATTTGGATCCTGCCTCATACGGGCTTCAGAAAACAGTCTCTCGCCAGGAAAGGTGTCTTCATCAGAAAGGAACGGAGAACCACTGGCAAACTCACTTCGAAGGCTGCATCATTCTTTACTTCGTATTAACATTCGGATAGTGAATTCGGTTCGGAAAAGCACTTCTTTTTGTGCTCAGTAAACTATTCGCTTGATATTTTAAGCTGCTCGTTAAAACTTAATGCATCCTCGTAGAGATCTTGCTGGCATGGGAAACGCAAATGTTCACGACCCGACCACGCGAGAAAACTATTCACCGCTTCGGCCAGGACTCGAAACACCAACCTCTCGATTAGCTACCGATGCTCTTGACCGCTCGGCCACGCCCGGGAAGCCAGCAGAAAAAAACAAATAGTATACACTACAAAAATAATGATCTCTCCTATCTTTGTTAACCGTTTTCGATTTCATGTGACAAAAACTTACCAGAAATACTCAAGTCACTCTCAGCAGACCAAGAAGAACCACAAAGCAGCGAAAATTACAACAAAACTTAGATCGATTGCAAACATGGTGTGATGAGTGGCTGCTGAACCTTAATCTTAACAAATGCCAAATAATCCGACTGCGGTCTAGTTCCAGAAGGCTGATTGAGGTTTTGAATACCAGTACTCCATCAGTGGTCACCAACTCCAGGAGGTAAATATTCTAAAAGGACTTGGGTATATGGATAACACCAACTCTCAAACCATCGTCGCACTGTGCGAATATCGCAAAGAAAGCTATGTGTATCTTAGGCGCAATCAGGAAGTCCTTCGTTAATTTTGACGGAGAGCTTTTTTTGCGCGCGTTTGGAACATTTATCCGGCCGGTGGTGGAATATTGCGTTCAGGCGTGGCGCCCTTGGACGAAACATGACTACGCTCTGCTGGAGAAAAGTTCAACGGAGGGCAACGAAACTAGTCAGCGGATTGGAATGCCTACCCTATGAGGGGCCGCCTAGAAAGACTTAAAAATTTTTCCTCTCTCTTATAGGCAATACAGAGGGGATATGATCTTAGTCTTCAAACTGGTCAGAGGAGTTGATTGTGCTCTTCAGATGGCCAACTTTTTGAATTGGCAAACATGACAAGTCTCCGAGGTCACCAATACAAACTGAAAAGAAATCACGCCAAACTTGAAGTGCGGGCCAACTTCTTTTCCCAAACGTGTGATTGACGAATGGAACAAACTGCCAGCCTCAGTTGTTCAGGCTGAAAGCGTTGAAATGTTTAAAAGAAGACTTGATGCATTTTTACTTGATGAACATATATTTAGTCGACAGCAATGATTGATATACTAAAACGACTATCGCCATGTAACATTTGCTTGTTTTGCTAGCGTCTATCTGTAAATAGGGTTTTCAAAGGCTCTGCCTATCTCCCTTATATATACTGAATTATACTGAATTATAATAATGAAGAAAGCAGTGCACTACTGAGACATTACTGTTTTTAAAAACTAAGCTAGAAACGAAGGGCATGGCACACTGTGATGGATTCCGAGGGACTCACTACCAGAGTTTGAGATTGAAGGGAACCTCGATATCCTATCGGAAATAATATCAGTCCTCATAAAACATAATAAAATTAACTCGCCGAAACACGATGCAAATGAGCCGAAAAAACATCAGCAAGCTAAGACATAATCATCGAAAGGAAATGGTAGAAGTCAATAGGCTCAGCATTAAGCGAAACAAAAAGAGAAAAGACGAGTCATTAGAACAAAGCCTCATGACGTCAGTTTGAAATACAGATGACCAGAGGAGAAAATAAGCGAGGAGGAAAATATGTCTTGCGTTCCCCAGGTCGGAAATCCTGTTGCTCCGAGATCCATGTTCAGTTCAGTTCAGTGTATTTGAGGAAAATAGGCTTACGCCTTTGAAATCCCTATTTGTTACATAAAAGTTGCAAGAATAAGAAGCAAATTAAAGAAGTAACAGTCAAGTGAATGCAGGCAGGTTTACGTGGTACACTGATATTGTTAAGGTTAAGTAGTCACATAGTCTTCGTGGTACTGTAACATATGTATGTCAAGCCGATGTTTGAATGTATACACAGACTGGGACATAACAATCGCCTCAGGTAGGTTATTCCACGGTTCCACGACACGGTTGGTGAAAAAATACTTCCTCACATCCAATCTTACTTGGGGGCACACTTAGTTTGAATGGATGACCTCGGAGATTTTTCGTAGTGGCGAGTTGGAAAAAGTCATCACATAGGAGGGCACAATCCATGCCACGCACGATACGGAAGGTTTGTATCAAGTCTCCGCGCAACTGCCTATAACTCAGAGGATAGAGCTTTAGGTTATTTAGACGAATCTCATATGGCAGTTCAGATTGACCTCTTACTAATTTTTGTGGCTCGCCGCTGCACCCTTTCGAGCATGTTGTAGTCCTGTTGCGTCCACGGTCGCCAGGCTTGGATCGCATATTCAAGATGTGGCCTTACAAACGTACCAAAGACTTTAGAAAAGCAGTCTTCATCGAAAACTTTAAATGCCCGCTTGATAGCGTACAGTATTGAATTGGCGGATTTAGCTGCCTTGGAACATTGCGTAGAAGGCTTCAGGTTGTCTTTCATCCAAACTCCAAGATCCTTCTGTGTGTGTGCTTCTCGGAGTGGTAAACCATTCAAATAGTAGGGTCGCATATCAGTGACCTGATTTCGATTTCCCAGACGTAGCAGGGGTGCATTTGTTTGAGTTGAAGGACAAGAGCCATTTGTGGGACCACTCGTCCAATCGACGAAGATTTTTCTTGGAAATTGTCTGCATCAGCAGCATTGTGGATAACTTTCCAGATTTTTATATCGTCCGCAAACATAGCAAAGTTACAGTCCAATTCCTGTACACAATCATTAATGAACAAGAGAAATAGGATCGGTCCGAGCACTGAACCTTGTGGGACTCCACTCTCGATGACTGTGCGCTTTGATCGCGATCCGCCTACACAAACCACTTGGGAACGACCGACGAGAAAATTCTTGATCCACGTAAGAAGTTTGCCGCCAATACCGAACATTCTCAACTTGTGAAGGAGACGCTGGTGTGGAACACTATCGAAGGCCTTCTGGAAATCAATGTAGGCCACGTGCACAGTGTCTTTTTGCATCGAGTGCTTTTTGTCCAGCTTTGCATCGTATAAAAGTAAGTTCGTAACACACGATCTTCCCCTACGAAAGCCATATTGTGCAGTCGATAAGAGGTTACGGGTTTCTAAATAAATCATCAATTCCTTTTTGACAACCTTCTCCATAACCTTGCAACAGATTGAGGTCAGGCTGACAGGCCTGTAATTTGTAGCAAATGCACGACTACCACTTTTGTGAAGCGGTGCGATGTGGGCTGTTTTCCAGTCGGTAGGAAGAATTCCCGTATCGAACGATTTCTGGCACAGCAACGATAGCGGTTTCGCCAGCTCTCGAGCAAGTTCGAGGAGTAGCTTTGCTGGAATCTCGTCGGGGCCAGGAGATTTGCATGCCTTCAGACTTTTTAGTTCTTCAAAGACCGCCGCTTCTTGAAAGAGCATATCCTGAATAAGTGGCACTCCTGTAGTCTCGTAACTTGATGGAATAAAAACAGCTTCTCTAGTGAAAACCGACTGAAAGAACTGGGAAAAAGTGTTCAGCTTTGTTTTTATTTTCTGATATCTCGAAACCGTCATCGTTTCTCATAACAGGAATCGGGTTCCTGTTACGTGTGGTTTTTCTTACATAGCTGTAGAGTAATTTGGGATTGTGAACTGCTCTCTGGAGCAAATCCCTCTCGTAATCCCGTCGGCTTTGGAAGATCAAGCTTTAACCTTGTTCCTCTGAGTTTTGTATGCTTGCAAGGCTAAATTTTCATTGGATCGGCAAAATTTCTTCCAAAGCCTTCCTTTCCTGTTAATCTCTCTTTTTAGATCCCTTGTTAACCACTGTGGTCTGTTAGTTATCCTAAATTGTGATGGCGGACAATGGCATTTTATTAGATTCAACAAATACTCCTTAAATAAATTCCAGTCCTCAGTGACATTCCCGGAGAAGAGAATATCCCAGTCTATTCGTGATGCCTCAGCTCTCATCTTGCAAAAGTCTCCTCGCCATAGATTGGGCCTGGTTTCATTTATTGCAGATGGCACAGAATATAAACCATACTCCCATGAAAGTACTGCGTGATCACTTCGACCAAGTGGAGGTAGGCAGTGTACCTCGTCTATACTGTCAGGATCTTTAGTGAAGACGAGATCTAAACAACTAGCCTGTTGTCCTCCACGCGCTCTCGTTGGAACAAATACATGTTGGGTGAAAAGAGCTTCAAGTGTTGTCTTTAGCAGACGATGATCGAAGGAAAACTTTGAGCTCTGTGCCTGCAGATCGTTCCATCGAATGCTGGGTGCATTGAAGTCACCCATGAGAACAACATCAGGTCGACTGCTTATCTCCTTTATGTTCTCCAACAAACAAGTATCAGCGTCAGTGTCTGTCCCCGGTGGTCGGTAGAGAGTCATGACTTCAAGGAACTGCGATCCCCGCGTCTTTATTTTTCAGCCAAATAGCCTCAATACCATTGCTAAGCTTCTCCGTCATTTCACACACTGTGAAATTGCTTTTAACATACATCGCAACTCCTCCACCCTGGCGTTGGGTGCGGTCTCTCCTGAACAGCTGGTACCCGGATAAGGCTACTTCGCAATCACTGATGTTCTGTGACAGCCATGTTTCTGTGATTGCTATAATATCGGGAGACAGAACGGCTACCTGAATTCTCAGTTCGTCGAGTTTCGAAAACAGACTTTGGGCGTTGGTATACAGAAATTTCAGTGTGCAGCAGTCAGCAGAGCCAAATTCCGTTTGTCTTGAGTTTGCCAATGCTAATTTGCCGATGCCATCATGAGCATGGGCTGGTTCCAGAGCAATGTTGCGTTTCTCTGTATCACGCGTTCCCTGTAAATCACCAGATTGCTCTCTCCAGCTGCAAGTCTCCTCTTCATTTCTATCACTAATTCGCGGCGTTTCAGACGTTCTGCTGGAGAGTAGTCCGGCTGAAAAAAATCTGTTTATGAGAGTTCCGAAGGTTTGTTTTTCTCGAGAGAAGTAGTTTAGCCTCTTCCTTGTTGTCCAAGACAATTTTTGATAGGCCGTGGTTTCACATTTTTGGGACTGTTCGATATCCTTTTTTCCGAGCCTGAAGGCAGCGCGAACGGTTATCGTCTCTCCTGAATGAAGTATATCATTCAGTAGGTGCTGAAACATAGCAAGATCAGCGGATATCCGTTCCTTTGAGGTGTGTGCAGTTGATTCAGGTAAGCCCTGGATAACAACGCAGTTCTCTCGGTCTAGGGCGTCTTTTTGATTCACTGCCGATCATATTTTCCTCTGAATGACCAGAGGGATTCATTAGGTTTGTTTTTCAACTTGATACTCGTTTTTATGTTGTTTCCCAATGATATCTTGCCACTCATTGGTATTTTTCGCTCCCAACTAAGGGCTCTTTAGAACTGCTGGGATAGCCGACAGGAGGTGAGTCTGAAGTCGGAACTGCCTTTGGAAGAGGCATTATTGAAGTTCTCCTGATATTACCGTTATCCAATTTGGTGGTGTTGTTGTCCGATGCTGGGATTCTGGGACTTACATTTTTTTGGATGAAATATTATCTGTGTCTTCTGAAACTCGTTTCTGTATTTTCTTGGATCCCTGCCGCTTGCCCTTTTTTTCCTTACTGGATGCTGTTTTAACAGCTGCATCGAGCTCCGTTGACGTAGCGTCATCTTCCTTGTTGGATGTGATGGCTGCGGAAGCTGTGCCTGCGTATGTGCATTTGTCTCCCTCGTGTTCCATCGTTAGGGACTGCTTCTTTTTCGGGCAAATTGTGAGGAAGTTTCTTTAACTTCTCTATCTCCATCTTCAGCCCCTGCATATCCTTTTCAATCTCCGAAATTTTTTTAGAAGAAGTTTAAAGCATGTCGCACACGCTTCGTCCTCGTAATTGACATCCAAAAAACTTACTAAACTCTTGGCCCGTTTGGCGGGAGGTGATTTAAAGGAAACATGTCCGGAAATGTGGCCATTCGTATTATGATTTATGTTTATTCCATCATTAAAAATTAGGTCAGAGATTTTGTCGTGTCGCGATAGCTCAGTGGTTTCGCCGTCGTTCCCTGCACGCTGGTGCCCTGGTTCAAATCTCGGCAGTGACATATATTTTGCATGATTTCCGAAGGGTGAATTTTTTTGAATTCCATGATAGATCGCAAAAAAACAATAAAGGGTTTTAAAAAGTATGGGACGAAGGTTTTAGCGGAAGCAACTTTATGAATAAAATATCGAAATGACTCAGCCCTCTGTTGACTGGAAGATCTCGTGGAGTTGCTGGCGAGAAGTGCACAAGAGGAGAATATCGGGCGTATCCGCTGCTTTGCTGCAGTAGTCTTGTGAGGATGAAGAGTATGTCGAATAGAATCCAACGCTTGATAAATAAAGTACGCAAGAGTGACCAGTAGACTGAAATATCAAAAGTAGTAAATTCCTCGGAGGTGGAAAATTTTAAACCGAATTCGAAGGGCGCGGTCGCATGCACAAAAGTAAATCAGCGACAATTGAATCCTTGCATTAAGTTCTTACGTGCCGCTTGGACGAAGTGATCATTGTGTTCTTGCTTGGGAGTACAGTCAATTTTCTGTACCCAAACGTCGTGCATTTAGAGAGAGAAATGTATGGAAAGGGGATTATCCCAAAATGAAAGAATTACTGAATAAGATAGAGTGGAGCCCTGCACATGTACCTGACCCTAATGCTATCTGGTTTTTTATTAGTAAATTGATTCACCAATTGGTAGAGAAATTCTGCCCACTTAAAAGGCGATCATGCGTCTCTCGACCCGAGTGGGTGACATCGGAAATAAAAAGGAATCTCAAGAAGAAAAGAAGACTGTGGAGAACATATGCCAGATATCAACAACCCGAACATTTTTCCGCTTTTAAGAAACAGCGAAATCGGTGTCGAATTCTTCGGAGAAAAGAAAAATCAGCCTTTGAGTCAGAAATAGTTAAGGACATACCAAGAAATTCGAAAAGGTTTTATGCTTACGTTAATAAGGCAAAACGAAATCGCGACTGCATTCCTTGTCTTAAAGACAATCAGGGAAACAGGTTAACTGATAACTCTGATAAGACCTGCCTCTTATCCAATTTCTTAATGTCCGTGTATACCGAGGAACCACCTTTTGACGAGGATGAATACTACAGTACTGCCATATCTACAAACAAAATAAGCACGGCGTCATTTCCAATGGACACAGTAAGAAAAACTCTGAAACAGCTACAGCCCACTAAATCATCTGGCCCAGATGGTATATCCGCAAAGGTTCTCAATGAACTCACAGAACAGTTGGCCTCTCCGCTCTCCAAGTTATTTGAAAGTTCGATGGAGGCGAGGGCTCTGCCTACCGAGTGGAAGATAGCTAACATAACCCCCATCTATAAAGGTGGAGAGAGGACATCACCAAACAGTTTCCGACCAGTCAGCCTCACAAGTATCTGTTGCAAAATGATGGAGAAGATAATCAAAACGGAACTGATGAGGCATCTTGAAGAGAATAACTTGCTTAGTTCATATCAACATGGATTTCGAAGTGGTCGATCCTGCCTCACAAACTTGCTCACATCCATGGAAATTTGGACAAAATCCTTAGAAATGGGTTTGGGTTGGCCGAATTTCTCACAGACAGGCGCCAGCCTGTTTGTATCGGAGACGCCAAGTCTCACTGGGAAACCGTTCACAGTGGAGTTCCGTAGGGCAGCGTTCTGGGTCCCATTTTGTTTCTGATATACGTTAACGACTGTCTGGATTGTCTGACATGCGAGAAGGTAATGTTTGCTGACGATTTGAAGTTATGGAACTCGATTGAAAAACCGGAGAATGCGCGAAAATTACAACAAAACTTAGATCGCTTGCAAACATGGTGTGATGAGTGGCTGTTGAACCTTAATCTTAACAAATGCCAAATAATCCGACTGCAGTCTAGTTCCAGAAGGCTGCTTAGATTTGAATACCAGTACTCCATCAGTGGTCACCAACTCCAGGAGGTAAACATTCTAAAAGGACTTGGGTATATGGATAACACCAAATCTCAAACCATCGTCGCACTGTGCGAGTATCGCAAAGAAAGCTATGTGTATCTTAGGCGCAATCAGGAGGTCCTTCGTTAATTTTGACGGAGAGCTTTTTTTGGGCGCGTGTTTGAACATTATCCGGCCGGTGTTGGAATATTGCGTTCAGGCGTGGCGCCCTTGGACGAAAACATGACTACGCTCTGCTGGAGAAAGTTCAACGGAGGGCAACGAAACTAGTCAGCGGATTGGAATGCCTACCCTATGAGGGGCCGCCTAGAAAGACTTAAAATGTTTTCCTCTCTCTTATAGGCAATACAGAGGGGATATGATCTTAGTCTTCAAACTGGTCATAGGAGTTGATTGTGCTCTTCAGATGGCCAACTTTTTTGAATTGGCAAACATGACAAATCTCCGAGGTCACCAATACAAACTGAAAAGAAATCACGCCAAAGTTGAAGTGCGGGCCAACTTCTTTTCCCAACGGGTGATTGACGAATGGAACAAACTGCCAGCCTCAGTTGTTCAGGCTGAAAGCGTTGAAATGTTTAAAAGAATACTTGATTCATTTTACCTGATGAACATATATTGAGTCGACAGCAATGATTGATATACTAAAACGACTATCACCATGTAACATTTGCTTGTTTTGCTAGCGTCTATCTATAAATAGGGTTTTCAAAGGCTCTGCCTATCTCCCTTATATATACTGAATTATCCTGAATTATAAAGGAGGAGAGAGGACATCACCAAACAGTTTCCGACCAGTCAGCCTCACAAGTATCTGTTGCAAAATGATGGAGAAGATAATCAAAACGGAACTGATGAGGCATCTTGAAGAAAATAACTTGCTAAGTTCATATCAACATGGATTTCGAAGTGGTCGATCCTGCCTCACAAACCTGCTCACATCCATGGAAAGTTGAACAAAATCATTAGAAATGGGTTTGTCAGTCGATGCGGTCTACATTGACTTTAGCAAATCCTTTGGCAGGGTTCCACACAAACGTCTGATCTTTAAGCTCCGTCAAATGGGTGTGACTGGCAACCTACTCAAATGGTTGGCCGAATTTCTCACAGACAGGCGCCAGCGTGTTTGTATCGGAGACGCCAAGTCTCACTGGGAAACCGTTCACAGTGGAGTTCCGCAGGGCAGCGTTCTGGGTCCCATTTTGTTTCTGATATACGTAAACGACTGCCTGGATTGTCTGACATGCGAGAAGGTAATGTTCGCTGACGATTTGAAGTTATGGAACTCGATTGATAAACCGAAGGATAAGCGGAAATTACAACCGAACTTAGATTGCTTGCAAACCTGGTGTGATGAGTGGCTGCTGAACCTTAATCTTAACAAATGCCAAATAAACCGACTGCGTTCTAGTTCCAGAAGGATGATTAGGTTTGAATACCAGTACTTCATCAGTGGTCACCAACTCCAGGAGGTAAATATTCTAAAGGACTTGGGTATATGGATTTTTTGTATATTTTTGTATATTTTGAAGGGCTACAGGCATTTCCCTTGATGACCCTAGCGCCGATAGCTCAGTGGTTTCACCGTCGTTCCACGCACGCTGGTGCCCCGGTTCGAATCCCGGCAGTGCCACATATTTTATTTGACGGCGCCAAGCAGTGCCAAATCAATAAACTTATTATTATTATTATTATTGTATGTGTACAGTCAATATAAAATTGTGTACATTTTAAAATGTTTGAATCAAAGCATAACATAACATCAAATGCGTTTTCACAGCCATAGGCCGAAACATTGTGGAACAAAATTAGAGCCCGAAAGTTTTTAAAAAGGCTGGTTTTAAGTTATCATATTGTGAAAGTCGTCTTTTGTCAAATATAATGTCATCAAGCCTTCTTTTAAAATCAGTAATGCTGTCAGAGGTAACCGTCTCGCTTGGTAACGAGTTCCAAGGTCGTACCACTCGTTGGCTGAAACAAAACTTTCTGAGGTTCAATCGCGTGCGTTCGCTATTAACCTTGTAAGGATGACCACGCAGATTAGTTGTGCAAGCAAAGTTGAAGAAATCCTCCGATCTCAGGGAGGAATCATGGCCCCGGATAATCCGGAATGTCCAGAACAGGCTACACCGTAAGTGCCTGTAGGAAAGAGGAAATAAGTCAAGCTTTTTCAATCTGTCTTGGTACGGTAAAGTCTTCAGTCCGTCAACCATCTTCGTTGCTCTCCGTTGCACCTGTTCGAGGAGGTCAACATCTTTCTTCATCCATGGTACTCAGGCTGGTATTCCGTAATCTAAATGCGGTCTCACGAAGGTGCCATAGACTTTTCCGAAGAGATCAGGGGGGAATATTTTAAACGCACGTCTGATCCAATGTAGTGTACACGTTACCTTCTGGACTGCTTTCTTACAGTGTTCTGAGGGCATCAAATTCGCAGTTGTCCACATGCCCAGATCTTTGTATGTTTCAACCTCTTTTTAATGCAGTGCCATTTATAAAAGTACTGGTGTCTCAGGAGATAATTTTCGACCGGCGCTTATGTGTAGGATCACGCACTTGGATACATTAAACTTAAGAAGCCACCTAGCCGAGTAGGCACTTAGTTTGTCGATTTTCGATTGTAACCCTTTTGCGTCATCAGCGCAGCTGACTTCAGTCCATATTTTAATGTCATCTGCAAACATGACAGCTTCACAATCTAGGTCATTGAGACAGTCGTTCACGTAGATTAGGAAGAGTAGGGGGCCCAAAACAGAACCCTGTGGAACACCACTTTCTTCTTTTGCCCATTCTGAGCTAGAGTTTCCAACAACAACTCTCTGCACTCTGAAAGACAAGAAACTCTTGATCCAATTGAAAAGTTTTCCTTGAATTCCTACGTTCCAAATCTTCTGTAAAAGAAGCCCGTGTGGTACACTAGCAAAGGCCTTTTTGAAGTCAAAAAATACAACTTCTACTGCATGACCCTTATCTGTGGCCTTTGTCCATTTCTCGTGCGACTGAAGGGCACTCGTGAGACAGGAGCGTCCTGGACGGAAGCCGTGTTGGGCATCACATAGGATTTGGTATTTTCCAGATAGCGCATTAAATTCCTCTTGATAATAAGCTCCATTATTTTACACGCTATGCAAGTCAAACTGACAGGGCGGTAATTTTCACAGTCGAGTCGTGAACCTCCTTTATAGATCGGGGTGAGGAATGCGCACTTCCATTCTTCCGGGAGTTTGCTTTCTTCAAAGGACGTTTGGAATATGATGTACAGTGGTACACACAGTTGCTTAGCAAGTTCTTTAAGTGCTAATGCAGGAATTCTATCCGGCCCAGGCGACTTGGCAGGCTTTATACGGAGTAATTCGGTTTTTAACTACGGTCGGTGAAAAGTCTAGGTCTAGGTCCTCTGTTGTGGATGAGGAGGAGGTGGGGGGTAAGGGAAAGGGGGGTACACATTGTTTGACAAACTGGTTGAATAGCAGCAAAATTATTAGGCTCTCTGGTGAAGACGGTCTGGAAGAATTTGGAAAGTAGGGATGCTTTAACCTGGTCGTCGGTCTCCAGTTTTCCGTCTGCAGACCTAAGGGCAGGAATCATTTCCTGGATTCTCTTTGTACTCCGTATGTAACCATATAGCCTTTTGGGGTGTTTCAACGATTTTTGCAGTATGTTTAGTTCAAACTTCCTCCGTAGCTTAGCAGCCTCACATTTACAAACGTTGCGTTGCTGCTTATATTCCCGTAAGTGAGCATCGGAGCCGGTTTGTCTGTAACGCCTCCAGAAGCGAATTCTTTTTTTAAAAGAGGCCTGTAAGTTTGAGTTTATCCACTTTTGGCGGTTTGTGGTTGTCTTTCTCCTGAGAGGACAGTTGAGGAAAACAATCCTTTTCAATAACGAACTCAATGTTGTCCAATCTTTATTGGTTTTGGAAGGTGTCCTGAATGTAGAAAACTAGTGACAGTTCGCGTAAACAAGGGATAGCTTTGCTGAATTTTGATACTTCTAGGTAACTTATTCCAGATTGCTACAGCGTTTACCGGAAAAAACGGTCGGTGTCTAACTGTGCGTGCCAAAGGGAGAACTAAAAATACATCTCGATGACTGGTGCGCCGAGAGTGGTCGAGGTGCCTCAGAGATATAAGGGGGTTAAATGTACGACTGTTTAGTAGTTTAAACAGTAAAAATAGTCCCTTCTGTAATCTGCGAAGCCACAGTGGGTCAAGGCTTGTAAGCTCACAGCGTTGTTGGTAGGACAGGTTTCGGTGATCTGAATAGAAAACTCTTTTTGTAAAGAAGTGCTGGACTGATTCTATCTTCTTTCGGTCACTAGCGTGCAGAAGGCTAAATAGAAACGAGCAATATTCCAGACTAGGCCTGACATACATTTTATAGAGGCTGGTTCATAATTTTGACGGTTTTGAAATTTCTGAGAATAAACCCAGTAGTTTGGCGTGCTTTCGAGACAATCAGGGTGCAGTGCTTTGACAGATTAAGACTACTAGAGTATGATATGCCCAGATCCTTTATAAGTCGGGGCACGTTTAGATCGTGACCGTCTGAGACCAATTAGTAAAATTAATGGTATATAGGAAAGGCTGAACTCTGGGTGGACAGAAGTTTAAAATCCAGTCAATTTCAGGAAAATTAAAATCAACAGCGATTATTTTAATGTCAAAATTTGACTCAGAAACACATTTAAAAATTTCACGAATTTTGCATCATCATCGGATAATGAATTAGGAAGGCTGTAACTGCATCCGAGAATCACCTTTTTTACGGGGCGACAGGATAATGGAAGCGAAGCAGTAATTACAAGAGAATGACGTGGCATGTAGATCAAAGGGGAAGTGCTTAAATGAAGCTTAAATACATAGAAGATAACCACCACCATGCTTATTAATGCTGTCTTGCCAGTAGAGTTCATACTAGTAAATGACAAGCAGATGGTCGGAAATTAAGGGATGGGTCCAAGATTCAGCTTCACATAAAACATCGAGCATTTACTCAAAAGAAATGGCTCTCAGCCTGGCCTCAGTTGCAGCCTCTTTTCCATCCTTGAGCAATAAAGTAATGGGAGGAGATATATCTGGCATTTGCGAGACTTCGCAGCCTATTTCAGATATTCTTAATTCTAAAATTCGTTTGGATTAACTTGAACCTCTTGATCCTCTGGTCACTCAAGCGTACACCTCGTCCAGCAATAATCGGTCTTCGTCGGACGAAAAAATTGATCTCCTGCTCATGGAACTATTACTATTACCTCTGACACAATTATGCAGCAGGTCTTTCAATTCATTGGAGTGAATAGCTCGGAAACTGAAGAACGGATGAAACGCAAGCATAATTTTATGCTGCGTAATATTCAAAATCATATATCTGCTATCATGTGTACGCGTTTGTTTACGCAAAGCTATGGCTTGGGATTCATAGTCGTGCACGGTAAGCGACTGCGCTCGCTCAGTCATGATTCCCCAATATTAGTCACCTTTTTTTCCTTGATATAATTCGACTTCATACTGTCTAGGAAGGAGATTAGTAGATAATTCTGTAAGAAATGGCATTACTCAGTTTCCATTGACCTCATTTAAATGCAAAGAAAACTGAAAAAATTTTAAACTGTCGACTAGCAACACAGAAATGACTTCTCCTGTTGCCATGTTGAACAAATTGCATTAACGATCACCTATGGCCTGCTCATCTGAATCCATAGCCAATTATGTACGGAAAACGAATTTGATTGATCTTGTAGGACCTCAAGACAATATTACTTCTCTTATTACCACACCCATACCAATTCCACAAGTAACTCCTGGTAAAAAATGCAGATAATTAGCTCAATGATAAGTCAGACTAAAGTCTTGACCACTATAAAATTGAAAAAGATCTACTTTATCTACTAAAAATACTTATTTACGATTGCTTATTGTCCCCAAAACACCTCTAACCCAACTAATTTGAATTTCCAACTAATCCCCAGACCTTGTACTGAGGCTACTAAACCAAATATGTCAGCATACTCGTCCAAGAATGGCACTTCTGTTCCATTCGCAGCAGTGCATGCCCAACCCCGAAGCCCATTCCCTTCACGGTCGTTTTCCCAGTTGTCTCTCAATACGAAGGGTTCTGCTGGACTACGAGACTCACCTGACATTCTGTGTCACTTTACTAGGAATATTTTGTAGTATTCTGTCCAGGGATTTCCCGGAAAAGGCCCAATAGCCGGCGGTAGTGCTAAGTTCCGCTGTCTGTCATTTCCACCTCCATATTTTACTGCCTTTACCCACATCAGACGCATACTCTCCCACAACCTTTTTTTCCAGAACAGGGCTTGAGCACCCACCCACTATGTTCAGTGGCCCGTTAACAACTGAATGGCTAAGCTGCCCTCCCTCAAAAATAACTAGCTTGACCACCTTAACTGTTCGTTCTAAATGCCAGATCCTTTCTCAATAAAACGCCTCTGCTTCAGACTATGGTCTTCGATCACTGTCCAACTATTGTTATAGTATCTGAACCATGGGCAACACCTTCCATAGCCGACTCCGAAATCTCTCTTCTAGATTATAATTATCTTCAAAATGTTTGTCACGGCAGCCGTGCTGGAGGATGCTGTATCTTTTTTAAGCCAGTGCTGTCTTTTAAACCCTTAGCCTACCCGAAATTGACTGCGGTTAGAGAGCTGCTGGCTTCGAATTACCTTAAAAAATAAGAATTATTTACCAGAAGGTTTTATCTATCACCCACTGAATGACAGTGAGGATAAAGATCTTTGTCTCTCGTAGGAATTTTACACCGCAGCTGCTTTAAATTTAAAGCATTGCTTGATTGCAGGTGATTTCAACCTTCCTGGAGTGCGATGATTTCCACCTTCCGGTTCTATGAAGTTCAAGGACTTACCCGAGGTCGTAGATATTGGCATGTGGAATCGGGTTGATAGATAGATGTTTTATTTGAGTACCTGGCAAGTCACTGTTATTGAAAGAAATTAATAAAGACGAGTGCGAAATCGCGTACCGCTCAGTTCTGGATAGTATGTCAGCTTCTTGGCGATGAAAAAAATGACACAAATCAGTGTGATCAAAAATAGATGAAAAGAGCAGACAGTGAAAAACTCTTTGGGCATTTTGTATGGAAAAAACATATTTTTGAATGGGGTTTTAATTTTAAAGGAGAAAAACTGTCACTCGTGGCATAAAACATATGCCTGAGGTAGGACCGACATGCTGATGAGAGCGCATGAGAGTTTAAAACGCTCCGCATCGTCGGAAAAATCATGTAACTAAAGGGCTACTTTTCACCACCGCAGGTGTGATCGCAATGGTGTTAATTAGCTATAAGCGTTATGGTTAAGAATTCAAGACAGGGGAAATCTTGACAGGCATCATGCGTACGCTTAGGGTCGAACGAAAAAAGGAATGTTTAAGTCGTGTAGTTCATGGCAGAATTGCCCAAGTAGCAACAATTATACTCTCATTGCTGATTTCTCAGACATCTGAGAGAGGAAATTGTTAAGATCGTCAACAGTCAGTGTAGGATTGACACTGGGGAGAAGGATAGGGCCACAATCACCATCGTCTTAAGGCAAGAAAGATGTTATGGCGAACGAGGTTGTATGAAAGAGGATAACCGTGAACACCAAGAGAGCCATGGAAGTCGTCAATATTTGCAAATGATAGTCGAAATCAAGAGAGGACAAAAACCGGCTGCAAAGAGCGTCTTATTTAAAAAAGAGGTGTAAAAACGAAATTGATCTACGAGGGCATATTAAGCAGTACTGAAGGTTGCTTCTGAGCGTAGTACGAAAGGATAATGGGAGATCTGCCAATTGATTAAGAACAAGTCCAGATAATGTGCTCAAGGTTGCTAGTTGGCATGAGAATCGATAATTAATCTGAAGCCTGCACATCTCAGTATTCAGATTGTAATTCTGATAATGGTTATCAGCAAAGGAAACGGATGCACTTTAAAATGAATGCACAAATATGCAAAATTGTTTGGCGATCATTTTACGGAGGCACTGGTTATGAAGACATAATAGTTCGTGGGAAAACGAGGCATGGACGACATAAATTGGAGACGGACTTCTTAATTCCCGATGGTTCATTCTCTGGGTCATAGAGATAGCTGCTAGGGAGGGGAGAGAAATATAAAAGGTTAATCAAAATCAGTGTTAATATAGATGTTCTGCCTTCGCTTGAAATCAGGTTGGTTATTTGATAACCTTATTTCGATTGGCAGGTTAGTTCAAAGAAAGCAATACCTGGAAGCAAAGAACAGAGAACCTTAAGAAGTGAGGGATATTGGAGGAGGTATAATTGACAAAGAACTATATAGGTTGTACGGAAGCCTAACGGGAGTAAGGGCTGAAATTCAGGGAATATTTGAATTATTATTAAGGTGGCTGTGGTAGTCTGTCAAGGCCAAACCACATGTATCGACACAAAAAAGGTGAGAATTCCATTTGCCATGTCAAGTTCCAGGTGGAACGAGCATGGACGTCTGCATGGATTTCTTCTAAGAATCGTAAGGCCGTAGATTAAGAGAAGGGATATAAGCATTTAAGATTGTCCGCATAAATAAAATACTTGTCATATCTTATGATCGCCCTTGAACTTTTGCAACCGACATGTTTTCTCTGTATACCGCAAATAATTTTACGTTACAAATAGGGTACTCAAAGGCCCATGAATATTTTCCTCAATAAATTGAATTGAGTTTAAGTGAATAGAACTGCGGATGAAATATAACTAAGGGAAAACAAAAACAAAGGAGGAAATATCACGGTGCCTTGAAGGACACCGCTTACAACAGGAATCTCAGTTAAAAATGAGGAACCTTCAAAGACCTTTTGTTCATGATTAGTAAGATATGATGTAATGAAATCGGTAAGGGGACTACGAAGTACTTAAGCTCCCAACTTAGCTAAAAGTCTCATATGTGACACTTTACCGAAGGCCTTCCGAAGATCAAAATAGAAAACAACCACAGAAAGATGATACTTACACACAGAAATCTTGGCTGAGGATTTGAATCGGGAGTTGGCAAATGGAATTCTCACCTTTTTTGTGTCGATACATGTGGTTTGGCCTTGACAGACCACCACAGCCACCTTAATAATAATTCAAATATTCCCTGAATTTCAGCCCTTACTCCCGTTAGGCTTCCGTACAACCTATGTAGTTCTTTATCAATTATACCTCCTCCAATATCCCTCACTTCTTAAGGTTCTCTGTTCTTTGCTTCCAGGTATTGCTTTCTTTGAACTAACCTGTCAATCGAAATAAAGTTATCAAATAACCAACCTGATTTCAAGTGAAGGCAGAACATCTATATTAACACTGATTTGATTAACCTTTTATATTTCTCTCCCCTCCCTAGCAGCTATCTCTATGACCCAGAGAATGAACCATCGGGAATTAAGAAGTCCGTCTCCAATTTATGTCGTCCATGCCTCGTTTTCCCACGAACTATTATGTCTTCATAACCAGTGCCTCCGTAAAATGATCGCCAAACAATTGTGCATATTTGTGCGTTCATTTTAAAGTGCATCCGTTTCCTTTGCTGATAACAATTATCAGAATTACAATCTGAATACTGAGATGTGCAGGCTTCAGATTAATTATCGATTCTCATGCCAACTAGCAACCTTGAGCACATTATCTGGACTTGTTCTTAATCAATTGGCAGATCTCCCATTATCCTTTCGTACTACGCTCAGAAGCAACCTTCAGTACTGCTTAATATGCCCTCGTAGAATCAATTTCGTTTTTTACACCTCTTTTTTTAAATAAGACGCTCTTTGCAGCCGGTTTTTGTCCTCTCTTGATTTCGACTATCATTTGCAAATATTGACGACTTCCATGGCTCTCTTGGTGTTCACGGATATCCTCTTTCATAACCCTTTGCAAACTGCTACAACCTCGTTCGCCATAACATCTTTCTTGCCTTAAGACGATGGTCATTGTGGCCCTATCCTTCTCCCCAGTGTCAATCCTACACTGACTGTTGACGATCTTAACAATTTCCTCTCTCAGTTGTCTGAGAAATGAGCAATGAGAGTATAATTTTTGCTACTTGGGCAATTCTGCCATGAACTACACGACCTAAACAGTCCTTTTTTCGTTCGACCCTAAGCGTACGCATGATGCCTGTCAAGATTTCCCCTGTCTTGAATTCTTAACCATAACGCTTATAGCTAATTAACACACATTGCGATCACACCTGCGGTGGTGAAAAGTAGCCCTTTTAGTTACATGATTTTTCCGACGATGCGGAGCGTTTTAAACTCTCATGCGCTCTCATCAGCATGTCGGTCCTACCTCAGGCATATGTTTTTCTGCCACGAGTGACAGTTTTTTCTCCTTAAAAATTTAAAAACCCCATTCAAAATATGTTTTTTCCATACAAATGCCCAAAGAGTTTTTTCACTGTCTGCTCTTTCATCTATTTTTTTGATCACATTGATTTGTGTCATTTTTCATCGCCAAGAAGCTGACATACTATCCAGAACTGAGTGGTACGCGATTTCGCACTCGTCTTTATTAATTTCTTTCAATAACAGTGACTTGCCAGGTACTCAAATAAAACATCTATCTATCAACCCGATTCCACATGCCAATATCTACGACCTCGGGTAAGTCCTTGAACTTCATAGAACCGGAAGGTGGAAATCATCGCACTCCAGGAAGGTTGAAATCACCTGCAATCAAGCAATGCTTTAAATTTAAAAGCAGCTGCGGTGTAAAAATTCTACGAGACAAAGATCTTTATCCTCACTGTCATTCAGTGGGTGATAGATAAAACCTTCTGGTAAATAATTCTTATTTTTTAAGGTAATTCGAAGCCAGCAGCTCTCTCTAACCGCGGTCAATTTCGGGTAGGCTAAGGGTTTAAAAGACAGCACTGGCTTAAAAAAGATACAGCATCCTCCAGCACGGCTGCCGTGACAAACATTTTGAAGATAATTATAATCTAGAAGAGAGATTTCGGAGTCGGCTATGGAAGGTGTTGCCCATGGTTCAGATACTATAACAATAGTTGGACGGTGATCGAAGACCATAGTCTGAAGCAGAGGCGTTTTTATTGAGAAAAGGATCTGGCATTTAGAACGAACAGTTAAGGTGGTCAAGCTAGTTATTTTTGAGGGAGGGCAGCTTAGCCATTCAGTTGTTAACGGGCCACTGAACATAGTGGGTGGGTGCTCAAGCCCTGTTCTGGAAAAAAAGGTTGTGGGAGAGTATGCGTCTGATGTGGGTAAAGGCAGTAAAATATGGAGGTGGAAATGACAGACAGCGGAACTTAGCACTACCGCCGGCTATTGGGCCTTTTCCGGGAAATCCCTGGACAGAATACTACAAAATATTCCTAGTAAAGTGACACAGAATGTCAGGTGAGTCTCGTAGTCCAGCAGGACCCTTCGTATTGAGAGACAACTGGGAAAACGACCGTGAAGGGAATGGGCTTCGGGGTTGGGCATGCACTGCTGCGAATGGAACAGAAGTGCCATTCTTGGACGAGTATGCTGACATATTTGGTTTAGTAGCCTCAGTACAAGGTCTGGGGATTAGTTGGAAATTCAAATTAGTTGGGTTAGAGGTGTTTTGGGGACAATAAGCAATCGTAAATAAGTATTTTTAGTAGATAAAGTAGATCTTTTTCAATTTTTATAGTGGTCAAAGACTTTAGTCCTGACTTATAATTGAGCTAATTATCTGCATTTTTACCAGGAGTTACTTGTGGAATTGGTATGGGTGTGGTAATAAGAGAAGTAATATTGTCTTGAGGTCCTACAAGATCAATCAAATTCGTTTTTCCGTACATAATTGGCTATGGATTCAGATGAGCAGGCCATAGGTGATCGTTAATGCAATTTGTTCAACATGCGGCAGGAGAAGTCATTTCTGTGTTGCTAGTCGACAGTTTAAAATTTTTTCAGTTTTCTTTGCATTTTAAATGAGGTCAATGGAAACTGAGTAATGCCATTTCTTACAGAATTATCTACTAATCTCCCTGTGACAGTATGAAGTCAGGGAATTATATCAAGGAAAAAAGGTGACTAATATTGGGGAATCATGACTGAGCGAGCGCAGTCGCTTACCGTGCACGACTATGAATCCCAAGCCATAGCTTTGCGTAAACAAACGCGTACACATGATAGCAGATATATGATTTTGAATATTACGCAGCATAAAAATTATGCTTGCGTTTCATCCGTTCTTCAGTTTCCGAGCTATTCACTCCAATGAATTGAAAGACCTGCTGCATAATTGTGCCAGAGGTATAGTAATAGTTCCATGAGCAGGAGATCAATTTTTTCGTCCGACGAAGACCGATTATTGCTGGACGAGGTGTACGCTTGAGTGACCAGAGGATCAAGAGGTTCAAGTTAATCCAAACGAATTTTTAGAATTAAGAATATCTGAAATAGGCTGCGAAGTCTCGCAAATGCCAGATATATCTCCTCCCATTACTTTATTGCTCAAGGATGGAAAAGAGGCTGCAACTGAGGCCAGGCTGAGAGCCATTTCTTTTTGGAGTAAATGCTCGATGTTTTATGTGAAGCTGAATCTTGGACCCATCCCTTAATTTCCGACCATCTGCTTGTCATTTACTAGTATGAACTCTACTGCAAGATGGCATTAATAAGCATGGTGGTGGTTATCTTCTATGTATTTAAGCTTCATTTAAGCACTTCCCCTTTGATCTACATGCCACGTCATTCTCTTGTAATTACTGCTTCGTCCCATTATCCTGTCGCCCCGTAAAAAGGTGATTCTCGGATGCGGTTACAGCCTTCCTAATTCATTATCCGATGATGATGCAAAATTCGTGAAATTTTTGCAATTTGTTTCTGAGTCAAATTTTGACATTGGAAATAATCGCTGTTGATTTCACTTTTTCCTGAAATTGACTGGATTTTAAACTTCGTCCACCCAGAGTTCAGCCTTTCCCATACAATTATTAATTTTACTAATTGGTCTCAGACGGTCACGATCTAAACGTGCCCCGACTTATAAAGGATCTGGGCATATCATACTCTAGTAGTCTTAATCTGTCAAAAGCACTGCACCCCTGATTGTCTCGGAAAGCACGCCAAACTACTGGGTTTATTCTCAGAAATTTCAAAACCGTCAAAATTAGAATCAGCCTCTATAAAATGTATGTCAGGCCTAGTCTGGAATATTGCTCGTTTCTAGCTTAGCCTTCTGCACGCTAGTGACCGAAAGAAGATAGAATCAGTCCAGCACTTCTTTACAAAAAGAGTTTTCTATTCAGATCACCGAAACCTGTCCTACCAACAACGCTGTGAGCTTACAAGCCTTGACCCACTGTGGCTTCGCAGATTACAGAAGGGACTATTTTTACTGTTTAAACTACTAAACAGTCGTACATTTAACCCCCTTATATCTCTGAGGCACCTCGACCACTCTCGGCGCACCAGTCATCGAGATGTATTTTTAGTTCTTCCTTTGGCACGCACAGTTAGACACCGACCGTTTTTTCCGGTAAACGCTGTAGCAATCTGGAATAAGTTACCTAGAAGTATCAAAATTCAGCATAGCTATCCCTGTTTACGCGAACTGTCACTAGTTTTTCTACATTCAGGACACCTTCCAAAACCAATAAAAGATTGGACAACATTGAGTTCGTTATTGAAAAGGATTGTTTTCCTCAACTGTCCTCTCACAGGAGAAAGACAACCACAAAACCGCCAAAAGTGGATAAACTCAAACTTACAGGCCTCTTTTAAAAAAAAGACAATTCGCTTCTGAGGCATTACAGACAAACCGGCTCCGATGCTCACTTACGGGAATAAGCAGCAACGCAACGTTTGTAAATGTGAGGCTGCTAAGCTACGGAGGAAGTTTGAACTAAAACATACTGCAAAAATCGTTGAAACCCAAAAGGCTATATGGTTACATACGGAGTACAAAGAGAATCCAGGAAATGATTCCTGCCCTTAGGTCTGCAGACGGAAAACTGGAGACCGACGACCAGGTTAAAGCATCCCTACTTTCCAAATTCTTCCAGACCGTCTTCACCAGAGAGCCTAATAATTTTTGCTGCTATTCAACCAGTTTGTCAAACAATGTGTACCCCCTTTCCCTTACCCCCCACCTCCTCCTCATCCACAACAGAGGACCTAGACCTAGACTTTTCACCCATAACACTGAATGGAGGTTCTTCACCGGGCACCTGTGTTAACGCGTCCCTGTTCAGAACTTTTAATTACTCAATAAGCTGCAGTTTTTTCTCCCGAAAACACCCGGAAACAACGATCAGGAGCCACTATCAGCTGACCCTCTACTGTATATATTTTTTGACCTTGCCTGTAAACTGGCAATAAATAATAAAATAAAATAAAATAAATAAAAATTAACAAGAGACAAACATCTTTTAGACCTGACTATCAAAAACGACATTGCTCCCCTCTTCATTGATTTTAAGCAAGGCCTCTTCCAAAGTGACCCTACATTAATTCAATGTTGCCTTCCGATTGTCTCTTCGAAAAAGGCTTGCGCCGTTCGTACCCCATCATGTTTTTTGACCTCGTAGATATGAGCTTAATTAATGGCTTTTTGTACTCATTGGACTGGCAGCATGACTCCTTCACCCATGACATAGCAAGTCTTCGTGACTTCATGTCAGTTGTTTCAAATAACATCGAGGAATTAATGCCAACCAAATTTTCAAGCCCTACGCCTTGGAATCCAATGTTTCTCCATTTCTTTTGCCAAGACTACAGAAATCGAGGAGGCAGTTAAAAGATCAATCAACTTTTTCGTTAGCTGTACATCTAAGGATCGCAAATTTTCATCATGCACACGACAGAAAGATGGAATCTTGCGCAATCTGAGCCAATCTCTGCAAAATATGTTGCACAACTGTTCCGTCGTCGATCCTCCTATGAACGAGGTTATTTAATTCCTCCATTACTCAATGAAGATAAGAACTTCGTTCTCAAAGAAAAATATTGTTTAGTGCGTTCTTTGCAATTCATCTTACTATGGAATTTGAACCGGTTTCGACGTTTTGGCCATTCTTAAACAACGTTAGCAGCAGCATTGATTTCTACTTAGAATTAAATCCTCAGCAAATAATTCGTCTCAAAAACTTGAACTCTTCGGGGACTGATGGTATTCCAAACTCAGTTATCAAGAGAGTGCAGAGCTTCTCCCGATTTAAGCCATATATTTTAAGTTTATCTTTTAAACCGATTCTTTCCTGACTCATGGAAGACATCTATTGTTCTTCCTGTCTTCAAGTCGGGATCGCCTTCAGACGAAGATGAAAATTTTGTGTTGTTTAAGCCTCCTTCATAAATTCTTAGGAATGGAGCAGGAAATAGATAACTTAGAAAAATATATTTCTTGCCCATCTGTTAGAAATGCTCCTGTCCATAAAACCCTACCGCAAAGCAAATTCGTATGCACATAGAGCCTCTACAAGCTTACCTAACACTCACATAAAAGGCATCGCGTTTACAGAACCCAGTAAACCAAAGGATGGTTCGCTAGTTCGAAAGGGTGTCCCACCTAGTCCTTGCTTAACACCATCATCACTAAGCTCAGGCAGCATAAGCAATAATCTGGCCTTACACCCCATCGCTACATCGCTGCTGGACATTGTACCAGCATGCGATGTTGAAGAGGTTGGTTATTTTGTAAAGACAAAGAGGAAAAGGTCTAAGAAGACCACGTCTTACATGGATTTGGCTCCAGCCTGCCCAACACCCGGTTCATCCGGATCTTTTGGACCAAGGGAACTGGTTACAAGTATTTGCTCAGTTGAAAGACCTGAATTGAAAAACGGGCACTCGATTGAGTCGAAAACATAATGTTCTCGTACATGGGTCCCAAAGTCGGCGTCCATAATTCCAAAGGAGCGAGTAAAACATGACATGGAACTCCTGTAATTGAATGCAACAACGTTTCTAATGACCGGTGAGTCCATCCACATTCTTAAGGCATATAGAATAGGGAAGGCTCTGACAACACCCGATTCAAATCCTCGACCAAGACCTCTTAAAATCATCTTGGAAAACGAAGCACAGGCTCATCTCCTGCTACAGAGAAAACCAACCCTTCGGGGTCCGCATTCTAAAGTTTGTTTTCAAACGGAAAACGGGCTGAAAAAGTGAATGAAAATGCAACTTTTAATAAAAGAACTGGAAACACGAAGGACCAATGGCGAGTCACATCTCAAAATAAGGGACGGACAGATAGTTAAAGTGAAAAGAGCATTCCTTTGGCCGAAGGCAGTCACTTTGAAGGCCTTACTATCCCGTTTCAGAAACCGAAAACGTGCCTGCTTAAAATAATCGTCCTAAATGCCAGATCTCTGCTTAAAAGATGCCTTTGCTCCAGACTCTTGTTTTCATCCACCGCCCGATCGCATTGTAATAGTGCAGACACGGGCAACACCCTGTGTACCTGACTCCAAACTGTCTATTCTTCACTACGCTTACATCCGGAATGATTGACAGAGGGCCGTGGCGGAGAAAGCTGTATCTATGTTAAACAAACACTTACATTTCTGCCCTTGGACTATAGACAATTTACCGCGGTAGAAGAGCTGTTCGCTCCGATTTTTCCTAAAAGATAACTATTCTTTACTCATTGGCTGTCTATAGCCCCTTCCCCCAATTCCAGCAAGGATTATGATCTTTGTCTCTCATAGGCAGTTAACGCAGCAGCTGACTTAAATCTGATACTGCTTGATTGCAGGTGACTTCAATCTTGAATTTCTAGTGGCATAGGGTCGATCTACCGGAGCTAGAGCGTTATTTCGGGAAGGGGATTGGGTTAGATTTAAAAGGCGAAACAGGAAGCAGAGACCGGCTTCGAGTCTCCTAACCCGCAGAAATTTAATGTTTGCTAACTGGCATCTATCCGTATAGGAGATACTGGATCCAGGAAGAGAAAATAGTCTTCGAGTAAAAACGCTCTGAACTTTTTCAATCTTACTGCGGTTAGAGGCGTTCATCAGCCCAAATAGGGGACAGCAGTATTCGAGGATAGGAAGAACAAACATGCGGTATAGGTTTAACTTTATTTCCGGAAGGAAGAAAGTCTATGTGATATAAAACCACATATTATCTGTGCAGCCTTTTGCAGAAATTTGATCTGCATGAGGCGATAATGCTAGTGTATTCGTGTAACTTAGACCTAAGTCTTTTTATGTTTGATCGTTCTAAAAGTGTATTATTTTTGAAATACGAGGGGTTCAGGAAGCTTGGCGGGGCCAAAACACATGAAACTACTCTTGGATGAAGAAACCTCCATCTGCCAAAGTACAGCTCCAACGTGAGAGCATAAGTAGATCAGTGTTGATTTTGTCAATGCAACTATTAGCAGTGTCTTTAGAAAAATGAATAAATGCACCTGAGATCGTCAGCGTAATTTGTGAGTAAAGTTGAAATTTCGTTAATGCACAGAATGAAGAGAAGGGGACCTAGAACCGTGCGTTGAAAAACGCCACTCGTGATCGGTCGAGGCTTCGAGTAGCTTTTGCCTGGCTAAGACCTTCTGGTTGCGGTTAGACAAGTAGGAACCAATGAAGTCAAGGAGAGGAGGCCGGATGCCGAGGGCTTCCAGTTTCACCAGAAGACGTCTGTGCGGTACCTTGTCAAAGGCTTTGCTCAGGTCAAAGTAGATCACAACCACTGACTGTTGCTCATTACGAAGGGAAGTGACGAGGTTACAAAAAGCTAATGGGCACACTTCGCATGATCTCCCAGGTAGAAAACCATATTGCGAGTCGCTTAAGAGCTTATTTTCTAAACAAAAGTCGAAAATTTGATTAAAAATAATTTTTTCAAGAAGTTTTGCTGTAGCAGGGGTTTAGTGAACGCCTCGATAATTATTTACGTCCGAACGAGATCCCGACTTGAAGACAGGAAGAATCATAGATGTCTTCTATGAGTCAGGAAAGAGCCCGTTTAAAAGATTATACTGAGAATACATGGCTCAGCAATCGGGGAAAGCTCAGCACTCTCTTAATAACTGAGTTTGGAATACCGTCAGTCCCCGAAGAGTTCGAGTTTTTCAAACGCATTATTTGCTTATGAATTAGCTGTATGTAGAAATCAATGGTGCTGATAACATTAAATGAGGATGCCTGAAACGATGGAACCGGTTCAGCTTCCATCGTAAGAGGATTTTGCAAAAGAATGCACAAAACAATTCTGCCTTGCCAGAGTCTTCAAGAACGAAGTTCTTAGTTTCATTATTAATTGAGGTATTTCATAACCTCGATTAGAGCAGGATCGACGGCGGAACAGTTGAGCAACAGATTTTGTAGAGATTGGCTCGCTGAGTGCGCATGATTTCCTCTGTCTGTCCCACGCAAACCGAATCTTAGAGGCTTATTCAAAAATCTCTGCAATCTTTAGACGTACAGATAAGGACCTAGTATATTGATCTTTTAATTGCTTCCTCAATTTCTTTAGTCTTGGCAAAAGAATGTGGGGGACGGTGGATTCCAAAGTGTAGGGCTTGACAATTTTCGTTGGCACAAGAACTCAGAATGTTATTTGAAACGACTGACTTGAAGTCAGAAAGACTTGCTGCATCGTTGATAAAAAGAGAGATGCCACCAATTCAATGAGTCCAAAAAGTTGTTAATTAAGCTCATATCTACGAGGTCAAAAGCATGATAGGTACGGTACAGCGCTAGCCTCGATGAGAGACAATTGGTAAGCAACAGTTAATTAATGGATGGTCACTTTGGAAGAGGTCCTGCTTAAAATCACAACGAAGAGGGAGCAATGTCATTTTGTGAAAATTAGGTTTTTAATATGCTTGTCTCTCGTTGAAGAACGGACAAGCTGTGACCAATTCCAAAAATTAATGGTATCTAGGAGAGGCTGAAATTTTGGTGGACAAAAGTTTGAAATCCTGTCAATTTCAGGAAAATTAAATCCAGCGATTATTTTAATGTTAAATTGGACTCATAGAAGACATCTATGATTCTTCCTGTCTTCAAGTCGGGATCTCGTTCGGACGTAAATAATTATCGAGGCGTTCACTAAACCCCTGCTATAGCAAAACTTCTTGAAAAAAATTATTTTTTTAATCAAATTTTCGACTTTTTGTTTTAGAAAATAAGCTCTTAAGCGACTCGCAATGTGGTTTTCTACCTGGGAGATCATGCGAAGTGTGCCCATTAGCTTTTGTAACCTCGTCACTTCCCTTCGTAATGAGCAACAGTCAGTGGTTTGTGATCTACTTTGACCTGAGCAAAGCCTTTGACAAGGTACCGCACAGACGTCTTCTGGTGAAACTGGAAGCCCTCGGCATCCGGCCTCCTCTCCTTGACTTCATTGGTTCCTACTTGTCTAACCGCAACCAGAAGGTCTTAGTAGGCAATAGCTACTCATAGCCTCGACCGATCACGAGTGGCGTTTTTCAACGCACGGTTTTAGGTCCCCTTCTCTTCATTCTGTACATTAACGAAATTTCAACTTTACTCACAAATTACCGCTGACGATCTCAGGTGCATTTATTCATTTTCTAAAGACACTGCTAATAGTTGCATTGACAAAAATCAACACTGATCTACTTATGCTCTCACGTTGGAGCTGTACTTGGCAGATGGAGGTTTCTTCATCCAAGAGTAGTTTCATGTGTTTTGGCCCCGCCAAGCTTCCTGAACCCCTCGTATTTCAAAATAATACACTTTTAGAACGATCAAACATAAAAGACTTAGGTCTAAGTTACACGAATACACTAGCATTATCGCCTCATGCAGATCAAATTTCTGCAAAGGCTGCACAGATATGTGGTTTTATATCACATAATTTCTTCCTTCCGGAAATAAAGTTAAACCTATACCGCATGTTTTGTTCTTCCTATCCTCGAAATACTGCTGTCCCCTATTTGGGCTGATGAACGCCTCTAACCGCAGTAAGATTGAAAAAGTTCAGAGCGTTTTTACTCGAAGACTATTTTCTCTTCCTGGATCCAGTATCTCCTATACGGATAGATGCCAGTTAGCAAACATTAAATTTCTGCGGGTTAGGAGACTCGAAGCCGGTCTCTGCTTCCTGTTTCGCCTTAAATCTAACCCAACCCCTTCCCGAAATAACGCTCTAGCTCCGGTAGATCGACCCTATGCCACTAGAAATTCAAGATTGAAGTCACCTGCAATCAAGCAGTACTTCAGATTTAAGTCAGCTGCTGCGTTAACTGCCTATGAGAGACAAAGATCATAATCCTTGCTGGAATTGGGGGAAGGGGCTATAGACACAACCAATGAGTAAAGAATAGTTATCTTTTAGGAAAAATCGGAGCGAACAGCTCTCTTCTACCGCGGTAAATTGTCTATAGTCCAAGGGCAGAAATGTAAGTGTTTGTTTAACATAGATACAGCTTTCTCCGCCACGGCCCTCGTGTCAATCATTCCGGATGTAAGCGTAGTGAAGAATAGACAGTTTGGAGTCAGGTACACAGGGTGTTGCCCGTGTTTCTGTAACTATTACAATGTCGGGCGGTGGATGAAAACAAGAGTCTGGAGCAAAGGCATCTTTTAAGCAGAGATCTGGCATTTAGGACGATTATTTTAAGCAGGCACGTTTTCGGTTTCTGAAACGGGATAGTAAGGCCTTCAAAGTGACTGCCTTCGGCCAAAGGAATGCTCTTTTCACTTTAACTATCTGTCCGTCCCTTATTTTGAGATGTGACTCGCCATTGGTCCTTCGTGTTTCCAGTTCTTTTTATTAAAAGTTGCATTTTTCATTCACTCTTTTCAGCCCGTTTTTCCGTTTGAAAAACAAACTTTAGAATGCGGACCCCGAAGGGTTGGTTTTCTCTGTAGCAGGAGATGGGCCTGTGCTTCGTTTTCCAAGATGATTTTAAGAGGTCTTGGTCGAGGATTTGAATCGGGTGTTGTCAGAGCCTTCCCTATTCTATATGCCTTAAGAATGTGGATGGACTCACCGGTCATTAGAAACGTTGTTGCATTCAATTACAGGAGTTCCATGTCATGTTTTACTCGCTCCTTTGGAATTATGGACGCCGACTTTGGGACCCATGTACGAGAACATTATGTTTTCGACTCAATCGAGTGCCCGTTTTTCAATTCAGGTCTTTCAACTGAGCAAATACTTGTAACCAGTTCCCTTTGGTCCAAAAAGATCCGGATGAACCGGGTGTTGGGCAGGCTGGAGCCAAATCCATGTAAGACGTGGTCTTCTTAGACCTTTTCCTCTTTGTCTTTACAAAATAACCAACCTCTTCAACATCGCATGCTGGTACAATGTCCAGCAGCGATGTAGCGATGGGGTGTAAGGCCAGATTATTGCTTATGCTGCCTGAGCTTAGTGATGATGGTGTTAAGCAAGGACTAGGTGGGACACCCTTTCGAACTAGCGAACCATCCTTTGGTTTACTGGGTTCTGTAAACGCGATGCCTTTTATGTGAGTGTTAGGTAAGCTTGTAGAGGCTCTATGTGCATACGAATTTGCTTTGCGGTAGGGTTTTATGGACAGGAGCATTTTCTAACAGATGGGCAAGAAATATATTTTTCTAAGTTATCTATTTCCTGCTCCATCTCTAAGAATTTATGAAGGAGGCTTAAAACAACACAAAATTTTCATCTTCGTCTGAAGGCGATCCCGACTTGAAGACAGGAAGAACAATAGATGTCTTCCATGAGTCAGGAAAGAATCGGTTTTAAAAGATAAACTTAAAATATATGGCTTAAATCGGGAGAAGCTCTGCACTCTCTTGATAACTGAGTTTGGAATACCATCAGTCCCCAAAGAGTTCAAGTTTTTGAGACGAATTATTTGCTGAGGATTTAATTCTAAGTAGAAATCAATGCTGCTGCTAACGTTGTTTAAGAATGGCCAAAACGTCGAAACCGGTTCAAATTCCATAGTAAGATGAATTGCAAAGAACGCACTAAACAATATTTTTCTTTGAGAACGAAGTTCTTATCTTCATTGAGTAATGGAGGAATTAAATAACCTCGTTCATAGGAGGATCGACGACGGAACAGTTGTGCAACATATTTTGCAGAGATTGGCTCAGATTGCGCAAGATTCCATCTTTCTGTCGTGTGCATGATGAAAATTTGCGATCCTTAGATGTACAGCTAACGAAAAAGTTGATTGATCTTTTAACTGCCTCCTCGATTTCTGTAGTCTTGGCAAAAGAAATGGAGAAAACATTGGATTCAAGGCGTAGGGCTTGAAAATTTGGTTGGCATTAATTCCTCGATGTTATTTGAAACAACTGACATGAAGTCACGAAGACTTGCTATGTCATGGGTGAAGGAGTCATGCTGCCAGTCCAATGAGTACAAAAAGCCATTAATTAAGCTCATATCTACGAGGTCAAAAACATGATAGGTACGAACGGCGCAAGCCTTTTTCAAAGAGACAATCGGAAGGCAACATTGAATTAATGTAGGGTCACTTTGGAAGAGGCCTTGCTTAAAATCAATGAAGAGGGGAGCAATGTCGTTTTTGATAGTCAGGTCTAAAATATGTTTGTCTCTTGTTAATTTTTATTTATTTTATTTTATTTAATTATTTATTGCCAGTTTACAGGCAAGGTCAAAAAATATATACAGTAGAGGGTCAAGCTGATAGTGAAAAAACTCCTGATCGTTGTTTCAGGTGTTTTCAGGAGAAAAAACTGCAGCTTATTGAGTAATTAAAGTTCTGAACAGGGACGCGTTAACACAGGTGCCCGGTGAAGAACCTCTCCATTCAGTGTTACGGTGAAAAGTCTAGGTCTAGGTCCTCTGTTGTGGATGAGGAGGAGGTGGGGGGTAAGGGAAAGGGGGGTACACATTGTTTGACAAACTGGTTGAATAGCAGCAAAATTATTAGGCTCTCTGGTGAAGACGGTCTGGAAGAATTTGGAAAGAAGGGATGCTTTAACCTGGTCGTCGGTCTCCAGTTTTCCGTCTGCAGACCTAAGGGCAGGAATCATTTCCTGGATTCTCTTTGTACTCCGTATGTAACCATATAGCCTTTTGGGGTGTTTCAACGATTTTTGCAGTATGTTTAGTTCAAACTTCCTCCGTAGCTTAGCAGCCTCACATTTACAAACGTTGCGTTGCTGCTTAAATTCCCGTAAGTGAGCATCGGAGCCGGTTTGTCTGTAACGCCTCCAGAAGCGAATTATTTTTATAAAAGAGGCCTGTAAGTTTGAGTTTATCCACTTTTGGCGGTTTGTGGTTGTCTTTTCTCCTGAGAGGACAGTTGAGGAAAACAATCCTTTTCAATAACGAACTCAATGTTGTCCAATCTTTATTGGTTTTGGAAGGTGTCCTGAATGTAGAAAACTAGTGACAGTTCGCGTAAACAAGGGATAGCTATGCTGAATTTTGATACTTCTAGGTAACTTATTCCAGATTGCTACAGCGTTTACCGGAAAAAACGGTCGGTGTCTAACTGTGCGTGCCAAAGGAAGAAATAAAAATACATCTCGATGACTGGTGCGCCGAGAGTGGTCGAGGTGCCTCAGAGATATAAAGGGGGTTAAATGTACGACTGTTTAGTAGTTTAAACAGTAAAAAAATAGTCCCTTCTGTAATCTGCGAAGCCACAGTGGAGTCAAGGCTTGTAAGCTCACAGAGTTGTTGGTAGGACAGGTTTCGGTGATCTGAATAGAAAACTCTTTTTGTAAAGAAGTGCTGGACTGATTCTATCTTCTTTCGGTCACTAGCGTGCAGAAGGCTAAATAGAAACGAGCAATATTCCAGACTAGGCCTGACATACATTTTATAGAGGCTGATTCTAATTTTGACGGTTTTGAAATTTCTGAGAATAAACCCAGTAGTTTGGCGTGCTTTCGAGACAATCAGGGTGCAGTGCTTTGACAGATTAAGACTACTAGAGTATGATATGCCCAGATCCTTTATAAGTCGGGGCACGTTTAGATCGTGACCGTCTGAGACCAATTAGTAAAATTAATGGTATATAGGAAAGGCTGAACTCTGGGTGGACAGAAGTTTAAAATCCAGTCAATTTCAGGAAAATTAAAATCAACAGCGATTATTTTAATGTCAAAAATTTGACTCAGAAACAATTTAAAATTTCACGAATTTTGCATCATCATCGGATAATGAATTAGGAAGGCTGTAACTGCATCCGAGAATCACCTTTTTTACGGGGCGACAGGATAATGGAAGCGAAGCAGTAATTACAAGAGAATGACGTGGCATGTAGATCAAAGGGGAAGTGCTTAAATGAAGCTTAAATACATAGAAGATAACCACCACCATGCTTATTAATGCTGTCTTGCCAGTAGAGTTCATACTAGTAAAATGACAAGCAGATGGTCGGAAATTAAAGGGATGGGTCCAAGATTCAGCTTCACATAAAACATCGAGCATTTACTCAAAAGAAATGGCTCTCAGCCTGGCCTCAGTTGCAGCCTCTTTTTCCATCCTTGAGCAATAAAGTAATGGGAGGAGATATATCTGGCATTTGCGAGACTTCGCAGCCTATTCCAGGATATTCTTAATTCTAAAATTCGTTTTGGTATTAACTTGAACCTCTTGATCCTCTGGTCACTCAAGCGTACACCTCGTCCAGCAATAATCGGTCTTCGTCGGACGAAAAATTGATCTCCTGCTCATGGAACTATTACTATTACCTCTGACACAATTATGCAGCAGGTCTTTCAATTCATTGGAGTGAATAGCTCGGAAACTGAAGAACGGATGAAACGCAAGCATAATTTTTATGCTGCGTAATATTCAAAATCATATATCTGCTATCATGTGTACGCGTTTGTTTACGCAAAGCTATGGCTTTGGGATTCATAGTCGTGCACGGTTAGCGACTGCGCTCGCTCAGTCATGATTCCCAATATTAGTCACCTTTTTTCCTTGATATAATTCGACTTCATACTGTCTAGGAAGGAGATTAGTAGATAATTCTGTAAGAAATGGCATTACTCAGTTTCCATTGACCTCATTTAAGTGCAAAGAAAAACTGAAAAAAATTTTTAAACTGTCGACTAGCAACACAGAAATGACTTCTCCTGTTGCCATGTTGAACAAATTGCATTAACGATCACCTATGGCCTGCTCCATCTGAATCCGTAGCCAATTATGTACGGAAAACGAATTTGATTGATCTTGTAGGACCTCAAGACAATATTACTTCTCTTATTACCACACCCATACCAATTCCACAAGTAACTCCTGGTAAAAAATGCAGATAATTAGCTCAATTATAAGTCAGACTAAAGTCTTGACCACTATAAAATTGAAAAAAGATCTACTTTTATCTACTAAAAATACTTATTTACGATTGCTTATTGTCCCCAAAACACCTCTAACCCAACTAATTTGAATTTCCAACTAATCCCCAGACCTTGTACTGAGGCTACTAAACCAAATATGTCAGCATACTCGTCCAAGAATGGCACTTCTGTTCCATTCGCAGCAGTGCATGCCCAACCCCGAAGCCCATTCCCTTCACGGTCGTTTTCCCAGTTGTCTCTCAATACGAAGGGTCCTGCTGGACTACGAGACTCACCTGACATTCTGTGTCACTTTACTAGGAATATTTTGTAGTATTCAGTCCAGGGATTTCCCGGAAAAGGCCCAATAGCCGGCGGTAGTGCTAAGTTCCGCTGTCTGTCATTTCCACCTCCATATTTTACTGCCTTTACCCACATCAGACGCATACTCTCCCACAACCTTTTTTTCCAGAACAGGGCTTGAGCACCCACCCACTATGTTCAGTGGCCCGTTAACAACTGAATGGCTAAGCTGCCCTCCCTCAAAAATAACTAGCTTGACCACCTTAACTGTTCGTTCTAAATGCCAGATCCTTTCTCAATAAAACGCCTCGGCTTCAGACTATGGTCTTCGATCACTGTCCAACTATTGTTATAGTATCTGAACCATGGGCAACACCTTCCATAGCCGACTCCGAAATCTCTCTTCTAGATTATAATTATCTTCAAAATGTTTGTCACGGCAGCCGTGCTGGAGGATGCTGTATCTTTTTTAAGCCAGTGCTGTCTTTTAAACCCTTAGCCTACCCGAAATTGACTGCGGTTAGAGAGAGCTGCTGGCTTCGAATTACCTTAAAAAATAAGAATTATTTACCAGAAGGTTTTATCTATCACCCACTGAATGACAGTGAGGATAAAGATCTTTGTCTCTCGTAGGAATTTTACACCGCAGCTGCTTTAAATTTAAAGCATTGCTTGATTGCAGGTGATTTCAACCTTCCTGGAGTGCGATGATTTCCACCTTCCGGTTCTATGAAGTTCAAGGACTTACCCGAGGTCGTAGATATTGGCATGTGGAATCGGGTTGATAGATAGATGTTTTATTTGAGTACCTGGCAAGTCACTGTTATTGAAAGAAATTAATAAATACGAGTGCGAAATCGCGTACCGCTCAGTTCTGGATAGTATGTCAGCTTCTTGGCGATGAAAAATGACACAAATCAGTGTGATCAAAAAAATAGATGAAAGAGCAGACAGTGAAAAAACTCTTTGGGCATTTGTATGGAAAAGACATATTTTGAATGGGGTTTGTTAATTTTTAAGGAGAAAAAACTGTCACTCGTGGCAGAAAAACATATGCCTGAGGTAGGACCGACATGCTGATGAGAGCGCATGAGAGTTTAAAACGCTCCGCATCGTCGGAAAAATCATGTAACTAAAAGGGCTACTTTTCACCACCGCAGGTGTGATCGCAATGTGTGTTAATTAGCTATAAGCGTTATGGTCAAGAATGCTAGACAGAGGGAAATCTTGACAGGCTTCATGCGTACGCTTAGGGTCGAACGAAAAAAGGACTGTTTAGGTCGTGTAGTTCATGGCAGAATTGCCCAAGTAGCAAAAATTATACTCTCATTGCTCATTTCTCAGACAACTGAGAGAGGAAATTGTTAAGATCGTCAACAGTCAGTGTAGGATTGACACTGGGGAGAAGGATAGGGCCACAATCACCATCGTCTTAAGGCAAGAAAGATGTTATGGCGAACGAGGTTGTAGCAGTTTGCAAAGGGTTATGAAAGAGGATAACCGTGAACACCAAGAGAGCCATGGAAGTCGTCAATATTTGCAAATGATAGCCGAAATCAAGAGAGGACAAAAACCGGCTGCAAAGAGCGTCTTATTTAAAAAAGAGGTGTAAAAAACGAAATTGATCTACGAGGGCATATTAAGCAGTACTGAAGGTTGCTTCTGAGCGTAGTACGAAAGGATAATGGGAGATCTGCCAATTGATTAAGAACAAGTCCAGATAATGTGCTCAAGGTTGCTAGTTGGCATGAGAATCGATAATTAATCTGAAGCCTGCACATCTCAGTATTCAGATTGTAATTCTGATAATTGTTATCAGCAAAGGAAACGGATGCACTTTAAAATGAATGCACAAATATGCAAAATTGTTTGGCGATCATTTTTACGGAGGCACTGGTTATGAAGACATAATAGTTCGTGGGAAAAACGAGGCATGGACGACATAAATTGGAGACGGACTTCTTAATTCCCGATGGTTCATTCTCTGGGTCATAGAGATAGCTGCTAGGGAGGGGAGAGAAATATAAAAGGTTAATCAAATCAGTGTTAATATAGATGTTCTGCCTTCACTTGAAATCAGGTTGGTTATTTGATAACTTTATTTCGATTGACAGGTTAGTTCAAAGAAAGCAATACCTGGAAGCAAAGAACAGAGAACCTTAAGAAGTGAGGGATATTGGAGGAGGTATAATTGATAAAGAACTACATAGGGTTGTACTGGAAGCCTAACGGGAGTAAGGGCTGAAATTCAGGGAATATTTGAATTATTATTAAGGTGGCTGTGGTGGTCTGTCAAGGCCAAACCACATGTATCGACACAAA
>WEDG01000428.1:0-155648 GCA_017591395.1 Schistocephalus solidus | reverse complement strand
GCGGTAGTTACGTATTGCTCTTTCTTTTTGCTTCCTGTAATGTCAGTACAATCAACCTATCCTCATATCCCAAAACGCTATCATCATCGTAATAGCTTACGACCTCCTCCCATCTACCCCCACAGGAACACCACGTTTCGATACTCAGCTTGCTCTAATCCGCTACTTTCATTCCGAGCACAATGGGAACACCGCCAAGACGGACACCAGCAATGCAGAGCTGAGTTAGCACGCAATCGCATACCCATTACCGCAGCACATGCTCGTGCTGTCGCTGCGTGCTCATCCATCGCAGTTGCAAAGTGGAGATGTAATGCTAGCAGTCTACGGTCGATATCCGTAGCTACTGAAATCATCAGATTAAACCCCCACCACCGGGGGCTCCTTTTAACAGGTTTTTCTCTGAACTCTCATAAACCGTAGCCGAAAAGTATTACTCACAAAGCAAAAAAGTAGGTCAGGGGATTTACCATTACTTGGCCGATTTGCAGTCATCAGCCAGTCATTCATCCGTCGCTGGACGAAGGACCCGGAGACTCCTTGATTCTTAAAGACTGAAACAAACGACTCCATCAGAGGGCGCATGACCTGTTAATCGCGGTCAGTGAATACGCGGCATCAGGGCATCTATTCTTTGTGAGCCGGAGTTTGAGCTATTCTGATTTGACTCTAGTCTAGGACCCGCAGGTAGTTGCACACACGTCAACTATCAATAACCCGGAGTGCTAAGTGAAGCAAGCCGCGGAAACTTAAGTTTTTCCTACAGAAGTCGAGCTCGTGACCGCCTAACCACCGACATGACTCATCCGATGACAATCTGACGTTAGGTCTCAGCTCAAACTCGAAAAGGACTTGCCCGTCTTTTTCGCCAAAAAGAGAAGCCGGTAAAGTATTAAAACCGTAAATCAATCTGAATCCAATTAGGCGACAATAAGACGTCTATGTTAGATCGACTTACTCTCTGCGAATCTAACGTAGCTTTCTTCGGCGCATTTTTATATATTCTGAAACCCTGTCAGTAATGTCGGTTTGAAATAGCAAAAACCAAAATGCCCGCTTATGGATTATTAGGCAGGCTCGGCCAGCTAAGGATAATCCAGCTACAGATCTGAGAAAAACTTAACGTTATTAAATGAACTCATAATTTTCAGACTGTATGTTAATATCCTGTCAACTGTGATCAGGTCTGTTTAATACCACTTGTAAAAATTGGTCCAGTGATCAGATTAAAAAAGTAATATCCTTGTTACGTTTTCACTGGGAGTTTCACTTCAGTGCCTTTACATGCATTCACTGGATATTCCAGTCTTCCGGGTCTTTTTTGGTATTCCCTCGATATTCTTAAGCTCGTTTAACTACGCAAGTAGCTGCAAGGTTCAAAAGAAAAGTGGATGGAACATGATCATTTCTGTAAGCGGAGTGACCTTGTGCAGTAAGTATGGCCAATCAGATAGCACTTTTATTGCGGACTATCATCTACCATTAAAATATTTAAAAAATATTTGACTTACCCTCGCTTTCTGACGAAGTACTTGATCCACAACAGTCGGCCATGTGATCCTCTGAAACAGATGTCAAAAGGTAGCATTAGCCCTTTGATGAAATATTGTGTGCTATTAAGTGTTAAAGTAAACAGTCGTTTATAAAGCGGTGGTCATCAGACATTAGATGTGAAACCCAATGAATTCCTCGGGAGGATTTAGACAGTGCCTTATGTATGTGAATCTTAAAAGGAATCGGTGTGAAAAATTAACAGCTTACACGCGTATTTATTAGGCTAAATTTCAAATTTAAGTAGATTATGTAAACTTGGTGAATCAACTCATTAGATGTTGTGACCAAAATCAGAATGATAGATAACGATGGCAGGAATCATTGTGTACCCATTTTATTTAAAGCCGTAGTAGCTTTCTGGTGAAAGCTTTTTTGTCACAAGATGGTTTTAAAAAAAAGAAAAAAATAGGATATTTTCGTAAAATGGAGGTTTCCTCATATATATCCTATATTGCCAACGGTCGCAGCTCACAGCTGAGTTTTAGCGGGTTCCTTTGTGAAGGTGCGGCCAGGTAGGAGTGGCCCACTATAGAAAACTTGGTTTTTGTTATGTTTGACGTACTTATTATGCATTGCGTGTCTAACAGCGATCAACCGTGTACTTTTATTTGTGTATGCGATTGTTTTTTATTCTTTTCTCCTATTTAGCCATCTATGTCTGTATGATTGAATAAGTGACATGCAACATGTCCATTTTCCGAAAATTCTGGTACCTCATAAAAAGGTTGTTTAGTTCCCGACCTAGCAAATAATACTGTGCAAGTCAATTTGCTCTTCTTTTTGGGAAACGGTCGATTCTTTATTCATGAAAATCCTCGGCGAACGCTAGATGGGCGAATTCTGCGTTATAGAGAATTTGCTGCAACATTTCACAAGTTACATCACCTATGTTATGCCTCTTTTTGCATGGGATTAATCGGTCTTCACGTTTTTTCCTGTTTTTACTTTGCCGCTAGGCATCAAAGGAAAAGCATCCGAGTAATAGCAGTTGTAGCGTTGCCACCAAATTAGATTACGTGTACCGCAGAACTGCATACCGTAAGAAATTCATCTACGGTATCCCACTTTTCCAGGTAATGACAGACGGCCTTGGTGAATTTAAAAGTACCCTACCGGAGGAGATAAAAGGAGAGATCACCTCGCCACGACAAAGATATTTTCTTAACTTTATACGTCATCAGGAAGGTTCTGCATTAAAACAAAAGCAATGGGCAAGATGGAGCAGTGGGATTGAAAGTCTCCTTCCTGCCATTGTCCGAATCTAGGAGCAACTTCGAGGCCTCACATCACTTTGTGTCATCTTGCATGTTTTCATTGACTCTGTGGTGGTGTGACCATTTTTTTCGTTGAGTAGAAAGTTTTCTCCTTGCCTTTTAGAATCGGTAAGCTCAACCGGCTTTCGCAGCTCATAGGCCTCCATCGACCAAAAATCGAATTAGGTCGTAATTCGCCGATTGGTGATCGGGGTTTGATGGCTGTATCGCCTGCTTTCATGCCCGGACGTAAATGTGAGCCTACTTTGTCACCTGTACTGAAATTGAGTTCAAAATAAGAGACTTGCACCGCATGGCAGGCCACATTTGTCGTGGGACAGTATTACTGCGGCGTGTGGTCTTTTATAGGAATCCGCGTGGAGCAGGGTTTTGTGTATTGTCCTGAACTATCGTCACAATAAGTGCCTTTTAATGCACTAAAGGCAGCATACAGCAAGAATGTTTTTTTTCCTTATTAAATACACCACATTTCCAATCCCAAAAGGGCGCATTGCAAGCATTATCTGATTAATGCTTCAGGGGGAGGACTGCGGGGGCCAATTTTCCTATAAAGTGCATATTTTCAAGAATTGTCGATTAATATATTTAAAAACACCAGGTTTCCTCTCTTAAAAGGGCTTTATTGCCATCACCGCTGTCATCATGCGGCCTTCGCCATAGTTGCGAGGGGACGTGAATGGCATGCACATAGTGCCCGACTGGAACTGAATTAGCCAGAAGAGAGCCTAGCCAGACTAGAAGTGTTTTGACGATTTTGACGAAGTTTCATCAGACAGCCATAACTGAAAAAGACAAGGGAGATTCCAGTGGCCATTTCAGGCTTTTTAGACGTCATCAGCCAGTCATACGCAACCCTAGGTGGTGCACCACCTGAGACTTGAACCCACGACCTTTTTACCAGAAATCAAACGGTCTTATCCATTTAGCCACAGGCTCATTGTCTTGCCGGTTTCGATCAGGAGTAGTAACACTGGAGGACGGAAGCTCACCGATCGGTTACCGGACTCACTCGTCCCGTTCTACCTTGGAGTTCACTCTCGAGCCCGGCCAGCAGTCGCACAGCGGCTAGTAGTATAGGCATCAATAATTGAGTAGCTGCATCAGCTAGAGGTTGAGCGCAAACAAACGCATGGTCAACCCAGCATCTCTAACGTTTGTAAGTCGTCAAGCATAAAAACCTCGGGTGGAATAGAAGACACGCTAGCTATCTAAGTAAACAACCCCAGAAATTTCCTCTTTTGTTTATTTATCCAAAGGAAATATATCCGAGTTCTAAATGTCCCAAAAGCCGTACTATACGCAGCAGAACAAAGAGGTTCTGGTAAAAGAGGGATAAGAACAAGAAATGCTAGGAAACTGGAAGTTCAAGTAACACACGGATTATTATGGCAGCTTTGAGGATAATGGCGAGAATAAAAATAATGACGACGACAATGAGGATGATGATGCTGATGATGATAGTGGTGGTGGTGGGGAGGATGAGGATGATGAAGAAGAAGAAGAAGAAGAAGAAGAAGAAGAAGAAGAAGAAGAAGAAGGAACTGTGTCCAGGGTTCGGGCAATTTTACTCACTCAAAATAAATAGGGCAGACAAGCAGTAAAAATTTGCCAGTAAGCAGGTTAGTAAAGTATGTTTTTTGTGAAACAGGCAACAAAAATGACGCAACGTAGATGTGCGTACTGTTCCACGGCGTCTTCCCTCGCAAGCCATATGCAATGTGCATGAGCCGGCCAAAAACTCTCCTGCCCAAGTTTCCGCCTTTTTAGTCAGCCTCCGGACAGACAAATCTTTCAAACGCTCGCCCTGCCGGGACGTGAGCTTACACTAACAAGATGGCTGGTTCCTCCTAACCTCAGACGCTGTTAGTTAACCGGCGCCACAAAGAGATCCACTTAGCACAATGCTACCGTTAACAGGGATGACGCCCAATCTGTTTGAGTCTTGCCGTCAATTGAGTCTTCTTACTTTGGCCTTAGCCAAATAAAACAAACCCGACCAACTCGCCTCTCATGTGCAACTGAGGCTTCCAACCAGACAGACCAATCAGATACGTATGCTTTTTATCTTTCATGAGAATGCCGCTGGTGTAGGTCCAAAAACTCACCTAAATCGAGAGCAAAAATAAGTATTTTTCTTCAGCTCCAGGTTTTCGTGAAAGTAGCAAAAATGGTTGGGGAGTGCGCAGTCTGGTTTTTCGTGTGCAAACATCTCAGGAAATGGAAGAGACGACAACCAATCAAGAAAGACTGACACTCATGGTAGACGCTCATTGGTGCAAACACGAAATGAGTATCGATTGCTAAGCGCGTTTGAAATTTTAATTGTTTTCTGTACATTTACGCTAGTCTGACGACGACTTGGGGAACCAGTGTCAATCATTTACTAATAAAGTTTCCTCTTTTGCCTCAAATTACCTATTCGCCTTCTAACCTCCTAACAACATCAGTGAGTGTCATGCGCTTGTTTGACTTGTATATATATATATATATATATATATATATATATACACACATATTATACCGTACTTCCGACATAGGTACTAGCTAGTACCTATGTCGGAAGTACGGTATAATATGTGTGCATATACAATTCATACTACTTGTAGTACTACTTGGTTTGTAGAATGGGCATTACGTGGTTATTCCACAGTGGTTGATTGTCTTCGACCCAAATGTTCATTGAAATTTCGGGTCTGACCCTAAAAAGTCATGTCCGAATCACCTGACTCCATGTCCTGCACTTAATAATTTCAGAAATTATTTACCCGATTATTCTCTGGAGTCCATATACCAGAAACCGCATAGAGAACGCTGGGGAATCCACTGAGGAGCCGAACCCCTCGTTGCTGTGTCACACAGCAGCAGAAACATCGGCGAAACACGTGTCTGGGCTTTTAGCTAGTACCTATGTCGGAAGTACGGTATAACGTCTTTGCCATATAAGATTCATACTACTTGTAGTACTACTTGTTTGTAGAATGGGCATTACGTGGTTATTTCACAGTGGTTGATTGTCTTCGACCCAAATGTTCATTGAAATTTCGGATGTGACCCTAAAAAGTCATGTCCGAATCACCTGACTCCATGTCCTGCACTTAATAATTTCAGAAATTATTTCCTTGATATATATATATATATATATGCAGCAACAGAGAATAACAGGTGGCGAGGCACTGATGAACTTCTGTTCGATTAATTGCTTATGACCCATCTGCTAAACCTAGTGTGTAGGCTATCTTCGCTGTACCCGATCGCATGTTTGTGTTTTCAGTCCCAGCTGATATTCAGGGTTATCGTTGGCTGAAGGAAGGTAGGATAAGCCCAAAATAAACTGTATCAATCTACCCATATTTTCTGTCGTCTCTCCTCTCTGCAATTATAACTTGGCCGACTTCGGCCAGGTAATTGGTTGCTAGTTTGTGACCTTTGCCACCCATACGGAGATTGTTTGCTTAGGGAAGTCAATAGATCGGTGTGCGCCTATCCCTGTTTGAATTAATACCCGATCTACAGCGTCCCTCCTCTCTAAATATATGCATATATAATCGGTGATGTAGCTTACGAAGATTGTGGCATTAATTATTACGTAGTATCGTTCCCAGATATTTCAAGCGCAACGGAATGCTGTTATTTAAATGCCTATTTCAAGCCGCCTGCAGGAAGAAGACACGCTTAAATGTCTACTTAAGATGTATGCATCTTTCTTTTAGAGTTTAGTTATAAATTTTGATATATTTTCTGAAAAATACACGCAAAATTCTTTATTCTTTACTGTGTCATGGCACCTTTCTTCGTTTTAAAAATTGCTACTGAAGAAAATGTTAGCTTTCTGTTCCAAACCACCTTTATTTAGGAGAGAGCTCAAAACCATGAAATTGAATCATTGTAAGCTGTAAGCTGAACTGTAAGCTTCTCAATGCACCTGTTGAAGTATGCAACATTCTCCATGACTTCTGTACAAATAAAGGAGCGCTATTTGACAGACTAATAGCACAAAGGAATGGGGAATTTGCATGAATTTGAAACGCTACAGTTTGTAGTTTGGAAACCCGAAGTGCAAGTGAAACGGTAGGTCTAATCAGAAATTATCTGGGAATAAATAAAACTCTTTTAAATCGAAGGCTACCAGTTTCTCGAGTAGAAGATGTGAAGAAGCTGTAGTGCATTGCCACTCGAGTGTAGGAAAGGATATTTTGTGCATGCTTTATATAAAATGCAGTTAAACGTTTAAGGTCATTGAAAATCCATGAGAAACAAATGTATACCCTTTAAGTATCTATTTTTACAATTCCTGCAGGTGCCCGAAAAGATGGCTACTCAAAATCCAGCATCCTCTTGTGATCGAAAAATCTTATGATTATGCTCTGCATGATATTCAATATCACAACCTCCTCTTCTAATTGGGATCATATTTCAGAAGATCAGCTAACCTCTCATGCGCTGCCTTTTCTCGCTAGCATATTCTCTTCGCGTCAACCCCCACCCTCTCTCTAGTGCATGAAGGCCATCACAAACTGGCCGTTCTTGTGTTCAGTCAACCTCCGTCAGACTGAATTTCTACGCAATAGGTAAAACCACCTTGATGGGATAAACGGGTGAAGGTGTCAGTTCTGTGTGCACGCACGCGCTCGCCAGACGAAGCGGCGAGGTGGGTGGCTGTGGACTCACACGCAAATATCCTAACCCACTGACCATTGTTGTCACCGCGCTGCTATTATTTTTTAACCTTTGAGGACTCGCGCGCTTGCCCAGGCAACCTGGAGGCCACCCGTGGCGAATAGCAGGGTCTGCTTTCTGCTGCATCAGCCGTCTGCCAAGTCCCTAATCCTGAGGTTCGAAATTGCATCAGCCTCCCCTGCAACGCAGCCGGATGAAATATTTCGAGTAGATCGAGTTTGTCAGGGGACGATAAAAAATAGCATGGGACATTAATGAGGCCCCGTTGAGCCCTCCCATAAAAGGGGCAGGGGGTTGTACGGAGATAGAGGTAGGTAGGCGTCGTGTAGGCTTACATTTTTAAATAGGAAATGCTTCAGCTAAAAATTCTTCGAAACACTGTATTTTGATGGCAAGTTTCCTCTATTTACGTTTTCAGAAAGCCAGCATATATTTTGGTTTTTTTCAGACACATGATGCTTGCATTCACCAAGATGGAGTTTCAATTAGCAGGAATGAAGAACACGTGCAGCTTCACGTATGGGAGGAAAATTGCAAGGTTCTCGGCTCAAAACAAATGCTTTTCCGGAAGTGAGGGGAAGGGAATAAATTAAGGTCCAGATATAGATGTAAAATACAACGATAATTATGATTAAGAGGAAAAGTAAGAAGAAGCAGAACAATATATAATAATAATAATAATAATAATAATAATAATAATAATAATAATAATATGAAGAAGGAGGAGGAGGAAGCTAACGTCATGGAAACTGCCTGAACTAATTTCCTGTACTGTTCAACGCAATTCAAACGATAAAACTCTGCTGATTTGCCCCTCACCCATTTAAAATTTGTTTTTCCTTTTAGTTGTTTAGGACATTTAGGTGCGAAAAAAATCCATAGATTGCAGCTTTCTAACCTTTTCTCACGCGTTTCAAGGCGATTTTATGAAATGCGTAAACCTACAGAAGAGGCCGCATCATGTACGATTTTTATTCATTAATAAGGAAGGCCCCAGAGTCTCCTTGAATGGCATTACGAATGCTTTAGCCGACCTGCCTCAGCGATTTTATGTGGGTCACAAAAAGCTCACCGCCAACACTTACCGATTCCTTCGTGGAGCGAGAGATCAGCTATGGCCTTGTGAACAGCCTCCGTCTCCATGAGGCTGAGGAAACTGGAGTTGGCTACAGGTCGCCCCTTCGGCCAGAGGGTGCTTCCAGCTGTCGACGGGGGTGAGCACATGTATTCCAAAACCACAGGTGGTTGTTCGATCTCGTGCATAAAGGCCTGTTCTGCGTTCAGGGCTCGATTTATGAGGGACTGGGCAACCTGAAAGGTGAGCATCACGATAAATCCCCCGGGATGATTCTGCGAAAGCCCTCCATTTTAATCGCTTCTGCTACGTTTGAGGATGGTGTCCTTTAGGTATGATCTATTTGATGATTATATTTGAGTCCCCTGCTCCGGTCAGCTAAAGTAAATGCCTTTACTCTTGCGGGTAATGTCTAGAATGACTTTTCCATACGTGTGAATAACTTCATAAAGTTAGTCTTTCACGCGTGCCTTTGTATTCAACTAAGCAGATTGCCTCACCATTTCCTTTTTCCACATGATTTGGGCTAAAGCCATAGAACAGGATAATCACTGCAAGCTGCATAAATTGTTTTTATTCAGGCTGAACTTCTACCTTTAAGCGGCCAATTGACCAACCTGCAGACGTTCGATCGTCATCGATCTTCAAAAATCCATAATTTTTTGAACCACAAGTGTGGTTTTCGGTTAGTCAGGTTGGAAGAGGAGGGTAGGATCCAGCTTCAGCATGGCGGGACTAGAGTTATCATTCGTTAAAATCACACAGTTGAAAAAGCGTCTCATAACGTTTGACGTTGTTCAAGTAAAACATCAGTGAACATTTGAATTGCCCAAATTCAATAATTACAGATGTTACCAGGAAAGGGAGTTTTCCGCCGATTGCAAATTCCTTTGAAGTATGTCTTTACTCCACAAGATCTGTACTACGCCCTTGGATAACATCCTACCAGAGTAATAATATGAGCCCCGCATAAATATGTGACAAGACTTTTGATTATATGCTTTACACTCTAAAATGAAATTTCAAAACGCCGAACATTCACAAAAGCATTTTCTCCAGATATGAACAGGCATCTAAAAGCAATGGCAAAACGGCACAACGTATAAGTCGGGCCTTGAACTGTATTGCATACGTTTCAACACGGGCCGCACAAGCATGCCAATTCGACCGTTGGGTTCAACGATGTCCAGTGAATGCTCCAGAGCAGGGTAGAACAGGGACGATGAATTGCACAATGGCGCTGCATCTACCTAAGTCTCCGTTCCACTCCCCCTCTGAACCCCGTGTCAAGACAGAGATGGGACAGGACGCAGGCTCTCGCACTGTGGTCCACCACAAACAAGAGCACAACAGCGAAAAAGGCGTCTCGGATCCCAGCATAGTGGAAGTGCCATAAAGGACACAGTAAAAAGGAGCCATCGCAGCCTGACTCTCAGTCCGCCAGTCGACCACTACACACAAACGCACACGCTGGACTGACCACGCGGTCCGAGTTATCCCGTCAGTTGGCAACCTTCCAAGCCACAGCTTTTAGCGCACAGTGCTTGCTTCAAGCGCGTCAGATTGCTTATAGGGAGGAAAATGCACTGGCGTCTGAGCCCTGTGTGGCATCAGCCACCTGCGCCCGACCCCGCCTCCGGTCTTCTTGACTCTGTTTTGACACTGGGCACAGACGGGTGAGGGAAGAGAGAGAGAGAGAGTGCGGTAGCTGCAGCACAATTATACTCTCTCTCTCTTAAAACTAACCGATACACAAGTCGCCGTCCCTTGACCACCAGGCCATGAAGTCAAAAATACCGGAGGCGGGGTCGGGTGATTATTTTTAGCAGGCTGAGACAGTCCACTGGTGCGTGGGAGTGGAAAGACAAGGTGAGGTCGACATTTTGACATTCATTCCCACGACAAATCAGTGCATGTTTCACCATAGTAAATATGACCTGCGTGAATCTACTAAAAAGCGTTAAGAGTCACGGCTTGGAACGCTGACAGCCAATGGGATAATTCGGTAGTTCTCAGGATGGGGAGTAAGACTGCAATGGTTCCTTTACAAGCTACAGTTTGCTACCGATCTCCTGCAATGTTAATCCATATTTTAAAATGAGTTTCCTCTCAGGAGGGATTACTTAAGTGAACATCTAATAGTCGACATTTTAGAGTTCAGTTCAGATACTTCCGGTTGTTGGCGTTTGAACGAATGCGTTTTTGGCCTCCTGAGAAACCTCACTTTATAAAAAATGTCCACTTACAGTAGATGACCCAAATCATGCAATACGTGATCTAAATTTGAGTAAGTAGTTTTGTGTAAATTTGGTTTTGTTATTTTGGCTTTTGAGTGAATTTGAATGCTCAGAAAGTCTTTTTCCAAGGAACACGGCATGTTCATTGTTATATATTGAAGGGAAACAGGCTAAATTTGAGCAAAATCGAAGGTTATCAGATATCCAAGAAATTTCCTTTGCTTTTAAACATTACAGAACAAAACATATTGTTTTCGTGCGTTTAAATATAGAAGAACAGTAATATAAGCAGGAACGATTTCAGTTAAATCCCTTGTGTAACTGGAAATTATGATATTAATTCGGTAAAAAAAATCAGGCGAACGCAAGTGTAAGGAACTGCATTGTTTTCCAGAAACAAGAAATTAATTGAGCTTTTATTATTATTTTTGACAAATGTTGGGTACTTTGGCACAAAATGTAGTAATAGATTTCTTTAGCAGTATTTTTGTTTTATTACGCCGAATATTACACCCACTAACAAAATACGTACAGCATAATATGGGGATGGACGCCTAGAATAACCTATATTAAATTGGAATCAAATTATAGGATACTTATTTATATAATATAATTTCGGTACCTGCGGGATTTAGAAACGCAATGGGCAGAACATTTATATTTTTCGCAAAATCTTAGTGTATATTCAACCACTCTTTTGTGCATTGGCAATCATGCGGGGCGTTTAATTAAAAGAATATAGCAAAAAATACTTCCAAATAAAGTAGAGCTGAATTCTTCATTTTCAGCAGCACATGCATCATTTATTTTTCAGGAAAGTCAAAAATACTGTCTATATTTTTAACTTAACTTATCCTTAAGAACTTTTTAAATTTGCACATATTAATCGGCTAAATATGTACTGATGGTGCTTTTAATAAGATATCTAATCATGGGCATATGAATTGCCGAATTTTGTTGTCAACGATCATTTTTCGTGGCAATGAGTTTTCTTGTTTAAGTTTATCTACAAATATAACTCAAACGCTCATCTACATTAGAAAGAATATTCAAAAACGCACTAATTGGGTAAATACTTTAAAGTAATGTATTATTCTGAAGGTTATGCTAAACATATAGAACGGAATCTACGTTTATGTCCAGGAGCTTGAAAACCCTGAAGACCGTGAGGTATTCACTGGCATTTCAAGGACGATCTGGCTTTAATTGTAATCCAATATAAAAATACAAATTAAGAAATTTGTTGAAAGGAAAGTTCTTTTAATATACACAAAATGTTATGCGTACGATTTCAACTGAAAATGGTGTTTAAAGTTATTAGTTACAAATACAGCAATTTAGCACGTTTTTGCGATATGCCACTATTTTAAAAAAAGTTTATCTATCTAAATGAAGTATATTTTTTTAACTATGTACTTTATGTTTTCAATTCGGATAGGGTTTTTCGTTATTTTTTCAAAGTTTTCTTACATGCGAAGGTGCCGGTTTGCATCTGATTATCAATCATCCGAAAATTTTGGCACTTTTCATTAGATAGGTCACACGCTGTATTAAAACGCATTTTATATCGATTTTCAATGCCCTTTCCAATTCGACTGTAATTTCTAGAAATCATAAGGGAAAATAAACTTCCGTGTACTCATTTTATAGCACCTTATGTCAGCTTATATTTTTTACTCGAAGAAATGCTCTCTTTTGGTTTTTGAAAAGTTAATAATAGTGAAATATTTAGACTGCACGATAACCGTTCAAATCGCCTCCTATCTGTTCGTTTATTAATGTCACTCCTTAAGTATACGGTATAATCTACATCCATCACAAAACTGTATGATGACTATTTTTTATTTCCTTAATAACATACAGGAATGTATGATATTCCTTCCATGGAAGGCAAATGGCTTGTAGACTGATAATGCTATTAACAAAATTATTCAGGAATCGGAAAAGCTTTTATAAAAACTGAAATATACACCTGTTTTGTATAAAATTAGAAGAAGACATAATTTGCTATCATAGAATTAAAGCAAATAATATTTTTGCTTCTTTCTTTTGTTTTTGTTTTTAAATTGGTAAAGGCATTTAAAATTCCTATAAAACTTCGAACTATTTAATTATTCCTTTTTTATCATGGGAAGTTTTCTCAGGAGGGAAAAACACGCTCGTTCAAAAGACGACATCCTGGCGTTTCTGAAATATCGTTGGATTACGCTCCCAGATAATAAATGTCACAAGTCAACTTAAGTAACCATTCCTAATCTAAAACCCATTTTAAAATTTTGGTTAGCAAAGCGTGAGATCGGGTACTGGCTGTAGTTTTACGACACTCTCCTGTTTGAAACCCCACTAGCCCTTATATTTGGGGGTCAGATGATGAACGACATGCTTATACAGACTGCTCAGTTTTTTCTGCCATTGAACTGATTGTCTTTGAAGTGTCTTGCCATTGGAGTTTAGTTGTTGAGGGAAACGAATTTGTGGTAGATTCTGCAAAACTTTTTCTCAATACGAACTACCTCACACCGGACTCACCCCATTCACTCGTGATTGATGTCAGCGTTTATAACGGCCAAACTGTCAACTTTTGCAAAAAAACTGCCCTTCCTGGATAAGCTCCTTTTCTGCCTATCTCATGAATCTTTTGATTCATCAAACAGTCAATCTATCAATGGGTTTCCGGCCAGGCCTATTCGATCCAGCCACTCATTTTTCTGACACAATGAAATCTCCGGTGTCTCCTCATTTTTAAGCATATAAATCTGGTGTTTTTCTCAAGTATTAACCCTTTTCAAGTTTTTAAAACTCGTTGGATGCATTCACCAACAGCAAAACGCACTGTCCCCTATCCTAACTCCGTCGCTCATTCGAAAATCACGATGCGGAGGGATGTCTGCTGGGAGCATAGTTCAGTTCGTAGACAGCCGAGCTGTCGATCCTGTAAAAAGATCTAAATTTACAGCTATTCGCCTGGGTGGCATTCTGGCCAGCGCTCATACGATCATCGGCGTCCTTCGGCTAGGTAAATCTTTTTTTTCTTTAAACTAACGTTAAAAATAAAAAAACAGCCACCCTACAGACGCACCAGGATGAAGGCCAGAGAATCACTCTCCTTGAGCATTTCAATGCAGAATTGGATGAGGCCAGTTGAACGGGTGAGCTTTGAGGTGCATTGGTGGATCTGGTCTTTCAGCGCGGACTGCTTCATGTTTCGCTCCTCCTGAATTGCACTCACCAATTCCGCCTTTTTCGTCTCTATGCATTGGATCAGGATGTCAAACTTCTCCACCGCGTCCACTTCAGCCCGTTGGGAAGATTTCTGTCGGAAAAAGAAAGATGATATGGGAAGGGGGTGAAAAAAAAAATAAATTTTGGAGGAGGGCTCCGGAAAAACCACGGATGTAGCAGCAATATTTTATTCATGATGGGCAGATAGATGCGACCAACTATAACTGGCGTAATCAGGCAGTAACTTGGCTTAGAGACAAGAGTTGCGAAAATAAACGAAATTGTTCCCTTATCGCAGTTTTTTCTTGAGGGCAGTGAACGCTGCTTGGGGGGAACGGCATTTGCAGAGTGCGAAAAGTCTACCTTTTGCTTGAATTTCTACCTCAGAGCAACTGTCGCGTTAGTGAATCGAGGTTGCACCACCAGGCCATTAATGATCTTCCATTTTTAAGCAAGAAAAGTGAGACAAGGGTTTCCTTTGACAGACGAACGCCAAAAAATTGAATATTTTTTCTCAGGGTAATGACAAGAAGTGCCGTCATGGCCGTTATCTTTACAGAAAACTGTCCTACCGTAGTCAAGTTATCATGACAGAAGACCTGAAACAAAATATCCTGTCAGTTGGTAAGCACAACGATGACTGCAGTTATGAGATACTCTGAAAGTCTTCCACTGGGAGCAATGACGACCGTCTTGTAGAAGCAATGGTAATTGGCAAATAATTTTTTCGGGGTAGGGAATCGAGCTCATGGAACATACTTTCTCTCTCTCTCTCTCTCTTCCTATGGACATCTTATATGGGATGACCGGAAAGTGACAAGAGTTTGGCCTGTTACATGACACCCTCCGGACATCATGCAAAGTTAACGTCCCCTTGGCGACTGTTATTGCCCCCAAGTATTTTACAGTAGATGCCCTATGAGACAGGGTCTGTTACGCAAAATCATCTCATGTTGCGTCCCCCAATGTCTTACGTTAGTACTGAAGTGGCAGTACTTACGAAGAAGGCATATTGTGCTTAACAACTTAATATTCTATTGTGTAGAGATACTCGTTGTTTTAGAAAAGTGGCAAATTCTGAAAAAGGGAAAAATCAGTGTAACTAAATAAACTTAAGTTTTATCTCTACAGTAAGCCTATCAATGCAAAAAGACGTGTTTATAAAATAGCAAAAGCAGGATTACGTTCGGAAATAGTCCTTTTCTGATTTTTTACATATATATTCTTGCAGATTACGGGCAATGCAAATAATGGTCACCATCAAGCAGTCTAAATTTCGAATTTATATTCTGACAGGGTTTCACGAGAATTGGCGGGTTTTCTTCCTTTTGTACATTTTTTCAGCTGCGTTGGTTTAGGGCAAATAGATTTTCGCTTGGTTGCGCCGATAGAGACGTTTTAGGAATAAATGTTTTCCTCGACTAACAGGTCGGTCACGGACGGTTAAATTTAAACATAATTGTCAGCTGCAATCGTGAACTTACCGTTTTGTGTTAATTACGAGAACTCACAAATTTACATAACTAGATTTTATAAACTGAATCTATCCTTGTTTTCCTGAAATCAATGCGATTTCTCATATCTGCATTTACCTGATTTTCGTGACCACAAAACCAAACTTGCCGTTCGCTGATACCAGCATGGGGAATGTTTTTCGGCATATATTAATGTTCGTTTATAGTAAAGCGCACAGAAGCAAAATATGTTGATGCGTAGCTTTCAAAAGAGTAAAAAATTCCTGGAAGCATGAAACGTCGGATTTTGCCCTGTTTGGCCCAATTTTCCGCTAAAGAAACTGACCTGAAGTTAACTCCTCATAAGTAAACCACATGCTGTGTATCAAATCAATTCAAATAACACCATAAAATGTGTGCCATTACTCGATATTGCCTGAGTTTTGCAATCTACTGAATATAACCCGTACTCAAAACCGAATAGCCTACGATGTTTAGCAAGCCAGAAATGGTCGCCCCAGTCTCCATTGTCTGTGTCGGTACCACAGTATCTATATATAAATAATAATAATATGCGTAAAGATTCGAGGTCCCGATATCTTATCGCGTTCATCATCCCCCGACGAAGCCGAAGAAGAAGAGGGGGCGAGTTCATGGACCAAATTGTATTTGAACTGACGTTTCGAAAGCCTTCTCGCTTCCGTCATCAGAGTATAGTGGTTGCTGATCTTGGTAGTCTTGAGTTAGTCATTCTTGCCGCGTGCTTCGTATTCTATCCATGGTGGACGCGTGAACTTTGACTTGCCCGTCGTTCGCTGCTGACTTCCTTAGACCTCCACGAGGTTAAACGCCGGCGGGCTCGCGTAACCTCTGTCCCCTTTGGAGTCGTCGTAGGTTTAGGCAAGGCAGTGTGCCTATTGGCCTCTCCCACGTCAATCAGCGGACTGATCAGTCGTTGCTGCTCTCGTGAGTTGTTCTCCGTTTTCGGGCACATTGGTGAGGCGGTGTTTGACTTTGGTCATGTGACCTCCAGCCGGCACCCCTCTTTCCGCTAGCGTAGGCTCTCGGTTCCGTGTGCTCGTTTGCCTTATTGGCCCTGGCCGAACTGATCCGAGCCGTGTACGAAGCGCCTGGTAGGCGGTATGTAAGTCTATAGCTCGGTTGAGTGTGTCAGTCGAAGACCAACTCTGGAGCACCAGCCTGGCTCGGCCAATAACCCTCGTTTTCTCAAAGGCTAATTCATCTTGTGCCCAGGCGCTTGCATGTTTCACCAACGTCACAATCTTGGCATGGTATGCTGTAGACCACTCCTGATTGTTCTGTTACCGGTAGCGGGTCATTGGGCTTGATTAATTGCTGTCTGATGGTGTCTTCTGGTTTATGAGCCATGCCAAACCCCAAATGTTTTAGGATTCTTGCCGTCATCTCTGAAACCTTCCTCACGTAGGGGATTGCGAGCCAAAACTTTCGCTTTTCTTCGCTCGACCGCTCAAACTGAGGGGTCCTGAGGCATTTGCGGATGAAGGACTTTGGGTAACCTTTGGCTGTAAAAAGGGCATGTAAGTACTCCATCTCCGCCTTCTTCCCATTGTCGTCGCTACAGTGTGTGTGAACACGTTGGAAGAGGGTTCTGACACAACTGTGTTTGTGGCCAACAGGGTGGTTGCTTCGGAAGTGGAGAATGCGCGCAGTGTTTGTTGCCTTACGGTAGACCGTTTTCCTTACCTTCTCGTCTGCCAACTTTGTAACTTGGACGCCTTCACCATGGATATAATACGAGGCACATGGCAAGACTGACTAACTCAAGACCACCAGGAGCAGCAACCACGATACTCTGATGATGGAAGCGAGAAGGATTTCTAAATGTCAGTATAAATGCAAGTTGGTCCATGAACTCGCCCCCACCCCCCTTCTTATTTGTCTTCTTCGGAAGATGATGAACGCGATATCTTAATATATATATCCATATGAAAAGCAAAACGCTCTTCGGAAAATTGAGCTAATTTCGTAAATTTTCAGGTTTGTGAGACCAACCCATCGTTAGCCGAACTGAACGGAGGGAAAGCTGGATAGTCTCAATGGATCGGTTTGCACGACAGGGCAGACGGTGACAGGCAGACAATTGGTGTGAGAGCGTGGGCACATAATTACCGTCAGGTATGTAATCTATCAATATATAATGATACTACCGACAAAGACAAGGTAGAACTGAATGGCGATTTCTGGCTAATTAGTTTTCGGCAGCCCACCACACCCAAACCCAGGTTTTGATAACTCGGTCTTCGAACCAAGATTCATTGGTCATTTTGCCTTAAACACAAGGTCTTCACTTGGAACATGAAACTGACTATCTTTCATATTGTTAAAGTGGTCCTATCGACCAACGTATTGCCTGATCTCGTCATACGCAGGCTGAAATATTAAAATTGTCGATGTCTATCAGTTAGATTGCGTATACAGTGTCGTCATAAACGAATATGCTATGAACATTAGCTTCCTGCGTTTCAAAGCAACAATTAACTAGTACTTGTTCTCACTGCAGGAGAATTTTCATTAAACATCGTCCTTTATGGACATAATTTGGCAATAATGATAAGATAGCGTACGATAAGTAATTTATTACGTTCTGCCAGATTTCCACCTCTGCTTATAGTCATAAGTCATGGGCTTACATGGTCAAGTTTCTCAGAACAGGTGGTGCCTTACTTGTTTTTCAACCCTTGTGTACTCTAACATAATGCGAGAAAAAAAATTAAGTATAAAAGTACATTTATTTGATGGTCAATTAAAGGGGCAATCTTCTGTCCTTTTTGATAAAAAAATTAAATCAAGCGACGTCGCGCAAGCATAGTAAGGTTGATTGCAGGTAACGCCCTCATAACCGGAAAGAACAGCTTCCATATGATGGAACGTGCGTAATTCAGTTTGTGTCTGAAAACTCAGCTTGTTTATTTGCAATATTGGGCCATACTTATTGAAAATCAGTGTGAAATCGGCAAAGAATGTTAAAATAGCCGACATGGTGAGACGCAATCTCTGTTCTCTAATAGAAATGGTCAGGAAACTCGATGAAAGATGCCTAATAATCGCCTCTGTTTAAACGGCGGATCAAGTTACTACGAGAAATAAAATGCGTTCGTCATTTTCTCCTAGAAAGGCAAATGGAATACAATGTTCTCGAGTAATTTTTACGAAACATCAGCTTTTACTTCAGCCTCCTTGTCCGTGTTCGCGGTGACTTTTTGGTAGGGATCACTTCTGTGCTACTCCCCACCCCTACAGGACATGGTTATTTAAAATAGGGGCGGAAACTGAGCTCGCAGCATTTGTAGTACTATGTATTTGAATAATGGAGACCAAAGTTACCGGTGACACAGCGTTATCAGAGCGGGGAACAACTAGTTTTCGTGCGGTATTGGAAATAGGGCTCCCTGCGGATTATCCTTCCTAGGTTATTCTTACACCTTTATGTCTACTCGAACATTGTCATTTGCAAGTGCCAGACCGATAACCTTATGCTAACTTCATTCATTAATTTCTGGCGAAATTATTTGTCTGTGTTTGGAACACGACGGCTAATGACGGCCAATAAACCAGCGATGGCTATGTGAGCCTCTTTTGTCGTAAAGCTTCTCCGCTATCGATCGTCTGCGCGTAGTCCATTCTGCAGTCAAGACGATATGATGGCGACCACTAACACCCCGGTTTCAGTATTCCTGATTGTAACTGTCAGCCCCGACCCAACTTTATAGCATTTCGTTCAATTAAGTAAGAGCCTAGGTTCAAAACTCTGTCTCCCCAGCTACTCACCATGCTCTGACTGACTCCCGATGCTAAATAAGTCAAAACACGGTCGTTCTCATCTTCCTTAGCCTTGACAGCAGTGTCCTGCTCAAGGGATCCACATCTCCCGATTCTACGCCGACTGAATGGTCACAGTTTTAGATCTGCCGTATTGTAAGCTGGACTGCTGACTCACTCTACTTATTCACGCCTTGCTTAACGCGAGAGCCAGTGCACTGTGCGGTGCAAACAAGTGCGCTGCTTTCCCGAGGTCTTACGGCGCCCAGGTCGCCTACGAACTAAAGGACACCGGGCCGCCAGACGGAACGCATCCCCCACCCCTCCTCGGCTCCCCGCATTACCACCGCCACTACCATCCAGCATAACCTGGCAGAAGACGGGGTTCTCCTCCGCCGCGCCTTTGTGACCGATCGCAGAAGACGACACGCTCTTCGTTATCGCTGGCCGCAGGTGCGGCACAAATGCCGCGTCAGGGCAGCAAGAGGGAGGGAGGGAGGGAGAGGTACACGCAACACATCCTCTTTGTCACCTCTCGGCAGACGTCGGTGTGAAAGGCGGTCGCTGTGTTTGTACATATGCATTGCGGCTCACTGCCGTCGCTCGTCATCTCGCACTGTTCAGGTGGTGGCCTAACGCAAACTGTCACGGTGCAAATGTCACCTGGCTCCTGCGTGGGCGGCCGTGGCGGCGACGGCAGTGGGGTCGAGCGCGGGTCAGGCTCCGCTTTGACAGCGAAGCCGTGGGCATAAAAACTCCCACCTGACTGCGTAATCTGAAAAAAAAACTCCGGAAACATGCAGCGGCAGATAGTCGTCTGTACAGTGTCCTCTAACTGGGTTAACTGATTACTCCTCTTTTGGCGTACCTTCCGCCGTGTAGACGGGAGTGTGTTCTATCCGAGCTCGTTTTTCCGTGAGTTGTGAAACCTCTCCCACAATCCACATAATCTTACAAAGTACTCGGCAAAGGACATTTATAATCATGTTGCCCTCCTCCACAATAACTTGGATCTGCATTCAGAAGGAATCATCAACCTTCGTTGACTGCAAATTTTCGAGAAATTTCTGCCTTGGTACCGATCGTTCCAGATGTTTACTTATTCTCTACGTCTGGAGTACGATAAAAGCAGTTGCTGCGTTGCTCTCAGGTGTGGAGCACCCGAGATTTGAACTCGCGAACTTCTGGTCATGGAGGGTAACACTCTAACTTTGAGCCACGGACCCGTTGCCATTCCGTTCCCCTTGTCTTTTTCGGTTCCACATGTTCGTCCTGGGCTACAAGTCCCTATGCGACTGCCTGCGAGGGCTCTAAAGTGAGCTCCAAAGCACAACGGGACGAGCATGCCCCCTAACCAGATCGGTGAGCCTCAGATTCCGGGTCAATTTCCTGGTTTACAAGTGATTTTCGGTACGCAGCAACGGCTGTACATGAGGTGGTGAAGATGGGTCAATTTTGCAAGTTTCAGCTATAGAATAATCTACATACGACTGTATATTTTATAAATTCTGGCTTGGCGGTCATTGGCCACTTTAACTATCCGAGGACGGTAGACTATTGCTTGTAACCGTCATGATATCAATATTTCGAAGGTGAGTAGAAACGCTTCCATATCATGGTTAACTTTTCGAACGATGTTTCAATAACAACCTCTCATGTCGATAACGTAAAGACTAGACGATTTAGAACTCTAGCTGTTCTTCTTTTTGGCTGGAAATTATGCCACCTAATAGCTAAGCTCTATCATGCATGACCTACACATTGGCCAGCGTAACTTACCTGCAGTGGACTAGCAGGTCACTTTATTTCTATAGCAACCATACTTATCAATAAAATTTTCCTAATTCAGACCTACCATAATGGAAATGCCTAAATTCCCTATTGCTCTCCCGCTAGACCGAATTCGTTCCACACCGGAATGACTGTTTACAAATCTGCTGAGCAAAAAGGACTCAGGCAACGTGGCAGTATGTCCCCTCTAATTTAAAAAGTCCCGACCGGTTATTCCTTGACAAAGCATTCTCGAGCGGTGCAAGAACATGTAACGAATCAGTTTCAGTCACAGAACCGGTATGTCTCCCCCTTTCTCCCCCTCATTTACAAATCCTCGCCGACCCACAGTTTTAGACCACACGTGGCTAACCAGCAAATTTTTGTCTCAAGGCAAGTGGAGATCACATCAATCACGCTATGCGAATTCATGCTGTACCCCTGACGATTCGTCACCCCCCCTCCTTTAAATATATATATTTGGGCGAACACAGGAGCGCCACCCCGACTGTACGTCAGATTTGAGCTTTCGTGGTGTGAGACCGTCCCCGCATGAAGGCAGACGCCATCAGGGGCACAGAACAAAGATAACCGAAGCCTCCTTTGTGTCTGAGCCGAGTCTGATGTGATGCGCTGTCACGGGCTGGAGAGGCAGCGACTTGACAATCGCATGAATTATGTAACACGATGTAGAGAGGTGATCAGGATTGCAGATCGAACGCACGCATTATCCACACAATCGAGGCTGCCAAGGATCAGGCCAAGTCAAAAGAAGAAGAGAGAGAGAGAGAGAGAGAGAGAGAGAGAGAGAGAGAGAGAGAGAGAGAGAGAGAGAGAGAGAGAGTAGAGGATACGGGAGCAAATTGGCTGGAGAGGAAAGAACGAAGGGTGAGGGAGGTGACAGAGGGGATAGTACAAAGGGTGCCAGCACTGGGGTCCATTAGTAGGAAGACGGTCTCAAATACCTCCTCAGCGTGGACTTGGAGAGCGTAGTCACCAGTTAGGAGTGGAGGAGGAGGAGGAGGGAGGAGGGGGAGGAGAGGAGGAGGAGGAGGAGGAGGAGGAGGAGGAGGACGGAGGGAGGAGGAGGAGGAGGAGGAGGAGGAGGAGGGAGGAGGAGGAGGAGGAGGAGGAGGAGGAGGAGGAGGAGGAGGAGGAGGAGGAGGAGGAGGAGGAGGAGGAGGAGGAGGAGGAGGAGGAGATGAGGAATAGGGATAAAATGCAACAGACTCGCATTAACTTTCCAACGGCTCTTTATCACAAATTTTGGTTTCTCATCATTTAATGACCCTTAAACGCCTCTTTATCTCGCAACCGCCCTCAGAGCACTGAGCTGGGATCCGCAGATGTCCCAGTTCAAACTTTCTTCAAAACATTCCCTCTACGGCATCGTTCCAGCATGACCTATAAAAAGAGAAGTAAGATGCTCCTGCCGATACGCGAATCCGTCCTCTTCACCAGGATGGGATCAATGTTCCACCTTAGATCAGGGAAGGACAGATCCAAGAGCCCTGCCGTGCGATGCAGCCGCGAATGCAGCTTTTTCCATAGAAAAACAATTCGTGACTTGGCGAATGCATGTTTGGCTAGCATTATGAATGCCAAACGTTTTTTCGCGCTAGAGCGCCAAATGAACTGTAATCCACCAGTCCTCCGTTCGCTTTGTTCTCCGCAACTAAAAGAGATCAACCGATGTGGGTTACCATACAGAAAACAAAGCTCGAGGCAACAATGACCCCCGCTCGCTTTCCCTCTGTTTGTGTATCGCCCACTTCCGCATCAGGCAACTGACCGGCTCGAGCGGTGGTCTGATTGTGGGGGTGGGGAGAGAGAGAGGTCGACAGCTCAGATATAAGCAAGCTGACGTGCTTGAAGCTAGCACGGTGCGCTAAAAGCCTTGGCTTTGAAGGTTGCCAACTGACGGGATAACTCGGACCGCGTGGTCAGCCCAATGTATGTTTTGTGTGGAGTGGCTGACTGGCGGACTGAGATTCAGGCTGCAATGGCTCCTTCTTAATGTGGCCTTTATGGCACACCCACTCCGTGGGATCCAAGCCAGGTTTGGTGGTACGCCTAGGGGCGGCTCCGGCCGCGCCAATCACCTGCACTCTCTCCCATCTCAGGTCTTCTTGACTCTGTCATGACACCGGGCTCATGTGGGGGAGGAGGAGAGAGTGCGGTAGATGCAGCGCAAGTCTACTATCACTTAACATTAAATCACGCGCAAGTCACCGTCCCTGCACCACCCTTCCGTGGAACATACGGTGAATATCGTCGGACTACGACGGTCGAACTGTCTTCGTGTGTGGGTCGCTCTCCCACTAAAACAAAATCATGACCCATAGTTGAGTTCGGCAGCCGTCTGGGATGTCCGAGCAGCCCTATTTAGGGACAGCACTGCTTGCCTCCTTGAGGAGGAAGGGGCTAGAAAAGGTGCCCTAAACAAATGCTTGTTATCACGTCTTCTGCAGCCGGCCGTGGCTCGCAGATCGTAAAATACGGTGTTGTAAAACTCAAACAAACAACAATACCCCCCGTCCCAATCCCCCTCGCCATACCCTCCAGGCTGTTCGGATGAGTCCACCCACACTAGCAGCCTGAAATGTTCGTTCCCTTTTAGACAATCCTAGGAGCAACCGGCCGGAACGGAGGACGGCGCTAGTCGCTCGGGAACTGGCACGCTACAAGGTGGACATTGCTGCTCTCAGTGAGATCCGATTGTCTGAGCAGGGTCAGCTGGAGGAGGTGGGTGCCGATTACATCTTCTTCTGGAGCGGCCGGCCAAAGGCAGAGCGACGCGACGCTAGTGTCGCCTTTGCCATCTGGAACGACATCGTGGGACGTCTGCCCTGTCTGACGCAGGGTATCAATGATTGCCTGATTAGCCTCCGCCTGCCTCTTCGGGGAAACCAGTTCGCCACCATCATCAGCGCCTACGCTCCCCCAATGACGAGCTCTGATGTGGCGAAGGACAAATTCTACGAGGACGTGCACGCCCTGCTGGCGACTGTGTCGAAGGTGGACAAGTTAATTGTCCTTGGTGACTTCAACGCCCGCGTCGGGACGGACCACGCTGCCTGGCAGGGAGTGCTGCAACCCTACGGTCTCGGTAGCTGTAATGATCACGGCCTCCTTCTTCTGCGCACGTGTGCGGAACACCGTCTTCTGCTGACCAACACCTTCCGCCTTCCGACGCGGGAGAAAGCCACGTGGGTGCACTCTCGGTCGCGGTGCTGGCAGCTGCTGGAGGCAAGATTGACAGGATGTGCTAGTAACCAAGGTGATCCTCGATGCTGATGGTTGGACGGATCACTAACTCGTCATCTCCCAGATGAGGCTCCGACTGCAACCCCGACGAAGGCCCCAAGGTAAGTGACCGCCAGGTAAGTTAAAAACTCTTTTATTAAATTTGCCTGCTCTCTGTTTTTATTTCGGCAACCAAATAACCCAGAAACTGGAGAACGCCACCATGGAGACACGATGGTGTCAACTGCGAAATTTCATTCAGTCCACCGCCCTTGAAGTTCTCGGACGCGCACGCCGTCAACACCAATACTCGTTTAAAGACAATGATGCAGCCATCAGCAACTTACTCGCAGAAAAGAAATGACTTTACAAAGCCTACATTGACACACGGACTGACGCCACCAAAGCAGCCTTCTTCAGATTCCAGTGCCTTGTACAACAGTGGCTGCGGGAGATGCAGGATGCCTGGATGATCCAAAAGGCTGAGGAAATCCAGCGGTATGCGGATCAGAATGAAATGAAAAGCTTTTTCAAAACCATCAAGGCCATATATGGCCCCTGCATCAAGAGGACCGCACCACTGTTCAGCTCTGACGGCACAACACTGCTGACAGAGAAAATCGAAAATTCTGAAGCGCTGGGCCGAGCACTTCAGAATTGTCCTTAATTTCTCATAAGCCATCTCCGATGCTGCCATTGACCGACTCCCTCAAGTGGACACGAACAGTGACCTGGATCTGCCGCCTTCCCTACCAGAAACCATCCGGGCCGTGCAGCAGATTGTCAGTGGTAAAGCCCAGGGATCCGATTCAATCCCACCGGAAGTCTACAAGCACGGTGGGCCGCGGCTGATAGCAGAACTCACAACACTCTTCCAGGAGATGTGATGCCAAGAAAAAGTCTCTCAGGATTTCAAAGATGTGACCATCGTCCATCTCTACAAACGGAAGGGAAACCGGCAACTCTGTGATAATCACAGAGGCATCTCGTTGGTAAACATCAACGGGACGATCTTCACCCGTAGCCTTTTCAATTGTCTGAAGGGTCACCTAGATCAGATCCTGCCCCCGGAAAGCCAATGTGGCTTCCGCCGACACCACAGAACATCTGACATGTTCTTTGCCGCCCGCCAGCTACAAGAGAAGTGTCAGGAGATTAGAAGTCACCTTTACACTACCTTCGTGGATCTGACGAAAGCCTTTCACGCGGTTAATCGCGATAGACTGTTGAAATTCATACAGAAATTCGGCAGTCCTAAGCGGTTCATGCACGTGATGCGCATCACTGACAACGGGACGGTATCCGTAGCATTCGCAATGACCAACGGAGTGAAGCAGGGCTGTGTATTGAACCCCACCCTTTTCAGTTGCATGTTCTCTGCTATGCTGGTGGACGCCTACCGTGATGAGCAGCCTGGGATCCGCATCGCCTACAGAACTGATGGGCACCTTCTCAACAGTCGGCGTATACAGGCTCCCAACGCGTGTGTCTACGACTACAGTCCATTACTTGCTCTTCGCGGACGACTGCGACCTCAACACCGTGAAGGAGGAGGACATGCAAAGGAGCATGGACCTCTTCGTCGCAGGCTGCGCCAATTTTGGATTATCAATCAGTACAGCCAAAACGGTTGTCATGCACCAGCCGCCACCCAGCGCGGAATACAATGCTCCCAGAAGCAATGTCAACGGTGCTCAAATCAAAAACGTGGAAACCTTCGCTTATCTGGGAAGCACGCTGTTACGCAAAACGAGAATCGATGACGAGGTTGCCCAACGGATCTCCAAAGCCAGTCAGGCCTTCGGCCGACTGCAGGCCTCCGTGTGGAATTGCCACGGTATTCAACTAAACACCGAACTGAAGATAAACATAGCCGTTCTTGACGACACTCCTTTACGGAGCGGACAGCTGGACCGTCTACTCGAACCAAGCCAGGAAGCTGAATCACTTCCATCTCAGCTGCCTCCGCAGAATACTGAAGCTGAGATGACAAGACAGGATCCCGGACACGGAAGTCCTGGAGCGTACTGGAATCCTCAGCATCCACGCCATGCTGAGGCAAGTTCAACTGCGATGGATCGGCCACCTAGTAAGAATGGACGACGAGCGTTTACCCAAAAGACTTTTCTACGGAGATGTCGCTGTGGGTGCTTGCCGACCGGAAGGTCAAAAACGACGCTACAATAAAACTTTGAAGAAATCGCTGAAGCAACTGTAAATCAACCCGGTGACCTGGGATGACCTCGCCCAGGATAGAACGGCATTGAGAAGATCCATGAAGATTGGTTCAGCAATCTATGAGGCCAACCGGATCACCGCCGCCAAGGCAAAAAGAGCGGCAGGAAAGTCCATAGCGCCCCGGACCAATACCCTCGATGCCCAGGCCCTGCCAACATGCCCGCGCTGTCAACGCATCTTCCACGCGCGAATCGGCCTGGTTGGACATCTTCGGACGCAATGCACCAACAGTCTGACAATTCCAACTTCTACGTCAAATTCTGCCAACCCTCCTTCAGACTCCCACACCCTCATTCCTGGCATCAATTACATTACCCCCACCACCATAGAGACCACATCCCTCTACTCTTCGCCTGTTACCCCACCACCACCGCCGCCACCACCACCACCAGCGATGGGGACTCTCTCCTAAACTGTTCTCAATTCGACTTCACATTCACCTCACGCATCGGCCTGGACGGTCACTTGCGAATCCATCGTACAGCGACTGCTGAACAAGTACCTGGAGCATCAATGCACAGTAGAGATCGCCACCTCCACTGCCCTCACTGGCCTCACACATTCACTCATCGTATGGGCCTATTTGTTCACATGTGCATCCATGACAGCAGAATTCATCACAATGACGACAACACCGATACCTCATGCACATCCTCCGCTCCTGCCATTCTTACCGCTACTGCCACCCCCACTACCACGAATGACATCCCCCATCCCGCAACTTCAAATCATGCATCGGCTTGGTCGGTCACCTGCGAATCCATCGCACGGAGGCTGATGAACCAGTGCCTGGGGCTCTGACATACAGTCAAAGCACCCGCTTCCATTGTCCTTACTGCTCCCGCACAAATACACACCGCATGGGCCCATTAGGACACATGCGCCACCCCGACAACCTGCGGTAAACCACAGGAGGCTAAGCCACATCAGCGCACACTACCTTCACCAATACATAGACAACACCCTCACCATCATCATAATGTACCTTAAAAAAAAACGGTGTCCTAGAAACCATGGCTTGGATGGCTGCCAATCTGACGCTTCTACCAGACCACGCCGTTGGCTCAGTGTATGTGCTGTGTGTGTCGAGTGGCTGACCAGTGGACTGGGAGCCAAACGGCGATGGCTCCTCCGTATTCCCTGATTTAGTGAATCCTGGTGTGTGCGTTACGGGGGCCAGGTCATGCTGTGGCGCGCGAAGATGGGTACGCCGACCCGTCAGCCAATTCACACACTCCCACATCAGACAACTGACTGGCTCGGACGGTGGTCTGATTGTGGGGTTGGGGGAGAGAGTGAGGTCAACGGCTCAGCGCATGTTCCTCACTATAAACAATCTGACGCGCTTGAACCTATCACGGTGCGCTAAAAGCCATGGTTTAGAAGGTTGCCAACTGACGGGAACACTCGGACCGCGTGGTCAGCCCAATATGAGTTTTGTGCGTAGTGGTTGACTGGTGGACTGAGTGTCAGGCTACAATGGCTCCTTCTTAATGTGGCTTTCATGGCACTCCCACTCCATGGGATCCGAGCCAGGTGTAGTGGTACGCCCAGGGGCGGCTCTGGCCGCGCCAGTCACCTGCGATTTCTTTTATCTCCGGTCTTCTTGCCTGTGTCGTGAGTCCGGGCTCAGGTGGGGGAGGAAAAGAGTGTGCGGTAACGTTAACCGCCGCGGTTGGAAGGTTGCCAACTAACAATTACACTCAGACCTCGCAGGCTGCGATGGCTCCTTCTTAATGTGACCTCTGGCTATCTCAAACATGTGAGATGTAAGCTGTTCAACCCCCTGTTGTGTGAAATCCTGGTGCTGTGTTTGGGGACCAGGTCGTATGCGTAGTACACGTAGACAAGGTCAACAGCAGCTGCGCCCACTTCCGCATTACACAAGCGAGTGGCTCGGACGGTGGTCTGATTGTTGGGGTCGGGGAGAGATTGAGGTCGACGGCTCAGCGCATGTTCCATCCTATAAGCAATCTGACGCGCTGTAAACTATCGCGGTGCACTAAAAGCCGTGGCTAGAAAGGGTGCCAACCGACGGGATAACTCTGACCACGTGGTCAGCCCACTGTGTGTTTTGTGTGGATTGGCCGACTGGTGGACTGAGAGTCAGACTTCAATGGCTCCTTCTTAATGTGGCCTTTATGGCAATCCCACTCCGTGGGATCCAAGCCAGGTTTGGTGGTACGCCTATGGGCGGCTCCGGCCGCGCCAGCCACCTGCGCCCTCTCCCATCTCCGGTCTTTTAACACTGTCTTGACACCGGGCATGGATGGGGAAGGAGGAGAGAGGGCGGTAGCTGCAGCGCAAGGCTACTATTACTTAAAACTAATCCACGTGCAAGTCACCGTCCCTGCCCCACCCTTCTGTGGAGCATACGGTGGATATCGTCGGACTACGACGGTCGAACTGTTGTGTGTGTGGCGTCGTAGATTAAGTTGCCTGAGTTCGACCAGTCAGCATTACTTGCCAAACAGGGCCATTCGTGAAATACTTCCAATTTAATCGATTTCTGGGAAGCTGTATGAAGTTCATCTATTTTTTTTAGACAGAACACGCCTTTAAATGCTATTCAATAAACTTCACTCTGTCTGGTAGTCGTCGTGACAGTCTTTCGAATTCTCAACCTAGTCTGGTCGAAAGAAAAAGGAGTTGGATCAGTGATTAAACATCCACAGCAGATGCAAAAAGTTTTGTCTCCATGAAAGTTCCGACGAGAACGAAAAATGAAATCGTTGAGGTTTGGGTCGAATGTATCACGTTTTCCAACTCGCTATTATATATGTTTCGTGCAAAAAGAGCTTGCACAAGTGGTACGTTTGTGGCATAGGAATATATTCAACACACCCTGCTTAGTCATAAATGCATGAAGGCAAACCAAGATGTGCGTCTGATGATTACGGGCATTTGCGATATTTAATTGGGGCTCTTTACGGAAACGACTGGTTCTTCTCATCGAAGATGAACTCCGACATTTTGGGACATTAGCTAACGGGGCAGGCAGGATGGCTATTAACTCAGATACTATATTCTGAGTATATTTCCCGCTCTGGCTCCGCCAAGTAATCTACCCCCTTCTGTTCTGCCCTCCAACGAATCGAGGTTAAAAGTTAACAGTAAAAAGTGGAGGCAGAGCGTGAACTATTCCCCAAATACTTAGACTTAAACAAAAGTCAGTCAGGGGCAAAAGGTACGCCTAATTAGATTTTTGCAGCTCCCGAGGCCTGCACTAGTTCCCCCTTTGTCCCTTCTTGGCGTACGCCGAGTTACTAGACTGTGACGTTTGACTGTCTGGTGCTGGAAGAATGAGAAAATGACCAGCCGGCCACTATCCGCATTCCTACCTCCTCCTCCTCCTCCTCCACCACAATCACCACCACCTCCTCCCCACATACTATGGTTTCAGTGGGAAGACTTTGTCCCCACGTGGCGGACGCACTCCAGGCGTCAGGCCCATACTCTCGATTTTGCTCACGTCGACCTGCCCGCACTGGCTGCAGGAGAAGTTGTCACAGCCGACAGTGAGCTCGAACACCCCAAATGACTGGATGCGCGACTTTGCGGATATGTCACCCACCTCCGCCCACCCTCCTCCTCGTGGTCAACTTCTTCTTCCTTGCCAACAGCACAGGGTGTGGGGCAGCATGTCAAAGAAGATAACCGCCATCTTGGTGGCGCCAGGCAGCGAATGAACGGAGGTAATAAAATTCAAATATGCTGACTTACAGTCCTGTGCGTCCTGTCAGCGGCCAGAGCACAAGTGGATGTTGAACAGGGAGTGCCGAATTCTGAGATGGTGAAGTGGTTGAGCTGCTGAATTCTGGTACATGACTTAAACCCCTATGATTTCTCCGCTTCGTCACGCATTTAATTCGTCCTAAAAGAACCAATTTCCGCTTCTTTGACTGCCATGTGGCCACAAACTTGGGGACGAGACACGGAAGCCGGAATACAACAACGAACGTGCCAATTGTCATAACGTTAAACTTTGAATGTGTCCTCAAGTGGTGGATATTTGTTACACCCGCCTCGGAGATTAGCAGATAATGGTGTCCGCTCCCCTGAGAGGCACTGGTAAAATCAGTTGAATAACTATTCATATAGCTATCCAAACCGCCTGCCCGCCCGCAGAAAAAAAGGCAATGACGACGGTCGGATAATATAAAGGAAAGTACGAGGAGGTGAATTACACGTGCAAGCCACATTCCTAGTCTCAAAGTACAACTATTGACAGACTAGAGACTTGGTTGGTGGCGCCCAATACAATCTACCACCCCTACCACGCGGGAAGACGATACAAGGGAGAACTTTTTGTTACACAACTGCAGGTTGCCTAACTCTATTGGGATTTACAGGAGGTTTCAACCTCACAAGCCTCGTCCACACTGTCCTGTGTCCCTATTTCCTCCTCTTCTCCCCTAAAAGCAGTGGGTGATGCCTAAATTAGGGTTGAGGGGTAAGTAAAAGAGCTTTGGGTGTCCAGGGCAGGCAGCGTATAGACAGTTCTCCATCCAACGTCCAATTCACCCAAAGAAGGCAGCTCTTACCAGCGTAATGTCAAATGCTTTCAGCCTGGGCAATACCTACTGAAGTGGAAGCAGACCCTAAAAAGGTTTTGAGGCAGTCTGAACCAGAAAATTAACAGGTTACCAGGGGGTTATATACCCTCACCGTCGACTGCCCCAAATGCTCAGTGGAGTTAATCGGTGCAGTCAGTCAGCTTCCTGCAGCGGTTTACTCCGTTTATGTCCAGTACAACAAGGTATTCAAAAGGAGAAGCAGCAATCACTGGAACAAGAATCTTGTTGGCCTGGCGTTTCGGATTCTCACTCAAAAGCCATCATCAGAGGCATTCACTGTCACTGCTCACTTCTACCAACACCAAAGTATGTCTATCGAAACAGGTTCCTGAGGAACGCATTAGGTGCCCAGAACCCCACCCATGCACGGTGGCCTTTGCATTACTCCAACTAGCCCCTGCGATCTCAGCTGCGCTCGTCCAGACAACGCCTAGCAGGATTCTCTTTGGCTCGCACACAAATTTACCCACTGAGGGTCCCCAAGAGTACCAGAATGGTTCTATGGGTTCGGTGGAGGACCGAAGGAGGAGGAGGATGAGGAGGAGGCGGAGGAGGAGGAGGCGGCGGCGGCGGCAGCGGCGGAGCCACGGAAAGTCTCAGATGTTTACGCCACTGCGAGGGCGACTGTTTGGTAGCCACTCCTGACGTCAGTGTAGGGTACATGCGCAGTCAAATATTAGCTCACAACCACCACCAGAATACCCACGCCCACAACGAACTACTAAAGCTGACTTGCACAGTGGCCGTTCTGGGCGTGTCCCAGTGAAGCTCTTGTTCTCGCCCCCAAAAAGCACCCGGACACGTGGCGAAGGGGTGGACGGTGATGACGATGGGTGTCATTGTTGTTGTTCTGGTTGGGAGAGGACTCAGCGTAGTCAGCCCCTCAGGTCACAAATGGAATTAAAAAAACTCGGAAAACCTCTGTTTACTTACCTCTTTGTCGTTAGACGAAGAATCCTTGGTTTTGACTAAGATATAATCTACCTTAAATTGAGAGAGGCATTGGTTGCCTACTTGACTAAGCTTATCTCGAACGTTTTACCTACGTTCAGCCTTAATTTCTGCCGAGCTCATGGAAATAATCAGTATATTCGCTCGTCATTTCAGATTTACACACAAACTCGTCATCAAACATACCGACAGATCAGGGTAAGAAGCACATGCTGGTTAACGCGCAATCACAAAAACACACTACTACTAAACTTAATAGCTCTCGCATTCACTGCAATAATGCTTTGGGTGTCCCTAATGTCCCTAGTCCCTAGCGTCCTTGATATAGTCATCGGTTTTAATGTTTGGTATGATAACTAGTCAGCCTGTTAGCTCGTTGAAGGTGTCACTGTAGGCAGTGTTCACCCTTCCATCCCCGTCCCATGTGACTACTTATTCTGCTCGAACAAACTTTTAACCACATAATCAATGGATTCATTATACCCTGACTCCCATTTCAGTTAGGACTGAGTTATGCCCTCCATTCCTAGACTTCTAAACCACGACTAGCAGTATGCCGTGTTAGGTAAAAAAAAAACAATTTATGTTCTTTTAGAGCCTAACTGAGTCCACCTTACTATATCCCTCTCTAACCTTCTCTTCATACACCAACGTTAAGCCAAGCCGATCGGAGGTGAGATAGGGCGTAGAAGTGTGAGGGACTTAAAGTCTCCAGCCAACGCCTGTCACAACCCGCTGGCGTCAGTCGACTTAGAAGTTATCACAACCTGAGTTGGTCTCCTCTGCATCTAACGTATACTGTTTTGGAAACAAATGTGTGATCACTCAAGCATAAATTTCTTGGCGTGACGTCTGGTATTTTCATCCGCAACCATCATCCGAGAGAATCTCGGATAATGGTAGTTGGGGCACAGGGAATGTAGTATTTATATGATGCAGTAGCCACACCAAGGCATGCGAACAAAAGTTACTAGTCCTCGTGTTCATCGCTGGGGTTCGTAATCGGTGTGATAATCACTTGTAAGTCCGCATCTGAATTGTTAATGGCCGTGGTTTCTTCACCTGGGGTGGATGTTGGCATGCTCTTTACTCGGCCATTCGGCTCCATGTCAGTCTAACTGATGGTCCCCTGTGCCATGCCCGGGCGGCTACTTCCTCTGCGTGGGCAAAGCCTCAATACAGAGTATGAGGGTAGGATGTCATCGCGCTAGTTAACGGACTGCAGGCCTGACTAGAGCAGCTCGCAGCTCACGCGATTGTCACCCTCGTAAGAATAGCGGACTCTTTAAACTTAAATGTATGACCGCACGCCATCAAATAAGTTGCCACTTAAGAGATAGCGTCAGTTCTTCACTTCTAGTGCATGTTCAGCTCTTCGTGTCCACAGTAATCTATTGGTTTCTCTGACGTATTTATTGTGTCCGAAACTGTATCAGATCTGTTTAACGCGTTTAGAGGTTTCCTGCCATTACAGTGGGTTTTTCGGCGTCATGCTCTAGTGCAACTCCTTCTGGACTGTTTCTCAAAACTGACCTTTTTCCCATTTTCGTGGTCTGGGTTATGAGAACGGCACACGTTTTTCACATTTCTCCCCATGCACTAAACCTGACATTATCTCCGGCCACAATGTTTCTGTATGGTTTTAGGACGAGTTGGGATGGTTAGAGCGAGCATCTTTAACACTACTTCAATCGATGTTTTTGTTCACCAAGAGTGCAAGTATTTGCGACTAAATTAAATGAATATTAGACTTCTGGTATCATGTTATTGTCTGCATGAGGTCTAGTTCATATCGGTTAACATATACGGAGGAGGAATAATTGGGCAGCCACTGTATCCTCACTCATCTTCCTCCTCTTGAATCTATCCCGCTACTCGTATATGATGGAACCTTGTAGAGAGGAAGAAAGACAGAGCAGCCATTGCATAACCCCTCTCCGGTAGCTGTCCCACGAGGTGGACATTAATGGTGATTTAAGCGTGATTTGGGTTATCGTTCACAGGACTGCGTAGCATCTATCGCACTCGCACCTTACTCACCCACTCTGCAGCCATAGTTAGGTTCGCATGGGAGCCATGGCTGAAAATATTAAATGGCCTTCTACGCGCGCCAACCAGGATTGCTCGTTGACGATCACTCACCGATCGGTAACGGAACTCATTCGTACGGTCCCTGCGAGCGTTCATAAAAGAATGTTCATATTCCCGATCTAAATCGGCCAGACAACGAGCCCGTGGCTCAATGGTTAGAGCGTTGGACTACGGATCAACAGGTCACATTTTCGAGCCTCAGTTTGGGCACCACCTGGTGTTGAGAAGGATTGGCTGATGACGGATAGTGAGCCACAAATAGCCATTCCATTTTTCCTTGTCTTTGTCTACCTTCTTAACGCTCATTGTCATTGAGCCTTTATAACGCTTGGTAAACAGTGAGCCTGAAGGTGTCAATAACTGTGTTCTCCTAGCGAACTATGATCTCGATATCTATGGTCAATAGGCGCCTGGATATGTTCCAACGACATACAAGTGGATGGATCTGTGCTCAATTCCTGTCAGCTAGGACCCCTTTCACTTTTCAGACGCAAACAACCCCGACGTTACAGCCTGCATAAATTTATCTTTTCTTAGCACAACTATCGTTTCAGATTGCAGCATTTACAAAGTGCCGAGGCGCAAAACGTTATAGTTCCCCATAGAGAGCACATTTTGATCGCATTTACTTGCCATCTTTCGTACGCAAATACTAGCTTTCGCCCAGTTTGCACCTTATCTTTATGTATACACGCGACTGCCCAGTCGCCATACTGTTGCTCTACCAGTCTATTGCTCATTAAATGTTAGCAAAGTCAAAGAACTTAACTCTTGAGAAAAATACTTTGGGTAGCTTCATAGGTTCGAAGTGGTTATATCCTGCACTGGAGAGACACTGGAATAGGGAGACCAGCTTCCCCACGTAAAAGTGGTGACCTTACGGTTACCCTAACCCTATTTAACTTAGAGTCACCTTTATTAGGGTGGTTCGTATTCTCATGCAACCAATAGCTAAGTTTTATACTGGCCAGTACAGTTTCATCTGACTTTCCTCCTAAGCTCGAGTATCAGCTGATGGGAGATAGCCCATCTTTCCCACAGGCGGTAGGTTAAAGGTCTACCGCGGTCCTGTTTGAAAAACACTGACACAATGTTAGCAGAAACTTGCGCCTCCCCTGCCACTACTTACAGTTTCAGGTGCATAAGTGGGGCGAAGATAAATAGGGGGGAGGTTGTGCATATTTATGTGGAGTACTCTGGACAGAAATGAGAGGAGATTTAATCCCGCTGCAGTATGCGCTAGAGTGGAAGAAGCGGCGTCTTCAATCTATAAAGATATGCAGCAGTGCAGTCCCGGCATGATAGTTTTCCGCCTTATCTTATACACTCGGAATAAGTAGAAGTGCGTTTGAGAATGCATGATTGATGTGGGGCTTAAAAAGGGTCAACGCCCACTCCGTGGCGTGGATTGACAACCCCCGTCATTGGGGAGGTGAGTTGCATGGAGGCTGTGACCTGGTAGTTCCATCGCCCCCAATGAACAATTCCGCTATTGTTTCATGCGGCGGGCAAAGTTGGGACTTTCGATGCATACAACTCACTCTTTTGCAACGCCTGTTGTGGTCTGATAGCAAACAAAGCCCAGAAGATCGCGATTGGCGGTCACTCGACTACGCGTGCTACACACGGCACGGTCTCCAACAAGTTCATTTCAAAGTTTCCCTGGCCTCAGGTAGGTCGCAGTGGCATGAGGGAGTGCTAAGAAAGCATCAATGCGGTCTGATGCTCAGTGCTGCAGTCCCGCGTCAAATGGTTGATTTCCGGGCCATGGCTGTTAGTGCGTTATGATAATTTAAAAACACTTATGGCTGTTTATAGCGAGGGATAAAGCCCTGGATCGGAAATTGAAATATCTCGTTGTCTCAACCACTTACGGCCTACCCGAGTCAATCTGAATTTGGAAAAGTATAGGCGCGTTAGTTGACGTGATCCGAAGTCGCAGTCTGTCATGTGCCATGCACGGAGGGTGCGACAAACTAATCTGAGATTCATAATATCCCCTTTACATTACTCATGATACGGTAGGAAGACCACAATATTTCCGGGCTGCATAACTGACCAGGAGAAGGCTAAAAACTTGAAGGCCTAGGTAATTCAAAATACCTCTGGGTGAGGCAGCTGCGCAATGGAGAGTGTAAGGACGACATTGTTTCTCGAATCAATGCAACTCTTAGGGTTTTCTCAATCCTCAGAAAATACCTATGGACCTGACATGACATATCCATCGCCACGAAGATCCGTGTGCATCGTAAATCCATCCGGTCAGGCCTCCTCTACGGTTTGAATACCGGACTTTGTGCGTGGAAGATGAGCGAAGACGGCAGCTATCTGACTACCGCTGACTGAGGACCATCCTTCGCGTGAAGTCCACCGACTTCATCTTCGCTTGTAACATTTCACGAGAATATCTCAGGGCATCCAAGAACGACGACTGACGTGGTTCGGGCAAGTCCTCCATCGTTCACCTCACGAGCTTAGTTATACTGCCCTCGATCCAGCGCCATTGCCCATCAGGAGACGTCGAAAAGGAGATCAACTCAAGATCTGACTCGACACAGTTCATCAAGACATGGAAGTGGTCCTTGGTCTCCGTTGATGGCAAATCAAATGGGTTGAACTGCCCAGATCCACAGCCGTGAAACGTCACGCGTGGAGAAGTTCACTGAGGCCGGCTAGATCAACTACTTTACGGTTCCTCTTTCTTGCCATGTCCTCTCCAGTGTACTGATTGAAATTAGCTAGCATTGGAAGACTTGAAACTTATAAAAAACTTAAAATTACCCTTCAATTCTGGAGTATAAGACAAGAACGCAGTCACTTTTCACATTTTTGCCTTATGTATAGTGATGGGGCGTTCCTGTACGGCCATATTTTCCCATCTTTAACCTGTCTTCTGACCAATTCATTCAAAAAAGGGTAACTTGCTACGGAATGCAACATTGTTACACACCGTTGCAGTGCACTTACCATTACTTTTTCCGATATACTTCTCAGACGTTGTATGTGTTGGGTTCCAGCACGGGCCTTTTCGGAGAGGGCTTGCAGGGCTTGTGATAGTTCCGTCTAGAAAGCGGGCAAAAATTGCAATTGCATTTGAAACTAAACGGGCAGGTTGAAGTTGATAGGTGTGCGAAAATTGCCATTTTGCTAAATCTCAATATTTTTGATAACTGAAACAAGCCTGTTGACAGATGACATCATCTTTGACACATTTTAAAATCGTTTGAGCCTCTTTTCGGGTTTTTACTGCCTAAACAGGCAGATATATCTTCCCTGCAGTAACAGAAGGTTAAAATAGACGTATAGTCGTTCCATTACGCTGATGATGCTGTTCGAGAGATGGAGGAGGAGGAGGAGGAGGAGGAGGATGAGGGAGGAGGAGGAGGAGGGAGGAGGAGGAGGAGGAGGAGGAGGAGGGAGGAGGAGGAGGAGGAGGAGGAGGAGGAGGAGGAGGGAGGAGGGAGGGAGGAGGAGGAGGAGGAGGAGGAGGAGGGAGGAGGGAGGAGGAGGAGGAGGAGGGAGGAGGAGGAGGAGGGAGGAGGAGGAGGAGGGAGGAGGAGGAGGAGGAGGGAGGAGGAGGAGGAGGAGGAGGAGGAGGAGGAGGAGGAGGAGGGGATAAGGGATACGGAAACGCTACCGCCCGCCGCTGTACAACTGACGCAGCGTGTGACTCCAATTTCCCTTTGAAGGTTATTCACCGACAACCTCTTCCGGGGTCGGTTAAATTCTTATTTTCTGAGCCTCGTACATGATAACTTGTGCAGATACACGCTTCCACCTCTTTATTTCCTTTCTTGATTTGTTTATGAAGTCATCTCGAGCAGCCATCTCCTCATCCAAACTCCCCCTCATCATCTTGAAAAATCTTTGCCGGCAATCATGGTTTCAAAGTTCACAATATGTGTATTAATAGTCGCATATGGAAGGTATGTGAAATATCGATAAGTGGCCCCTTGAACTTCCATCAGCTCACTCTGCTCTTCGAGTCGGTTCCAGAGGGTCAGCGGCCCGTGACTTCACTACTTCCTATAGTCTTCCATATTGAGTGCTGTAAGTAACGAACTTCCGAACCGCTTGAACCACACAATTTCCCACCCCCCTCTTCAGACACTTTTCTCTAAGCCACAACAGGTTTGCTAGAAGTGGGCCGAATCACTTAAGCATTTAACGTGTTGTCCATTTGGCAGGGTGTACTCAATTGAGAATTTTAAACTTCAAGCAACAGTGGCACATGCCGGAAGCGCCCTCAAGACGTGAGATTTCAAAGAAGGCTCCTTATCCCTCTAGCTGCCCCACTTCCACCGGTAAGTTGAGTTTGACTCGCTGTCGATGGTTCATTACCCAGATTGGGCATTGTCACGCTAAACGGTACGGTTGAGAGGCTAATTTATTGCTGTGGGGATTGCCTGGGGATTTTCCCATTAATCACAGGGTTATCCACCCAAGGATGAGTCAGTTTGCCAGGCCGAAGCAATGACAGATGTCACTGTTGACCGTCGTCAGCCGACCTGGTGAACACAGTTCCATTCCAAACAATTAGTCACTGGGACTTGCCCGTCCAGATGGAGGGCGGGTTAAGCCCACGGTCAAGCCACGCAGACCGTTTTCAGAGGGAGCAGGGTTGCGGGTGGGTGAGCGGGTGGGCAGGAATGCAACTTTTGGAGGACAGGTAAATCTTGGCTCACGAGCACAAGTAAACTGCGAACGCTCTGGTTACCCTGATGACAAATATACCACAGACAGTCATGTCAATACCCACCCCCTCCTCCGCCTACCCTCCCCCCTCCCTCCTACAAAACGTAATCAAGTTTCCCGACAAGGCCGGAGACAAGCCCGAATGTTTGCCGGGGGCACACTTAATCCGCTGCCGGCGCCGTTTCGCTTATCTCGAAATGATTGAATTCGCCAAATCTGCCGCAGGGCATGACTAACCGCAGGTTGTGTGCGCTGGAGTCACAGGACTGGCTCAAGGGCCTGGTTCCCCTCCCTGCTCTCAGATGTTCTGGGATTTCCATGTCAGGCGGAAGGAGTTTATGATAAACATCAAAAGACATACAGTTGGGACGCTGGAACTCGGGCAGACGAGGGAGGAGGGGTGTGGGTGACATTTGATGACGGTGCGTCTGCCTAAGCGCGTAAATATAACTGTAGGTATCGCAATTGTGGTATGGGAAAAGAGGTGATGTAGGGGTGTTGAAACCAGATGCTTCGAACCGAACGGAGTGGTGCTTGGGTCTCTTGGATTTCTTGAGAATGGCTAGGAAACACTGAAATCGTGCGCCTGTGAGGAGAATATTCTGAAGGTGCAATTTCTGGGCAACGTTTAGCATTCAGAAAACCATCAGCGGGTTTTCGGGCATAGACAGCCATTCCTAGTTCCTCGTTGTCTCACGTGTTATCCTCCAGGACAATAAGGAACTGCGGCCTGGCGAGTGCCACTGTTTCTTGGATTCAATTCAACCTATGAAATTAGTGTAATCATCGACGGTTTGTACTTCTCGTACGTGATAGTAGGGCTAAAACATGCAACTAGTCTCCCGAACGGTCGAATGGCAGGCCTGAGACGGAGAACTTCTGCCCCCTCAGCCACGGTGCTTGATTGCCGATAGAAGCCGAAAGACCAGTTCCAGGAAGCAGTTGAAAACGGCGTTTGGTTTTCATCTCCAGTTGGCTTGACTCTAACCTGTTACTATCACGTGACAGGAGAGGAAAGAGAGAGATTAATTTCTGAGCCAGAGCGACTTCTCCCAACTGCAATCTAGTTGAATTTTCTTTGATGCGCTTGCATCCGCTTTCGGAAGGCTGCCAACTGATGGCATGGCTCCATCCTCGAGAATTGGGTCATGGTTTTAATGACGCTCTCGGAATGTGATCTCATGTTGAGATCAAATCTACTTAAGTCTGTTTGCTCTGCTGAGGAGGCAGAACGGGGCACATGTAGACGGTGCGAAGGCCCGGCAACCAGTGCGTTTGCATTCACCTCCGGTTCTCCTGAACAGATTTTCCCCTGCAAAGCCCTATAGTCAGCTCTTAAGTTACAGCTGCCTTCCCAAGCAATGACTTCCCGCCGAGTAGGACAACCGAACACATCTCTCTGTGATGCTAATTAATCTTTATTCCGTTTGACTTCACGTGCATTTAAAGGGCTAGTGTCATTTGACAGGAAGAAATGTCCATTGTCGTTGTGTGCGCAGTAACCAATAAGTAGTTCTAGACTATCAATAGTATCAATTTACCGTCCATGCAAATAAGCAGGTAAAAAACGTCGTTTGCGTATTGTAGGATTTTTGCATTGATATCAACAGCCCGGTTAGTTGCTATGCCCTTGCGTGTTCAAATATATTTTAAAGAAGGCATGCATCAAAATATTCTTGCTGCTAATCGTTTTTTTGCTTCAATTTTATAATTGAAGGAAGGGTAGATTTCAGTTTTACAATCTTTAAAATTCCAGAAAAGGTTTCAACTCTACCCGCTGTTACACATGCATTCGGGGTTTCTAAACTAGCAAAGGTGTTTATTTTCCGTGTAAGGACAAGCATAGATTTCTATACCTTGTTATTATGTCATCTGGGGCTCATAAATCTTACTGTGGATGTGGACGATGTTTCATGCATTACAAGCAGCGTTTATAAATGATCGGATACGATTCCTTAAGTGGGCAATTCGCGGTCTAAAACATTCTCCTTTTAAAACCGAAAGTTGAACGGGACGTAATTTTCTATCAATTTAGTGCCAGAGAGACTAGTTTTATGCATTTTTTCTATAAAATATATGCGAATTTATAATGGCGTCAATAATCAATTGAAAAATGCATTTTTATTAACTAGTCATTTTTCACAGCATGCAGTTTTTTGCAAGCGGTCGAAAAGAAGCTAGTTCGAAAGTGATTCTCCTGATGTGATGGAAATATCAGCGGAGAAGGATAAGTAACCTTATGATTATGTGTAAGTAATCTTGTTTAAGCGAAAGCACGGGCTAGATTTTCGGCCAACATGCCCTCGCAGGCAGCAAAGAAGAGACGCGAGGGCACGAACTTTTTTCAACCATTATCACGAGAACGGACAACTCTGTAGCAAAATACGACCCTGTTGTGGCCGTGCAGCCAAACCACTCTTTTCCCCGCCCAGCCTCCGCTGACGGTTCCCTCTTACTCACTGCCCGTACAGAACTGCGCATGCAAGAGATAGCACAAAGTAGTTTCAGATTTTTCCAGGGCTGGGTGCTTACAAACTGGTTTTAATAGAAGCAGCAATCTCCAGGGTAAAAAGAAACCACGGCGTACCTTCCACATGGACAGTTCTCTGGAAGGGTTTAATACACCCAATGCGGTTCAGAGTTAAAAGATGACTCATCCTGCCGACTGTGCTAATAAGTACTGGCAGCCGGGGGGGGGGGGGAGGGGAGATGTCTCAGCTAAACGCAACAACTGTGCCACACAGCCATGGTTTGTGGGGTGCCTAATAAATGGCTTATCATGAAGTGCATGATAAAAAAAGCAACCGCATTCCGGCTGCCCAACTTACATCACGACGCCGAAGCGCACAAGCGGGAGTTAAGTTCGACTAGAAACAACTTTCAGCTGCAATTTCTAGCTCTGGGTAGGTTCGCAAGTCTATTCATTTTTCAAAGTCAGGCCTTGGAAACGGGCAGGTAGATGTCTGGCTAATTAGGCTGATTTTTTTTCATGCAGCAATGTCACCTGAGTGTCAGAAAACGGCCACGCCGTTCTGCTCGTCCTTTGACAGGAAGGATTTTGCAGACGCGTCACTAGCCGCTTCCTTTGGTTTCGTTGCGGATCCACCGATTAGGATGATTGACGCCGTCCGCAGTTGACAACGGCGGCTAGAAAGCTACCGATGTAAGTGAGGTTAAGGATGACTTACATGGCCTTCTAGAGAGGATATTAGAAAAAGGCACCTCCATTCAAGCAAGAATGGCAGTCTTGCGCATAATTTCAGGAAGGTTAAGTAGTCCCGTTTTATAACCCTAACATTAGACCTAAGGTATACCTGAACCCAATCCTTAACACTACGGTTAGCACTAACCCTAACCAGTACTGCCGAATGCCACATGACCCACTAGAGGACGAAAGATTACCTAGCATCCGTTGGCGAACGCTCACCGATTGCTAAAGAAACTCACTCGTCCCGTTCTGTCTTGGGGCTCACTTTCCAGCCCCACCAGCAGCCGCGCAGTGGCTAGTGTCATAGGCAGATGGACATTGCCGGCAAATATTAAGGAGACATGGATGGTCATTTCTAGATTATTAGCTGTCGTCAGCCAATCACCAGGTGGTGCCCAAACCGAGGCTCGAACCTGCGACCTGTTGATCCGTAGTCCAACGCCCTAAACACTGAGCCACTGGCTCGTTGGCCTGCCTGTTTAGGTTGGGAATATAGACGTACGTTGACGAACGCTCAGATACTGAGCGATGGCAAGAAAACGAGGCCGTAGCTCAATGGTTAGAGCGCTGGAGTGTGGGATAGAGCTTCAGGTGTTTCGCCACCTGGGGTTGGTTAGAACTGGTTGATGACGGCTAATGCGCCAGAAATAGGAGCGCTCTGTAATGCGATACATTTCACGGAGCTTGGAGTTATGGGTAAGATTTGGCTTAGGGTTATCCTTCGAACATGGCAATGAGTACCTTCTCTGAAATTTAGCATAATTTCACCTGTGTTAAATGGGAGACATTCATATTCCCCTGTCTTACCGGGGAGGGGGTGCAGGAGGTGGGAAAGGGGGATACGTAGACGATCCTCACTGGTAATTGCCCCGGACGCGTAATCGGGAGTGTGAACAGGCATCGTGACTGAGTTGACCCATTCACATTACGGAAAGCCGCGCACGCTGTTCGGCGATTTTGCGTCAAAAGGAAGCTCAGATCTGTAGAGAAATGCGGTCTATCCGAGGGTAAGCTTGAACACCCGCCGAACAGGGCCGGTTCCTCTTTTCAATAAAGGCTTTAGATTGCAGTCTGACTAAAACAGAAATTGTTGAGGGGTAAATAATTTTGCGGGGCCCGAGTATATTCATTCCCTCCCCCCTCCCACCGGTAGTTCCCTTTCCGAATAGTGGGATAAGGGGCACGGGGGACGGAGGAGAGGTCACATGTAGTGACGCTGGACGCATTGTGGCTCGAAAACATACGACGGTCTATATCAGATCCAGCACATCGACACAAATCAAGCTCAGGTGCTTTAAAAATCCTCCAGCCTTGTGGCACACGGTGTTGGTGGTGAGGATGTCTTTTATGGCCGCTTAAGCAGTATATTGGAATGATAACCGCCTACAACACATGTGGCTTTGCGCCAAATCCAAAAAGAAATTATGATGAGGATTAAGGTGAGGGTAAGGGTTAGGTTTTAGAATGTGGTTAAGGTCAGAGTTGGGGTTAGGGTCATGATTAGGCTTAGGGTTAAGGATTTAAGTAGGATTTAAGTTTGGGGTAGGGCTAGGGTTAAGATAAAGGTGACCGTTTAATTGTGTGTTACGGTTAACGTTAGTGTTGAGACACGGTATATTAACCCTTCCGGAAATTTACCGTAGGGCTCTTAAACGGGCGGGGTGGTTCCTATCCACCGTGTCCTGGTAAGGCGACCATACTGGACACCAAGGACTTAATCGAGCTGCGCAGCTCAACTCCAAGTCATGGTCGCAAAATGGCGTTAGGAAATTTGGCTGCATATTGGGGATGCAGCGCAAGGCTACTATCACTTAAAACTAATTCACGCACAAGTCACCGTCCCCGCACCACCCTTCCATGGAGCATACGGTGGACATCGTCGGACTACAACGGTCGAACTGTCATGCATGAAGAAAACGGTTGTGTACATTTAGCTGGCTTCTAGGACCTTCCACCTAGCCGAAAATGTGCAAAGCTGTGCGGTCAGTTCCTGGGAAAATAAAGTTTGTTGACAGATGTAAGCTGAACTAGGATATTCACAGGTTCTGGAAATCTCCAAACAGGGGCTTTCGGAGGCTGCCTTTTGGTGAGGCCGAGTTGTTAAACACAGAGTATACAGCAGTTCTTTAAAAGGGAAGCATTTCTGCCGCCTCTTATATGTCAGGTAGCGTTATGACGTTGCGCCTGCAACCTGCGTTATAAATCCTGCGTGTTACTGTTTGGTTTTACCGGCCAAAAAAACACATTCCAGCGTTCAAAAATTTTTTCAGCGAAAAGTTGCCGGTGTAAGTCACAGCTGAGAAAAAAAATTGCACCTGCAGACTGTACGGTCAGCTGTCCAGAGAAAACAGTTAATGAGGACCGGTTTTGGCCACACCCCTTAAAACCACAAGGCTGCGACTTCAAACAGCGTCTTTATGAAATAGAAGAACTTGTTGTGACCATCGGATGTTTGAAAAATGCATGGTTACAATACTGTGGCCGCTCATCTGTAAGAATTGCTTATATTCCCTCCTGAATTGCATATGGAAATAAAATCGCCGCAGTGCAGGTGAATTTACGTTAAATTGCTGGAAAACGCGCGTTGGGTTGAAAGTTAGGGTTAGGGTTAAACTTAGGCTAGGGATAGGGTTCTAATTAAGTTTACAGTTTAGGTTTTATGGTATAATTAGTGTTAGGGTTAGGACAGGATAATATTTACCCTTCCTGGAATTATTACGTGGGCGTGTTCTGGTTAGGTGGCCATAGTCCAATCCTTATCCTATCATCAACACATGTCTAACAGTCCCCGGTACAGCCTTCTTCAATTCCTGGAAGTGTCAAACCAACTGTTCCATCAGTAACTTTCGAAGGGAGGAAATTGAAGCAAAGTGGCGCACACATCCACCTCCATTCACAAACTCTCAGTTCAGTTCCGGTTCAGTGGAATCAGTCAGGTGGGTTGGTGAAGAAAAAAGGAGGGGGAGATACTTAGGTTGTACTGGTCTACGGTTGTCACCCCTTCCCCCTCCCCTTGAAATAGTCCTCTAGGTCACCCAGGCCATTCTTAGGCTACATCATGCCCCGACAGTTTTTCGATAACAGGAGTAGAAAACATAGTGTATCTGCGCGTTAACCATACATCTGACCTCGGTTGATCCATGCACCTCTTCTCCTTCCTCCTATTACTATTTGATTATGCCCTGACCTATTAGCGAAGGAATAGCTGTGTGTAGGCATATGAAAGCCGGCCTCTCTCTCTCTCTCTCTCTCTTCTCCACATCAATGAACTGTCCGAGTACTTCCACCGAATAACTTGTCGTGGCCTGGAAGGCTTGGTCTACGTGTGATCAACGCACACACGACAATGGTTAAGGACTCGCACAGACCTCACCCCAGCTGGACCAACGCATGTACTCACCCAGGGTTGGCCGCTAATCAGTTCAAAACAACAAACAGCATTCTGGGGAGGTGGGAGGAGGGGGTACCTCCAAGACAGGCAAAGCATTTCGTTACCCACTTAAAAGAAGTCTGGTCTTGCGAAAAGAAAGGATTCTGTCCATCTTCTGGCACCTTCTACTGCCTTGGATATGCTTACCTTGTTCTATGAGCCTGTTGAAAACTTGCATTTTTCTGCCCTTGCCCCTCCCATGCACCATCCCGTTCTGTCTTTCCATCGAAGAGCAAGCAGCGATGCAGGTTAATTTGCAGCGCAACTGCTCTGACTGGTCATCCTTGCCTTCCACTTCGCCGCTATAGATTACTTTCAACATGTAACTGGTAGTGTTGTTTCTCTCAGTAACAGCTGACTGTCAAAAAGTCCCCAGATGGTTGACTAAAGCTCTAGTAGGCGGGGGAGGGCAGATGACAGCGAGCGGACAAAGACAAGAGAAAAGGCTGTCCTCTCATCTCAGCTTCCGGTAACCCTCATTGGTATCCTCCGGAGGGTCTTGTTAGCAAAACGATAATTAGTCTCCCCCGGGGTGGAGTCCCTTGGTCTGTCCTCATTGGAGGACGGAGGTCTCATGAGAAGTCGCATAGTGACAGTTCGACCGTCGATTTCGACGAGGTCAAACGTCTGCTCCACACCAGGTGGTGCAGGGACGGTGACTTGCGCGTGAATTAGTTTTAAGTGATAGTAGCCTTGCGCTGCAGCGACAGCACTCTCTCCTCCTCCCCCACCTTAGCCCGGTGTCAAGACAGAGTCAAGAAGACCAGAAATGGGAGAGGGCGCAGGTGGCTGGCGCGGCCGGAGCCGCCCCTGGGTGAACCACCACACCTGGCTCGGATCCCACGGAGTGGGAGTACCATAAAGGCCACATTAAGTCACATAGTAATGATGATAACACGCGCCTACTTTGGTCGTTTTGGGCATGGTTGCCGTTGTAAGTCGAGAAAATGCACGCCGAAAGTGAGCTCTGATCCAGGTCCTAAATCATTTAAAATATTTTGCAGTTTATTCAATAGTTCATCTTCCGGAGGTTGCGATCAGAAAGAGTTCAGATCATGGCAAAAACGTTATACCATACTTCTGACATAGGTATTAGCTAAAAGCCCAGTCACGTGTTTCGCCGATCTTTCTGTTGTTGCATGACGCAGCAAAGATGGGTTCGGCTCCTCATTGGATCCCCCAGCATTCTCTATGCAGTTTCTGGTATATGAACTCCAGAGAATAATCGGAAAAATTAGTAAGTGCAGGACATGGAGTCAGGAGATCCGGACGTGACTTTATAGGGTCAGAATCGAAATTTCAATGAATATTTGGGTCGAAGACAATCAACCACTGAGGAATAACCCCGTAATGCCCATTCTACAAACAAGCAGTACGACAAGTAGTATGAATCTTATACGGTAAAGACGTTATATCGTACTTCCGACATAGGTACTAGCCCAGATCATTCGGACTTCTCCTTCATAAATCAGTCCTACTTGTAGGACACATGCCAGGCCTATGCTTCTACCCTTAAGCTTCGGAATAGAATTTTGGGTGGTTAAAGTCATCAACTGACACTGGCCTTCGCGAGTCCTGACTTGGGGGAGGGCTAGTTTATGACTCTATGCCACCCCCACATAGTCACTCGGGTACTCTCGAGCTTTTTTCAAAAATCTCCATAATACTACTTACGGCAGCGAAACAGTCCTAGCGAAACTGGCACGTAAAGGAATAACGGACATGACACGTTTTCAGCTATTAAGCTAATGCATTTGCGACGTCTCCAAACCGTGCACAAAAAGTGAATGACTAACACTGTGTGACGAGAGCCAAGTCCCTGCTTCGTGTATCATAAAGGCCTGTGGTTACGCCGGGGGTTGGGGGGCCTATGCGCGCATCAGGAGCGGCTTGCCCGCATACTGCGGCTCTATTTACATTAGACGGGCACAGGGGCCTAAACGCAACTCTGGCGCCACCCGTCCCCCCTTCCGACTGGCCCCCATCGATCACCCCGAGTACTTCTGCCGACTTAATCAAGCTACTGACGCGGCGAGATTCCCAACTGGCGGCCAGACAGGGTCACTGACGTTGCGCACGTAAAGAAAAGGGATCAGCGGGCGCGTGGTGCCGTGCTTCAAACTAAGAAACCGCCAGAGGGAAGGGGTGGAGGGGCAATCATAAGTGAGTTCCACATCGCGTCCCTCTCCTCCTCCTCCTCCTCCTCCTCCCTCCTCCTCCTCCTCCTCCTCCTCCTCCCTCCTCCTCCTCCTCCTCCTCCTCCTCCTCCTCCTCCTCCTCCTCCTCCTCCTCCTCCTCCTCCTCCTCCTCCTCCTCCCTCCTCCTCCTCCTCCTCCTCCTCCCTCCCTCCTCCTCCTCCTCCTCCTCCTCCTCCCTCCTCCTCCTCCTCCTCCTCCCTCCTCCTCCTCCTCCTCCTCCCTCCTCCTCCTCCTCCTCCTCCTCCCTCCTCCCTCCTCCTCCTCCTCCTCCTACTCCTCCTCCTCCTCCTCCTCCTCCTCCCTCCTCCTCCTCCTCCTCCTCCTCCTCCTCTTTCGCTATGACTGTCATTTGCGGTCCTTTTCTTTCTGTTCGAAAATCCGAGAGGGAACACTTCTACTTTCCATATATGCACTCATTATAGTCGGTTATTTTTTCTACCAAAAGTTCTCCCAAAAACACCGGCGTGGATGATAGGTTATAGAAGCGGGCACGCCCCATTGCGTGGTCAAAGCAAATAAGTGCCCTTTTTCTCCACGTGGAGGTACAAAGGGACATTGTGATGTGTAGTCAGGTAATGCCCTTATATACTACATCAATCTGAGAGATATACAGTGATCCGTCCTTGATCGCGCGGGTTGTGTTCCAGCATCCCCCGTCCTCCGAAAGGGGATAATCCGCGAAGTAAAAACCATATGTTCGTAAGGTTATTTTTATGTATTTTAAGCACTCATAAACCCTGCTGCATTCGCAAACATTTCCCACATAGTTATGCTGCAAAAACTTTTTATATTGTCGTAGTTATTAGGTACGATTCGTTTAAATTGTGCATTTAAACACTCTGTTTATATACTACGCACAAATTTACGCCTCGTACAGCATCGAGTACTATTATTTAATACGTAATGCAGTCATACGTCAATAGAAAAGGCCACCGAAACCGTGAACTAGATAAAAATTCGTGAAATATGTTTAGAGCTGCTTACATATACAATTCACGATGGAGAGAGGCCACGAAACATGTATAAAAGTCGCGCTGCATAAACTTTGTTTGATTGCGTACTGCACTCTCCCGAGTGTTTACGTCAACTGCGCTCCATATTGTTTGTTATACTGATAATTACGATGAAATCGGGCCGATTAGCTACTCAAATGCTAGCCAGCAAGCAATTATGATACCAATGGTGGCCAAATTCGATGAAGGGAGGATCGGTTAATTTAGATGGATATGGGATAGCATAGTGAATACATCCGACGACAGGTCAAAAGTTGATTTTGACGATGTCCACCACGTGCTTCATGGTAGGCCGGAATCAAACGTAGTGACTTGCGCTGCATCTACTGCACCCCCACCTCCTCCATATTGGCCCGGTGTCACGGTAGAGTCAGGAAGACAGGGGGTCAGAAGAGATGACGATGGCTGGCATGCCGAAAATCGCCATCTATGCGTACCACCAGGTTTCCTGTTCCAAAAAACACCTGAGTGGGATTTTAACACGACAACAAGAGGATAGTGGCAACGGCACGGACCTCAGCTCTCACGGCGTGGGGAAGTGTGCCATGACATCCTGTCATACACCACTTGGCTACAGCCTACATTTAACCTGGATTTTTCACAACAAGAAAAGGAGCAACGGCCCGGATCCCACCTTTCACGGCGTTGGGCCTGCGTGTCACTCCACGGATACATTCTGCAAATACTGTAACCCCTAGTGAATGAACTACAAGTATTTGATGCCGTCTCTGGTGATGGTGGATTCAAGCAGGAATCTTTAACCTCAGGCCAAGTAATTCCTTGTTCCCGCGACCACGCCTACTTCTCAGCTGTTTCCCGGGACGCACGTTTCCCTTCTAGAGGAAATGTTTTTACTGTATTGTTCAGATGAGTTCTACGTTCGCCCGTCAGTACTAAAATGGAGTTAGTCTGCACGACGATTGGTTCAATCCATATTCGAGAGGCATTTTGTGCTTGCAACCTTGGCGACGCTCATCAGACTCAAAGTGCTCAGTCGGGTTGAACTCTTGTTCGGTCCACTAAGTACTCTAAATGCGGCCACCGGAGTGCAGTTAATGAGCGCCCGGCACTATGAATGGTTTGATCTGTCAGGTGGCAGTGGCCTTCACACGCTGTCTGATTTCAGGCCAAACTGCCGACACTTTACTCTGGAATGTGACGCTCAATTGACCATGAGAACTCCCGATCACAACCAACTGGGGTAGAATGCTGGTTTATAAACCCTCTGATCAGAGTTTATGCCGCAGGTTTTCCCTCTCTAAAGCACATTTGCCGGTTAGCTTCTGTAGTTGTGTACCCACTTTGAAAGGTCAAAATTCGAAATTTATATCACCAACACGGTGGGGGTCTAGTAGCTCGGTTGGCTAGAGCGTTGGCTGTACTAAAGCCTTCCCCTTGCTGGCGTGGGTTCGAATCCCACCGGGAGCGCCGAGTTTTTCACCATCAAATTAATTTAGATTGGTTAAGAAATTGAGTTTTCAGTTTTGTTTCCCTCCAATAATAAGATTTCGTGCAAAGCAAGCCTGCGCCTCCTCTGACATAGGAAGCTTGAGGCTGAGTTCATAAGTGAGTTCCTCGTCAGAACGGAGATCAAACCGACTTTAGCAGGCTGTGGAGGGGGAAGTATAACGTTAAAAGATCTGGAAACTGCGCTCTTTCAGTTTGACCGCTCCTAAAAGGGGGGTGAGAAGGGTTCGGCCACTTGAGGATATAATGTACTATACCTTCCTGTTTGCGCGCGATCGATAGGGTAATCACTTTCGCCCTCGTGTAAACAGACATCATCGTACGGGATGAAAGCAAGTCAGTCAGAAGTTCAGGCCGGGCTGCCTCCGGTACATGGATGTCTACGGTGCTGGATGCAGGGGAATTCAAGGAGCCTAGTATTGGCGAACCATCTCCAAGGTTGATATAGCCGAGCACAAGAACTCGAGGCAGTCCCCTTCGTTGGCCACATACCAGATATAAACCTTTTGTTGATTGGGGCTTATCCATGCTAGCGGAATCAGGAGCTCCTGTGTACCCCTAATACTAAAACCCCACCTCCCGGAATGCAATTATTCCTTTCCCAGTTCGTCTGCATGGAGTACCACCGGAAACCTATTTTGCACCGCATAGTGACCCTCCCGCAAGCTACCCACCGCCAGCATTGCGTTGGTCGTAATTTCTCCGCATTTTGTTTCGCTTAATTGTACGTGACGTTTGAGCCCGTTTATCTTCCGAATTAGAAAGTGTTATTGAATCAATCCAATCACCACTTCACAAAATAACTCCTTCCTTTACCCGATTAATCCAATAAAGGAAGAGTCTTCCGAGGTTGTTGCTAAATCTGTCGCGCCAATTGGAATGTCAGTTTTCTACGCGTTTGACTCGATAGTTCATCAGCAGGTTATGCGAAAGGGGCCATTGTCTGACGACTTTAAAACAGCTGCAGGGAGTTTGGTTAAGTCGGTGAAACTTGTCGAATGCATGAGCCTTAATCAGTCGTACGAGGTTGGATCCAATTTCGGAGGTCCATTGAATGAAAGCGCCCGCCAAGTCGTAACCAGAATCGTTACTTCATGTACGGCCTCCCTTTTTAACGGTAAGTAATGGATTTTTTCTGTCTTCCGATCAGATAAGAATGGTGAATAGTATTCGCACGCGACTTTACATGGGGCCTATCGCAGCCAGCGAAACGAGAGTCCGTGGCTCAATAGCCACCTGAAGACGGCTTCAAACCATGGATCTGGACTACTTGCGGCTGGGGTAGTTTGAGAAGAATGTAAATAAGCCTTTCTAGGCTTTTTCGACAGCATTGTTCAGTGACTAGTGATCAAACTATTCCTGCACACCTTCATCGTATCCCACCCGACGGGGGCATGCCTGCTGGATTGCCAGTCAAGACCCTGTGTACACGTGGATTCGCGACACGCTGAACACGATAATCTCCCCTTGTAACTGACTAGAGAACAGGGCTCAACCTTCCTCGATCTTCTGACATGCGGTAATTAATCATAGGTGCCTTCATTTGCATACACGTTCGCCGTCTGTAATTTATTGTGACAAACCTCAGGAGTACCTATGAACCCTAAGAGGCTCAGCTCCTCACTGTAGAACAGGGGTAAACTCATGATTTAATGGCTGACTCATCTTACTTTCTATGGAGTGCTTTAAAATTAAGTGTGCTTGTTGGTTCTGCCCCAAACGTATATTCCGGTGCCAGACGTGCTGAACCAAGCAGCAATCTGAGTACCGGGTCGGTGATCCGTATCGGCCATTTATAAATCACATTACTCGATTTAAAGTATGATCAATAATAAAGTTAAGAGATTATTCCGTTAATTAATCTGAACGCTGGTGGAACTGAATGAGAGTGCAGCTTACTGAATGCATGTATCGATCAAGTCAACTCGCTTATCGGTTGCCTCCGAGGGCTCAGAGGGAGGAGCACGGCGAATGCGTCCTTCTGTGATACATCATGGTTGACTTCGTATTACGCTGAGCCTTAATCATCGAATAATTTCAATTGTCAAACCGATCTTATGTAAAAAATCACATGGTTAAAGTGTGCATCCATCCAGTGAATCTTTCCATACCTCATGGATCCTAAATGCACTAGAATAAGGCAAGCCAGTGGAAAGCTTCCTTGAACCCAATTAGCAGCTCGTCATAAAAAATACTTGGACGATGGCCAGCCTGAGACAAATGGATCACACAAATTATTTAAATCTGGCAAAAACACCCATTAATTAAGTGAGCCTGGCAGCTATCTGGTAAATTCCAGAATACTAGTTAAGGAATTCCTGGTTGAGCGGTTACCTTTCTGTACCAGAATAGTTGGATGTCATACGCTGTAGTAGTTTGCGCGTGAAACATCACAAAATTTGCTTAATATCATGGCCCTCGGTCGGGGCGTAGTAACTCAGATGGTTAAAGCATTGGTTGTACTCAGGGCTTACCCTTGTTCTCATAGATTTGAATTTCCCTGCAACCGCAAATTTCTTTTATTTTCAGGTCAGAAACATTATTCAAATCTGCAAGAAACATCTGCCATCAACGGTATTTTACCCGTTCCTGGGCTGTTGAGGCGTTGAAATCTGACCAGATGGCTGGATGCTAAAATCTCAGATCGAGAAATGAAAAACGTTTTTGACTAGATAGACCATGGCATACTGACGATGGGCAACGACCTTGAAGCAACTGCCTGGTTAGGAATGAGTGGAAATCGCACGGGATTCAAACCGTTTGATTGGGTGTATCGGCGAGAACTCCGTTTTAAACATTATAATTTCGCAATGCAGGACACCGATGTGGTGTGAACCGGATATGTAAAATACCCAAACCTAAAAACCGTCTTATTTTGAGGTAAATGTCTAGGTTGTGCCTGGAAGCGTTTTGGGCAGCAATCCTCGTATCAACTGCTTGATGTTGGCTTAACCTTTATATGGGTACAGTGCATACATTCAACAGAAGCGAAGGAAATCTGTGAAAAATATGGGCCGTTTAATTGCGTTTAAATGTAAGCTAGAATTTTGCATTTGTACCGGTGGGAGAACCTTCTTGTCGATACACCACACTAGTATTAAAGTTTGTATAATTGTTTCAGCAATTAAAAATAAAGAAATTAAAGTTTTCAATTTTACATCCAATCTCCCCTCTGAAAAAGCTTAAAACATTCACGAGCTAAAAGAGAATGTTTACACTAGGAAGCGCTGTGAAATTTACTTCCATCCCTTTCTTTTTTCTGTAAAAGAGAACAAGGCAGACCTCCAGAAGGACGTATACGCTGGTTGGCAGAGCGATGTTACCGCTGTCCGGAATTACCACTTTAAACTCGCGGTAATGCATACCCTTGTTGCGTCAACACAGTTTCGACGATAACACCTAAAATCCATCATTTCCGCCCCTATACAGCTGGTTCTACGGCAGCCAAAGTTAGGCGGCAGCTCGGGCGTGAGACTCCTATCAATGGCGGACTGCGAAGTGGAAAACTAGTTTCTCCGCTTGGTACGCAGAGCCGCTGCCTCAAGCGGATTTATGCATGCACGGAGACAGAGAGAGAGGTAGAGAGAGAGAGAGAGACAGAGGGAGAGTGCAATTTCAGAGTGGCTTACATTGTCCAAAGTCAGCCTGGGGGTTGGACACAGCGACGCTTGGGTGACTGAGAATCAAACTTGGTAGTCCTGCGTGAAAGCCGCTGGGTTACAAAAAAATATCTCGCGATTTAGCGACTGCTGCGTTGGGATTAGACTCACATTTAAACTGACTTGGGCCGCCAGAGAGTTTTAAACGTCTAAAAGGCTCCGTATTCCGGTGGACTGACAGACCCGTTGGCTGGTCCTTAAGCGGATTAAGCCTCATTACAGCCGAAACGGAGGACAATTTGAAGGAAAGGCCTATTCTGGCGGGCTGTGTACATCATCGAAGTTTCTCACAGGTAGATCTACCTCACCCTTATCTCTCAGGTAAGCACTCACCTTGCAATGCGTCCTACCCGACAGTAAACCCAATAGGTGGTTGGTTCCGGCATGTTGCAGTCGGAGGAGGAGGAAAAAGGGACTTAAATTCACGAAAAAAGCGGCTTCCATAACCGCGCATGCACATTAGAAGAGGAAGTGAACTCGCCTACCGTTCGCGAGGACCGTCTCGTGTTGTCCCTCAAACTTCACTCCCATGGGTCACACCCGTATCGCCCTTCCCAGCTCGGTCATCGAGCGGATATGATAGAACGCACAGGCCCAATGTATCCGATTAAGCAGCTGCACAGTCGTAAAAGCCTCGCCAAGTTGATAGGGCATTTGATAAAAACACTGATCAACATTATTATTCGGTATACTGTTAAATCGTGAGAAGTATGTGAGTGATGTAGCAAAACTGCTTAGCAGTGAGCATACTTTCAAGTGAATTCCTCGCTGTGGAATAAAGATCCTTCCATCTGCATCGATTGAGAGTATTAATTAGGTGGTGTGCGTAATTATACCAGTCATCGACACCTATTTACCATGAATATCATCTTTGAGATATGCTGACATAATCCAATTTATGATATCACTTGCATTTGTACCTCAGAAGTGGGATTAATCGGGTCTATAACAACGCCATATATATGCGAGGTTTTGAGATATGCACATACTTATTCGTGTGGTCTTTTGTTCCCTGGTTTGGCTAGGTTTCATTCTCATATAATACTGGTGGCTATACGACTGCCTACGTGCTACAGATCAAGCCCCAAAAAGCACAACAGGTGAGCGTGGAGCTACCATGTGTATATACACTAGAAGGTAGGCATCCAAAGAGCTAAAAGTTAGAGGTTGATACCTTCTTTGAGAAAGAGAATTTATTGGGAAATTTTTTGACGCCAGTTCCTTAGTTCGTCATCGTCGGACGCCTTTTATCGTACCCTCAGCATAAGTACTGTTGGTAGACATTTTACCACTCTGCTACATGAGCACACTCTTAACTAGATCCCTATCCGTCTCCGGAAAGGCTATTTCAGTGAGCATATATTTCCACTAGGTGGCAATTTCATAGACGTTGATCCCTAACCGCAAATAACAAGCATCGCCTCCAGCCTTGTTAAGTCAAGTGTCCTACGGTTTATTACGATAATTTCGTTCGAGATTTTCACAACTACAGAAAAATTGTAATTTGCTTGTTTTTAATACTTTTTATGCCTTTTTCAGTGGCTAGCATCCTACTTACTGTATAGCTTAACTCTGTAAGAAGTGTGTTCGTGCTATTGTTTAAAGTGTGATTCGTAGCAGATGGAAGACCTCTGTGAAACTGCTATATGTGCAGAATATTGCTGATTTGTAAGTAGTAAATGGCTGAGATCGTGTTCTGAGTTATCTAGTCGGGAAACTGTGCGACTTTTTAGCGGCATAACTCGTTTCCTGACGATGCAAATGCATGGTGAAACCACACGCACCAATTAAAACAGAGGATGCTGCGAATTAAAACAAATAAACGGCCTGAGACATCTCCAATGGACATGCACGTAACTACAGACGAATTCTGTGAGATAAAAGAACAGACGATAACCTTTATTCAATAACTACGAAGCTCAAATGTACCGCTTTTTGCTTCTTTTAATCCTTCAACTCGGCTGTACTATTGGAACTCGGAGTGACTTCACGCTTTCCCTAACAAAAGCTTTCTTGGAAGCGAACGAAACCAGGGTGAATAAGTGGGTTTGGAGTAACTATCACTGTGCTTCGCTGTCCAACGTCTGACGTATCTTTCTAAGTGTCATCCCGGTTACAGTAATCTCCTGAGAATCATACCGCGAAATAAAACTAAATTTATCGCCGCCAGACAGGCGTTGAGAAGGTATCCCGTTAGACAACCACACCAAGACTCGATTATATACAAGCCAAAAATGGCCATTTTAGTGTCCTGTTTCTTGTCAGTAAACGCTTCTCAAGTAGTGCGACCCGACCAGAACTGATTGTAAACTCCCAGTTCTGCGACGAAGCAGAAAGACTCATCTCCATTTTATCATCAGAACGGATCGGCGCACGTCACTCTCATATGACTATATACTCTTAATCTTAGCCGATATGACGCGGGCTCACTGATGAAAGATAGATAGATAGATATATAGATAGATAGATAGATAGAGAGAGAGAGAGAGAGAGAGAGAGAGAGAGAGACGCGAGAGCACTTCTTAGTGATCAGCAGACTGTTGTCCGAGCTTTGGGTGTGCGGGCTGGGGATAAATGCCCAGAAATGGTCATTCCATGGTTTCTACCATTACCGGTAGAAGCTCCTCAACGAAAGTTCATCTTATAAAAGCCTGTTCGCGTAGTCCCCACTCCAATCTTCTTTTCTTTCAGCAAATGGAGAGGGCGTAAACCTTTAAAACCCACACGCAACGGCTCCGAGAATCGAGCAGAATTGCGTACACCTTTTTACTGGTGACATCACATTTGCGGACAAAGCGTATGGTCATTGCGGTGGGGGGTTTTCGACCTAAATGAGGACTGAGTAATTATCATCCGTTCATAGGGATGAGGAGTCGGTGTATGGTCTACTTTCGCAACCAGTGGAACTCTCAGTAGCAACAAGTCGAGTCATAAAAACAGCATTTGAATGCTTCAGGAGTGATTTTTGAGAATTGTAACAGGGTTTACTAACTGTATAAGCCCTACTATGGACCTTAAATGGGCTCAGCTGGCCCAGAGCTTGCAGATGCTTGGCCTCTGCGTCAGAAATCTTCAGGAATAGGTCAAGGAGACAGCCGGGTTAGCTAAATGTGAAAAATAAACCTTGAGGAATAGCACTATTGGTCCCACTGACCGTCTGATAAAGAGGTCATGTTGTTGAATCTCCAAAGACGATTCCCCAGGTTTCAGGGATAGTCTATGTTTGTCCTCTTACAGATCAGGAAATAAGTCTCAGTCCGGCAGAAATGCCCATGAACTAGGAGGTTTTAACCCGTATTTTGCTACGTTACAATTTGTGTCTTCAAAAAAATGCACCCTTTAAGCGGCGTTTCAAGGGTTTTTCATGCCCTTCCAGTTTGAAAGAAGATATTTGGTCAGTGCTCAAACTGTAGTGTATTGGTAGACCTGATAAGTGTTTTATACGTGCACAACTCCTTCGGCATCACCCTACACAGGCTTTGACCCAGCCGGCGGGTATTGTGATGGTCTACTATGCTTGGTGGCAATGACCTAACCCCTCCTGTCGGTTGACTGCTTGGGTCGAGTGTGACTCAGCCTTCCACTTTCCGACACCATGAAGGCGGTCATAGCTCAAACACACGCCCGCACCTCGCTCTGCTGAAACCAACATTGATGGCTGGTTCTTGGCTTGAAGAACTCTTATTGCCACTGGCCTAGTGACGAATGTCGTATATACGGTGTCTTCCTGACTTTCTGTTTCTCCTTTTCGACTACTGAACCTTAACAGCCAAATCAGATCAAGCAAATCTTGAGTTTTTTTCGGTTTAACGGTAGATACCTATGAAAACCTGCACATTTGTTTAGGGGTCAGATCAACTTGCAGGTACCGTCACGTAAACCCCCTGTCGTGGGCTATCGGACCTGATTTGGAATACATATATTGAAAGTTAAGTACACTAGTCTGTCAACAAGTTAACTCAGCTTCCTTTTCCAAGTACCAAGACAAGTATGCAGTACTTTGTTGCTTAGAGGAGTGTCCATTAACTACATTTATGCTCATTAGAGCTTCGTTACGCAAACCAGTGGCATATGGGGTAACTAGAGAGGGCAGAAACATTTATGGGTTAGCGATCACGCCAAAGGTCTAGCCGAAATAGGCATTCACTGTCCTCTTATCCTACCTGTCGCACAGCTCTCCTATGTGCTACATATGTGCTTACCCTCTGGGGTCTCACCTCCTTCCCAGGGGTCCTCAATTTGCATACAACTGTGGATGCCGGGTGATCTCTGCCCCTTACCAGAGACCCCTTGAGCTGGGCATCTCCATTATGATTACTCCGCGAACATGACCTATGAAGGCCAGATTCACAAAGGCTCCCCTTCCTGAAACCGAAGAGTTTACCTCACTCAGACAGGCATGAGAGATCTGTTATAGACGGTGCTTTTGAATACACGAACCTGACAGAAAGTGTTTAGATTGATGAGGGTGTTGTATCTTCCTTAGAAGAACTCCACTTAAATTCCATATTTAGCCGCTTACTCACCTCTGTTGACGGCTATCGGAGTTCCCAATTTCGACACAATCTGTGACAGAAGGGTTGCCTGGACAAAGATCTGTTGTTGAGGGTAAATCAGTTGAAAGGGGCCATTCCACTGAGCCTTATCTTTATCGGAAGTACTTCTCGACTGAGGGCCGTCAAATTTGTCGAAGAGAAGTAACATGTTGATGACATAGGTAAGTCGCAGCTTAAATGCTTAGTCAATAGCTGCCTTTTCTGAGGTAGTTTTATAGGAACTTGAAGATTGAGTAAGGTAGATGCTGAGTAAATATTCAACCTGCACTCAATTCCACCGCCTTCACCAAACAGAGCGAACGCAATGCCATACTTAACAATAGTCTGTGCAGTTAGCATTTTGTACCTTGCTTGAAGGTCATTCAATATAAAGGGCAGGTATGATTATCTTTCACACAGGCGAACTACATACACACCTACAGCATTAAAAGTACGAGTTGATCTAATCAAACGCCACAGGACAAACACGCAGCCCATTTTTCTCTCCCAAATTCTGCCAAATGGACCACAGCCCGTCTACGAAAGACGAAGAATAATTGATGCCGACAAGCCTGAGCCAGCAAACCTGGACGGAGTTTGCAACCACAACCACAAACCGTGATCCTCTTTCTCTTCCTGTGCATCTTAGCCTCATTTTGAGAAACTCCACCCCCTCCAACTGGTTTTCAGTTTCTAGAGATGACATTCACCTGGCTGACCTTGCCTCCATTTCTAGCAACGAAGTCGGAAATGGTCAGCGAAGTTTCCCATGTCTTTTTAGTAATGCTCGTCAGTTGATAAACTCTCCGGTAGCAAAAGGGTAAAGTCGATGACTTGGGCCTGCTCAACTTTCCCCCTTCAAATTCGCTGCCAAGAGGAGGATGTAGAAAAACTTCAGATTACTCAGAGGTCGCAGCGGGCAGTCCGAACCTGAACGAATGCCGGATTTCCGGCCACCAAAGACGGCCGGCAGTCTCGCCGGTCCAAATGTCAGCATCCCTGCGAAAAAAGGTAGATGAAACGGCCGCTCCCCACCTGGCGACCGAAACCCGTGAACCAGCTTGTCAAGTGTATAAATGTCTTTTTAAGTCCCCCTCTCTCTCTCTCTCTCTCTCTCTCTCTCTCTCTCTCTCTCTCTCTCTCTCTCTCTCTCTCTCTCTCTCTCTCTCTCTCTCTCTCTCTCTCTCTCTCTCTCTCTCTCTCTCTCTCTCTTTATGTGTGACTGTGTGTGTTTGTATCCTCCTCACCCTCCTCCCACTTCCCGTCACAGTAGCTGAGGCCGACGACCTCGTTTTCCGCCTTTAAGTGACCTCGCACGATGCGCGGAGTCTTCGACAGTCAGAAACGAAGCCATTTCGAGCATGCCCACATCGAGGGCGCTGCGCGGTGAAGAAGACGAGGCGGTATGCCTCTGAGCAGGCGGCACGGTACAAACCAGTGACGCATTTCGAGAACACAACAGGACTGGCCTCCAACCGGATGGACATCGAGCCCTAATGTATGCATGCAGGTGGGGGATAGGCATCATTACAGATAAGGCATTCGCGGACTAGACCAGTACCACCTTTGCCCAGCCCGGGGTCGGATTTAGGATATGCAAACCCGTTCAGCACACCGTGCTGAGTCCCGTTGGAGGTATAGAGGACTTCGTAGGGAGAGCATGCGTCATGGTTGGAGTAGTCAAATGCGAAGGACAGGAAGTTATGCTTAGAAAGCGACTTCAGAAGGTGGCACAGCTGTGAGGTAGGCCGCATATGCTCCTTCCGTGCGTCGAGATGACTCAGATCACCGGCAAAAAAAGAAGGGGAAGGATGGAACTTGAAGGCAACCGCTAAAGCTGCTCCAACAGCAGCTAACCCGTTTCACACAAACATGGCAACATAAGAACGCCCTGTCGCCATGTTGAAACGTAGTGTGCTGGTGAGTTCCAAAAACTCGCTAGATTGATGTATGAATTTGTTCATTGTGTAACACGCAGGTTGGATTCGAAAGTTTGTAGACAAATTGCGCATCGAGAAAAAACCAATAAAATCACTCCCAAAGCCTGGCATGGGTTACCGAGTTGACTGATGTGTTAGCAAAAACGATTACGTTGGTGAAAGTGGCAAAAGGCTAAAATGATGGCACACGAACATGAAATTGTTATTAGACGAAAGAAGAAACCGTCTCTAGTGGGTGATCGTTCATCCACTTCAGGTCACAACTTTGTTTTCGACCGCGTGAACTTGAGCATTTGTGTGCATTGACAGTATGTATTTTTCAGTTGATTTTATGTGCCTATATAAATGCAGGTGCATTCTATGGAAAGCATGTAAAAAGTACATTCTTATACGAGGTTTGTAGTCGAGCAACTATCCTTCAAATTATGATTTTTACAGATTTAATTAAATTACCTTAAAGCCGTGAAATGGTTATTCTTAAACATCGTGTTTGTACGTTTATCTATGCTAATTTTTAAGCATATAAATATGTACCATGCGATTGAAAGAGTTTTGAGCACTAGGTAGTATTGTCTGAATAATATATATTCCTGCATGATTTTGGTTAAATAGGAAACTGAATATGTTTGTAGTTCGGAAACGCCAGTTCAAAATAATTTTAAGGTCGAATATTTAGTTTATGGGAGGATGGATTTAGCCCAAAATAAGCGCAAGAAGGGATTCTTTTATGCATGCATATATGGTTGGATATATGAGGGTATTGGCAAACGATTGAACAGTTAATCTCCAAGATCAGGTTGTTAAAGCGATAGCAGTACTCTTGCCTTTGCTGTCACGAGTTTGAAGCCCACCGAGACCACGGAGGTTTTCACAAATGGGTCATTTTCTAGCCAGTGAGATTTTACTGGGCTGGAAAGGCACACATTCAGAAAACCGACAGTCAATATTGCCACCCTATGTAAGTAATACTTTCTAGCCGACATCTTAATTTAGAATTCCACGAGTTATTTCATCTGCAATTTATTAGGGAAGAGTAGTTCGCGAATCAAAGAACAGAACCTGTTCATACCATTGTGCACAAAAAAGTATTAGCAAAGACATATAAGCCGTCATCAGACAGCCATACCCGACCACAGGTGTGTAGCATAGACAATGTGATTCAGGCTCTTTTATCCTTGAACCGAAAGCCATTTTTCTGCATATATTACTTGTCACTGCGCAGTTGCCTACGGACTCTAGATTTCGCACTGTACACAAAGGGATGCGTAGATCCCACAAGGCGATCCGTGAGCCTTTGTTTTCATAATAAAAATTGTCTATTCCAACCGACAGGACAACGAGCACATGGTAGAGCTTTGGAATCAATGACTAAAGATCCCTGGTTCGAATTGCATTTGTGGGGCGTGACTAGCTGATGATGAGCAGTAAGGCAGAAATGGCCATTCCAGTCTTCCTTTCCCGTGTTGGCAAATGTTATTCTACGTATGATATTCGCTGTTGTTCGATTGTTGGCGGGGTTCGAACGTGAGACGATTATATCTCGTGACACGATCGATGTGCGCTTCGCTACCATCATTTATATATATGATGATGATGATGAATATAATGCAAGAAAGTAGATATGAATTTTTCCAAAGCACTGTCAACCTTTTGTCCACATGCGAGGTTGCAAAGTATGTTGGTCGAAAAAATAGAAGTGAACTTAGGGCGGTGCAGGTGAATCGGGGCAGCCGTCTCGAACAGCAACTACCTCAAAACAAATTTCTCCTTTACTGCAGAACCGAGCTGAATACCACGCCCTACGACAGTAATTACAAGGGTGGATGGAGTCCATTCGGCATACGACTAGAAAATAAAACTCTTCAGGAATATCCCGAAATATTTGTAATTAGTTATTCATAATGTTATTAATAATATAATGTTATAATGATATTAATAATGTGAGGCTGCAGGCTGGCTTATAGCAGACAACGTGCCGGTGTCGGTATGCAGTAGAATGGCCCATTCTGCCCTATCTCAACCCGCAGGCAGGCACCCATTAATTCATGCAAACATAGCCAAGTACATTGGGTTCGTGTGCTTCAGCTAATATAGCAATTGCGATAAATACTAGTGCTAACCGGATTAAAGTAGACAGCTAAGGTCTAACATTGGCCCAAGTGGTGCTCACTTGTCCCGCACTGACCGCAAGACTCCTAGACGCATAGTTTCATTCAGTCACACTTATTTTCCTACAGCGCAAATTCACATTCCAAATCCTTTTCGCTCTTCTGCTCGTATACACACATATATATAAGCACATCCAACGCCTTTCAGCCTCTCCACATCGGGAGCCGCCTGTTTCTGAAAAATCGCGCGTTTGGGTTTGTAGTCAATTTTCAATTGTAGCAGCAGTTGATGCAGTTATGCCTCACAACCAGATGCCCCCTACAACAGGTAGAATTCGAACTAATCAGAGACCGACGCTGTTGTTTCTGTTCATGTCGCGGGCTTGTTTAAGTACACGAGGGAGGACGAAATATCAAGGTCAATATGTGATTGGCTTCAACCGTTAAAGGACGAAGCTGCGCTGGTATGCAACGGCTGAATCAGGTAAACAGACAAAGTACAATGGTGGCATCTTGGAGGGAAATGTCGTAGAGGCATCACCACTACTGAAATGCGATGTAAGTAGACCCTTGTCGTCTGGGTACAGCTGGTCCCATATATGTTCACGTTGGGCACAGGAAATTGGGCTCTGTGTAGACGTCTATCTAAAACCCTTTAATGAGAAACCAATTAACTGACCGGATGGGCACCTTGCGGGAAATTAAATGTCACTGGCAGATTGATGTGACGTGATGAGTAATCCTGTGGAGGAAGACCAACCCAGCGTCTCAGGCACTGAGAGACAATCGGTACATAAAAACCCCTTTACGGTTATGGCATCTGTATAGGTACACAGGCGAAACTGTGTCGGCACTCCCTAGAAAAAGTACAATAGCTCTGCAAGGACTAGGAGGATCAAACTCAGACAGCCTGGTCTTTTTGCATCACCAGTCAACAAGGAATAGGTACTATGAAGAACTCGGAGGCGGGCATATATTGTACTCCTTTTCAGATTTCATGCCGCAATCGCTCCTCTACTTACATAGCTCAGGAAAAAGGAGGAAGATCAATGACAAAGTGGATCAAACGAAACCTGACTGAAGTCACCCCATTTTCACCCATGTCCACTAGCACGACGCATTTCAGCCGCCCTGTCAGCGGCTGCGACCTCCTTTTCAGCCACATACGCACGCGACTGACACGCATGTAGGCATGCCAAACCCCGCTTATCTGTCGTCACCGTCGTCGGTGGTGGTCGTGGTGGTGGTGGTGGTTTTTTCATGGTCTCTGCTGACGAGTCCCCTAGCGAGTATGAGTGCTCGGGTAAATAAAAGGGTGGTTCCGGCCTTCGACTCAGCTCCGTCCTTGAGGTGACTGTTGTCACATGTGCGGGTTGACAGGGAAAGAAAGAGCGAGAGAGAGAGAGAGTGCTCTCGCAAACATATTTTCAGACGGTCGGCACTTTTAAATTGCGTTTGCGTGCTAGGGTACGTGTGTTTGCGCGGTCGGTCTCGTTCAGCTCACAAGTAACAAATTATGTGAATCTGTCCTAAATTAACGGCAGACAGAAGCTTTCTAACAGGCCGGGGTTGCGAAGTGGTCAAACACCGAGAGACAGCGTCAGACTGGTGCGATTTGTTTGTCTAGCTTCCCACTAGGTTAGGATCAGGCGGGGTATTACTTACTGCTACACCATGACGTGTGGCAAAGCCAATCTTGGCTACAGGTCGCCTAGCTTGACAGTGATCGTTTGGGCATTTCGGTTCATTCATGGGGCTTGAACTTTGGCCATGGCACTTCAGGGGCTGTGTACAAGTCTTACGATCAGAGGTGAATGTGTCTTGGCACAATAAAAGGTGCAGACAAAACTTAAGGGCTTGAAAATTTGGAGAGGAACAGGATTTTGCACGGTGACTTCAGCCGGCTAAAAAATGAAGACCTTTAATCGGCCTCCGCCATTTTTCTTCGGGTGGACTTTATCAAATAATCTGTACGACATGAAATGCACTAAACCGGTTGTTCGTGACTGTAATCTTCAGGATGGATAACTTGAAGGAATATTTATAATTGTCTCTTAAAACGGTCTAAAGTCAACGATTTTGTTTGACTTGATTATTTTGATCGGTTTGGGTGACGTGGATGCATAAACCCGATTGTATAATCACATATGTTGAAGAGAACAAAAGGTCTCACCTTCTTAGTCTTGCAGAAGGTCTGCAGTGATTGCAGCTCCTGTTTTACATGCTGTCCATACTTGTTGGGGCTACGTACGCACATGAGCTGGCCAGGATCGTTAATGATGCATTCGTTGCAGACGGCGACCCGGCAAGCCAGGCAGAACTGTGAGGCCGCTTCATGCGGATGAGCAGGACAAGCGGGAAGTTTGTTCTGACGTTTCTGACGCACAATTTCAGCCCCCCGCAGAGCTGTGTGGAGGGTGTGTTTCAGCAGGGGGCCCTTCTGAGGATGACACCTGTCCCGGCACTCCTCACAGTAGAAGATACCGCACTGTTCACACCAAATTATGGCCGGCGTGCCCTGGGCCGCGTTAGCAGCCAAGTCGCCCAGCCGCACAGACCGCGCACCCCCAATGGACAAGGGATCGAGGTTGAGGGGATCGGGTTCATCACAGAGCTGACAGATGGGTACCTCGAGGCGAACTGCGGTGTCGGAGACAGCCTCGCCACCACCGCCACCACTGCCACTGCTGACGGTGACTTTTGAAGCCTCCTCGCCCACTAATTTGACAAGGACGCGTTCGAGAGCCGTATTTCGGGGCAACTGGGTGACTCCCTTCTCATCCAGCAGGGCAACAATCCGGTGGCAGAGGGGGCAGGGAAGGCCATGGGTTATGCTGTTCATAACATAGGCCGGAATGAGTGCCGGCGGAGTTACCTGAGAAAATCCAATCGCACTGGGGCAGATGATAGTTGGCAGTCGACCGGCGTAAGTCGCTGGTCTACTGCTCATCACCACACCTGAATCCGTCTCGCTGAGGACGCTCTGCTGATCGGAGTCCGTCCCATGGCTGGAGTTCGTGCCGCTCATGGTGGAACTGCTGCCCCCTTCGGGGCCAATCGATGTGGAGATGAGGTTGTCTGGCGGCTCCTCGCGATGCACAACCACCTCGTAGGTGGTGGTAGGTCGCGTGGTCAGGGTCTGGCCACCCTTATGTTGAGCCAGAGCAGTCTCGTTGGCCGAAATCGTGGCCTGGATAGCTGCAGTGACATTGACGTCGGACAGCGTGACAAGGGTGGTCATGGCGCAGGAAGTGCAGAGAGAGTGTCCACAGGGTAGTAAAATAGGGCTGAGAAAGTAACGTGAACAGGAGGGACAGCGCAGTTCTGGATCCATTTTGACCAAGTTGGCCCTTGGCTTACCGCCTGAGATGCCTGCAGAGGCCCTCGAATGGATATCCGACTTCGTCGTCGCACAGGGGCTGGAGGGAAGGGAAGATAATGAGTCCCGAGTGGCTTGGAGGGCCATTCTACTTTTATCAGAACGTGCGCGGCCGTGACAGATACGGAAACCAGGGTAACAGTTGAGTACAGAAGGCCGGAAGACACATTTGCTGACAGGCCGATGGGTTCTGGTTGGCGATGGTGCTGGACTATTTCATTGAAATGACAAGTAGGCTGCGTGGACGAGACATTTTCCCCTGAGCAGTGATGGATAGACAGACAGACCGACGCTCGCTCGCACTTGCGAACGGGCGGACACGTGCGCAGGGGGAGGTAGGCGATCCTGGTAGCGTCAGCAGCACCAGTGCGCGTGGGTGTGCGTGCACACCATGCGCGCAAAAGCCTGGGCCTGTCAGCCGAGCACGCATGTTGATTGGTCCTTCTGACCCCACGACCCTGGCCCAGTGAACTCGTCTTCTACAGGACCGCGTTGCCTCGGCGACTCGAGCTTTTCTTAATTTAGAATTTCGGTTGTGTACCTGCCTCCTCTGGGGTGGCCACTTGACAGCCTAACTGGGTACCCAGTAGGTTCCATAATTTGTTTATCGGGAGTTAATTAATTTGGAAGAGAGGTTTGCGAGGTAAGTTAATTAACCTCTGACTTCCGTTCTTTGAAGGGGGCATGGGCGAGTGCAGACAGGCGATCGGGACCAAAAAATGTTACCAGCAGATATCAGTAAATAAGTCAAGCATCCAAAGACGGAATTTTTCCCGGGCATTCCGGACGGTGAATTTAGGACGCTAATAACGGAAGAGCACTAAGTCCTGCGCAACTTACAGTAGATCGCCTAACTCACGAAATGTCATGCCCAAAATTTGAGGTTGTTAATTTTGTTTGTTGTACTGAGTTAAGGCATAAGAAGCTACTTACTACAGAAGAGTTCATTTCAGTTCTCCTTATTGAAGGCAAAATGGGGCCAAATCCAACGTTTCCTGTTTTCCAGGCTTTTACCTACGCTATTGCACCTTCCGGACCAAACATTTCTGTTTGTTTGCGTTTTACTGTAAGCGAATATTAATATAAGCTAGAAAAATAAAAAAATATATCCTTTGACAGAACAGAAAATGTGAGCTTGCGTTAACGAAAATCAGGTAAATGGAGATATGAGAAATCGCATTGTTTTCGGGATAACGCGGACGGATTTAGTTTTAAAAATTCACTTTTGCAAATTTGTCGCGTCTTGTGCCCAAAACGCAGAAATTAAGTTGTGTGAGGGTATTTTGTATACCACACCGATAATTGAGACTGTATACAAGCAAATACACGACAAGACGCGACACGCCGTCTTTTTTCTCTGTCACTCGTACGAGAAAGATGTCTAGACAATACCTATCTTCGGTTGACTATGAACGAACACGGAAACTTGCAGCAGAAGGAGTTCCGCGTGAGTCTTTAGCTATTATTTTCGATATAAGTGAGGTCACTCTGTGGCGCATTCTTAATGATCGAACCGTGCCTAGAAGTAAGCAGGGTGGACCAAAACGGTCCACAAATAAGCAGGACGACGATTTTATTCGTTGTACACTAAAAAGTATCATTATATGCCCATTGAGACCATTCACAGGAAACATCTGCCAATTTTGTTTATGAAAATGATGCTGGACTTTGAAATGCACCAGGCAAATGCCACAATCAAGCCGTTTTTAAGTAGAAAACTGATTAGAGAACGTTTTTTTATTTGCTAAGATGTACATTGATTACAGGCCCTCATTATGGAAGAGCATTTACTTCGGCGATGAGGTCTTATTTTTAGATAAGCCGACGAAGTCGACCCAGACGGTCATGTATGGGAAAAACGTCCCCGAGAACGCACTATATCGACAGTATCTTTCAAGAACTACTGACGTCTGATGGTTTGAATGGTCATCAACTTTGGAGAACGACCGATTTGGCGGTCAAAAATGGAGATTATAAATAGCAAGGTGTTCCTCAACATTGTAAATGATGCCGTTTCTATCGCCGACAGTGGACTCCAATAAGAGTTAGAATGCTCAGATAAATAAAACCATGATTCCGGCGAACGAGGAGCCTTCCTTTTTACTTATGGTGTTGCATATACTGTGGGAGTCAGGTTGTGTGTGGCACATGTAGACGGGTTTTTTGGCTTTGCTAGTCATTGTGCTCGAGCCAACCTCCGGGCGTCTTTGCTCTGAGTTAATGCCGGGCAAAGGTGGGTGAGGCAGGATAGAGTGCGGCATGTTCTTCACAAGTCTGCCCTACAATGAACGGATTCGCCCACCAGTGCTGCGCCCACTCCGTGGGGAGAACGGTGGACATCATCGCTTGTCGAGCAGCCAGGTAAGTTGTCTCGCACAAAGTGAGGCTTGAGCTGCCATACTCGTCTGGGTGCACTCGTGTGTCCGTGACGAAGTCAGTCCAGTGGCCGCAGGTCGGCGCATATGGACGAGGGTGAAGTGACCTTGTTACAGGTGAACTTGCGTTCTGAAGCACAGAGGATGGGTATCACAATAATGACGGTAGGACATATTATCGCGCCCGTTGCGGGCATGTATGCTCGAAATGGTGTATTCTCAGTTGAAACAAATTTTCCAGTTTTTGAATAATTGTGAGCCCAAACTGCCGATGCACTTGCGGTTTGGTTTCTTATACACGAACCTGTACACTTGCCGTTCTCAAAATTTGACAGTGGATATAAACCAAGCTGTCTACTGTAAGAGAGATATTCTAATACACTCAGCTGTGACGTCCTGTAGATAGACATTCATTTTTTAAAAGGTTGCTGATAGAAGCGGACAGTCGAGTTCCAGGAAGCAGTTTACAAGAGGAAGAAGATGTGATCCCTGGAACATGGCGTTTATTATCCGGCATTTCCGTTATCTCCCATATATATATATATACATATATTCTCTTTCTCTTTCTTCGATATATGGATATGTGGTATGTATGTGTGTATGTGTATGTGTGTGTGGTGGTGTGGTATGTGTATGTGTAGTATGTGTATGTATGTATGTATATGTCTGATGTCAGGTCGGGGACGGTTTAGCGATTGGTTGGCGGTGTTTGTGGGTTTGATCGGACTACCGCTCACGTACTATATTTGACAGTCCTCTTATTTGCATTCGTTGATGAACGCTCACCGATCGCTAACGGAACTCCCTCGTTCCGTCTGCCTTGCGGCTCACTCTTGAGCCCCGCCAGCAGCCACACAGCGGCTAATAGTAGAATATGCAGACAAGGGATACTTGTATTTGCCGGAAATATTCGTCAGTCCTCGTTTTCATCGCTGGGGGCTGCAGTTGGTGCAATGATTGTTTTCTGGTCCGTACTCGCGTCGTTAGTAGCCGTGGATTTAATCACCGTTGTCGATTCCAGGCCTGATGCAATTTACTCGGTAATTTGGCTCGCTGTCACCGGAACTACTGGTCGCCAGCATCCTCCCCACGTGACTTACAATTTTTGCCCCAAAATAAAATCGCAACGCTGAATATTGCGCTTATTATTATTATTATTACATATTATTATTATTATTATTATTATTATTATTGCGCTTATTAATCGACTGTGGGCCAGTGAACCATGACTCAGGCAGTTCACGGATCCCGGAGCGAATATGTGTGACCAGCAATCACGGCGAGAGCGAGTCAAATTTTCCGAGTACTAGTCATGCCAATAATTGACAACGGAGATGAAAAACACGGCCATTTACGACTTGGGTACGGACAAAAAGCAATCATCGCATCAACTACGAGCCCCCAGCTATGACCATGAGGACTGCCAAATATAGTAGGTGTATGGTTATCTGGCTACTATAAATACTGTAGACCGATTAACCTTTTCTGCAACTGGGTTCGAGAGAGAATCTGATAGGTCAGGCCAAAAAACGCCATGTTCCAGCGATCGCTTCGTCTTCTTCTAAAGTTTAAAAAATCTTAAAATAACTATTTTTTTCACCAGGGGACTTCTGTTTCTTCGAACTAAAAATGAAAAAACTTAATATAATATAAGTGTGTACCGACAACCCTTACCTAAAACAGCATTGCTGAATTTCACTAAATGTCATGAATCCGGCCGCTTTGCATAATTCGAAGGAAGCTGCTCTAAATTGAACCAAAGCCTTGGCCTCTGGAAATACGCCTTGAAACGAACACGGCTGGCTAACAGTCATCGCTTGGAAGGCTGCCTTCCAAAATAAAAATAGACTATGAAGGTTAAGCTGTCGCTTTGATTGCCTAATCCTCTACTCAGTCGAAAACTCGTTAGAATGCCAAGAAGGCATTACATGTGAGCCTGATAAGGCGGACTTGCACAGTATCCATCTCAAACTGTATTACTACCTCCGGGATATTCCAGTGACAAAAACAGCTAGATGTAGACACAAAATTACGCAACCATCTACGTGCACACACACGAACATGTTCCCCGGATTCACATTTACCAGGGTTCAGTTAGGGTTCTCTTATTTCACAGTACCGGTGATACTACGAGACCCTCATTCCAGGGGAGGACTGAATTACCCTTACAGTTAATAACTTCTCAAATAACAACTGTTGGTGCGTGTTGCTAGTAGAAGGGTGCTGAAGGATCACTAGATATACGCTGGACCACATGTTAATCCGAAGAAGAGCCCATCAGGAATCGGCAGTAAAATGACGAGGTAAGATGTTGGGCCTTGGAGAGGAAACTCGGGATTTACTCATTGATACATTTACCGGGAAATGTGGCTCCATATATAGGATATGCTTTCTCATGAAATGTTAGCCAGCAGGCTTTTTAGTCCAAACAAGTATTAAAGTGGGGATGTAATGTTAATTATCTTGCAGTATAACCCCGAGATATTACATTCACATCGTGCTACCGGCTTATGAACGAGTTTATTTCCAGCCACCTGCAAGGTTACACTGCAAAAAATCATTATTGAAGTACTATAATTTTTTATCATTTATTTTCAATGTCTTTAAAAAATCCAATATATTTTACAGAAAACGTATACAAAATGTTCTTTATTTTACCCAGTTGGTAAAACATTACGTCACCTTAAAAGCCGATGGATAAGAACATTTCTGATTCTGGAATAATTTGTATACCGACCTGTGGTTACACTTGCATTCAGTCGTTCCAAACTATATGCTGTATACACTCCACCTAAGTAAAATCAACAAATCCTCTAAACTATTAGGAAGACGTTACGTAGTGCACGTAAAATTTTACAGTGGATGGGAACTATTTGTATACTTAATAAGCAGCCTTAATAGACATTTCACAGTCCGAAAAATTATTGTCATTAGAAAATGTTTTAAAAGCGAAATATGCCCTATCTCCACGTCTAAAATTGGAAGAGGTAGCTTACCACCAAAGTAGTACAAGAAATATGTTTGTTCCTTGATGAAAGTTCACGATCGTTACCGAACTTGCTTGTTTCACTCTGCCTTGAAGCTCATTCTTGAGCCCCACTAATATTAAATATAAAATTAAAAATATAAGTTCCATCGCGAGAGTATCGAAAATAAACGGGGAAAATGCATGCTACTTAAGTAGTTATTTTTACAGAGTACAATTGTTGCAGGCGGCCGAAATGCAGCTCATTAGAAAGCCGGCTTCCTGACATGACTGAAATATCCTCGTTGGAGTTGCACAAGAAAAATATAAAATGGCCAGTTCGATGACAATGACGTAGATAACAAACTATGATTTCACGAACGTATCAACTTCGCAGAACCTTTTAGAGCAACAGGCATATTTTGGACGAAGTCCTTTTTTGTCGGGAGTTGTAAGGAAAGCATCTAGAAGTGCAACCAAAGCGTCTAAATCACAGAAGTTTATATTGCTCCCTTATGTTAGTAATTCGGCTAATGTTCTGCCGAACCGCCTATTTTGAAGGCAACTCCGCTGGATCAGCCTCTAGCGGGAAGTAGGGGTTCGCTAACAAACAAAAAGCTTTTTAACGGTCATAAACTTACTGTCAGCTACTTAGGTGTCGAAACTCAGAAGCTTAGGAAAAAGTCAACAAATCATTTCATGAAGATACGGGTAAAGAACAAACAATCTGCTTGAATGAGTTTGTTATGTTGATCAGCAGGGAATAAAATCCCACAGCCGAGTCATGTCCTGACTCTGATTGGACACTTTGCTAGCCCCTTTGGATAATCACTTCCGAAAAAGTTGCACAATATTCCCTTGACCCGTTTTTTACCGGAATAGGCATGATCCGATTTATCTCCCTTATTTTTTCTTCACAAAAGTACATTAAGGTTGCTGTTTTCACTTCATTATGTCATAAACTATGTGCGTGCAGATGCAGATCCAACCTGGGGGAAAGTAGGGGAGAACATTTAAATCTCTCTCTCTCTCTCTCTCTCTCTCTCTCTCTCTCTCTCTCTCTCTCTCTCTCTCTCTCTCTCTCTCTCTCTCTATATATATATATATATATATATATATATATATATATATATATATATATATATATATATATATATATATATATATATATATATATATATATATATATATATATATATATATATATATATATATATATATATATATATATATATATATATATATATATATATATATATATATATATATATATATATATATATATATATATATATATTATCGAAACCATAATCAGAGACAGTTACAGTAAGGTGCGCAGTATTTATGGGGCTCGGTTGTCAGACTACCACTCACGTACTATGTTTGACAGTCCTCTTATTTGCATTCGTTGATGAACGCTCACCGATCGCTAACGGAACTCCTCGTTCCGCTCTGCCTTGCGGCTCACTCTTGAGCCCCGCCAGCAGCCACACAGCGGCTAATAGTAGAATATGCAGACAAGGGATACTTTTATTTGCCGGAAATATTCGTCAGTCCTCGTTTTCATCGCTGGGGGTTGTAGTTGGTGCAATGATTGTTTTCTGGTCCGTACTCGCGTCGTTAATAGCCGTGATTTAATCACCGTTGTCGATTCCAGGCCTGACAATTACTCGGTAATTTGGCTCGCTGTCACCGGAACTACTGGTCGCCAGCATCCTCCCCACGTGACTTGCCAATTTTGCCCAAAAATAAAATCGCAACGCTGAATATTGCGCTTATTATTATTATTATTATTATTATTATTATTATTGCGCTTATTAATCGACTGTGGGCCAGTGAAACCATGACTCCAGGCAGTTCACGGACTCCCGGAGCGAATTTGTGTGACCAGCAATCACGGCGAGAGAGCGAGTCACTCGAGCACTCAGTCATGCCAATAATTGACAACGGAGATGAAAAACACGGCCATTTACGACTTGGGTACGGACAAAAAGCAATCATCGCATCAACTTACGAGAGCAGCTATGACCATGAGGACTGCCAAATATAGTAGGTGTATGGTTATCTGGCTACTATAAATACTGTAGACCGATTAACCTTTTCTGCAACTGGGTTCGAGAGAGAATCTGATAGGTCAGGCCAAAAAACGCCATGTTCCAGCGATCGCTTCGTCTTCTTCTAAAGTTTAAAAAATCTTAAAATAACTATTTTTCACCAGGGACTTCTGTTTCTTCGAACTAAAATGAAAAAAACTTAATATAATATAAGTGTGTACCGACAACCCTTACCCAAAACAGCATTGCTGAATTTCACTAAATGTCATGAATCCGGCCGCTTTGCATAATTCGAAGGAAGCTGCTCTAAATTGAACCAAATCCTTGGCCTCTGGAAATACGCCTTGAAACGAACACGGCTGGCTAACAGTCATCGCTTGGAAGGCTGCCTTCCAAATAAAATAGACTATGAAGGTTAAGCTGTCGCTTTGATTGCCTAATCCCTCTACTCAGTCGAAACTCGTTAGAATGCCAAGAAGGCATTACGTGTGAGCCTGATAAGGCGGACTTGCACAGTATCCATCTCAAACTGTATTACTACCTCCGGGATATTCCAGTGACAAAACAGCTAGATGTAGGCACAAAATTACGCAACCATCTACGTGTGCCACACACACGAACATGTTCCCCGGATTCACATTTACCAGGGTTCAATTAGGGTTCTCTTATTTCACAGTACCGGTGATACTACGAGACCCTCATTCCAGGGGAGGACTGAATTACCCTTACAGTTAATAACTTCTCAAATAACAACTGTTGGTGCGTGTTGCTAGTAGAAGGGTGCTGAAGGATCACTAGATATACGCTGGACCACATGTTAATCCGAAGAAGAGCCCATCAGGAATCGGCAGTAAAATGACGAGGTAAGATGTTGGGCCTTGGAGAGGAAACTCGGGATTTACTCATTGATACATTTTACCGGGAAATGTGGCTCCATATATAGGATATGCTTTCTCATGAAATGTTAGCCAGCAGGCTTTTTAGTCCAAACAAGTATTAAAGTGGGATGTAATGTTAATTATCTTGCAGTATAACCCCGAGATATTACATTCACATCGTGCTACCGGCTTTATGAACGAGTTTATTTCCAGCCACCTGCAAGGTTACACTGCAAAAATCATTATTGAAGTACTATAATTTTTATCATTTATTTTCAATGTCTTTAAAAAAATCCAATATATTTTACAGAAAACGTATACAAAATGTTCTTTTATTTTACCCAGTTGGTAAAACATTACGTCACCTTAAAAAGCCGATGGATAAGAACATTTCTGATTCTGGAATAATTTGTATACCGACCTGTGGTTACACTTGCATTCAGTCGTTCCAAACTATATGCTGTATACACTCCACCTAAGTAAAAATCAACAAATCCTCTAAACTATTAGGAAGACGTTACGTAGTGCACGTAAAAATTTTACAGTGGATGGGAACTATTTGTATACTTAATAAGCAGCCTTAATAGACATTTCACAGTCCGAAAAAAATTATTGTCATTAGAAAATGTTTTAAAAGCGAAATATGCCCTATCTCCACGTCTAAAATTGGAAGAGGTAGCTTACCACCAAAGTAGTACAAGAAATATGTTTGTTCCTTGATGAAAGTTCACGATCGTTACCGAACTTGCTTGTTTCACTCTGCCTTGAAGCTCATTCTTGAGCCCCACTAATATTAAATATAAAATTAAAAATATAAGTTCCATCGCGAGAGTATCGAAAATAAACGGGGAAAATGCATGCTACTTAAGTAGTTATTTTTACAGAGTACAATTGTTGCAGGCGGCCGAAATGCAGCTCATTAGAAAGCCGGCTTCCTGACATGACTGAAATATCCTCGTTGGAGTTGCACAAGAAAAATATAAAATGGCCAGTTCGATGACAATGACGTAGATAACAAACTATGATTTCACGAACGTATCAACTTCGCAGAACCTTTTAGAGCAACAGGCATATTTTGGACGAAGTCCTTTTTTGTCGGGAGTTGTAAGGAAAGCATCTAGAAGTGCAACCAAAGCGTCTAAATCACAGAAGTTTATATTGCTCCCTTATGTTAGTAATTCGGCTAATGTTCTGCCGAACCGCCTATTTTGAAGGCAACTCCGCTGGGATCAGCCTCTAGCGGGAAGTAGGGGTTCGCTAACAAACAAAAGCTTTTTTAACGGTCATAAACTTACTGTCAGCTACTTAGGTGTCGAAACTCAGAAGCTTAGGAAAAGTCAACAAATCATTTCATGAAGATACAGGTAAAGAACAAACAATCTGCTTGAATGAGTTTGTTATGTTGATCAGCAGGGAATAAAATCCCACAGCCGAGTCATGTCCTGACTCTGATTGGACACTTTGCTAGCCCCTTTGGATAATCACTTCCGAAAAAAAGTTGCACAATATTCCCTTGACCCGTTTTTTACCGGAATAGGCATGATCCGATTTTATCTCCCTTTATTTTTCTTCACAAAAGTACATTAAGGTTGCTGTTTTCACTTCATTATGTCATAAACTATGTGCGATCGTGACCAGATGCGAGATCTCAACCTTCTCTCTCTCTCTCTCTCTCTCTCTCTCTCTCTCTCTGACTATCTCTCTCTCTCTCTCTCTCTCTCTCTCTCTCTCTCTCTCTCTCTCTCTCTCTCTCTCTCTCTCTCTCTCTCTCTCTCTCTCTCTCTATCGAAACCATAATCAGAGACAGTTACAGTAAGGTGCGCAGTATTTATGGGGCTCGGTTGTCAGACTACCACTCACGTACTATATTTGACAGTCCTCTTATTTGCATTCGTTGATGAACGCTCACCGATCGCTAACGGAACTCCCTCGTTCCGCTCTGCCTTGCGGCTCACTCTTGAGCCCCGCCAGCAGCCACACAGCGGCTAATAGTAGAATATGCAGACAAGGGATACTTTTATTTGCCGGAAATATTCGTCAGTCCTCGTTTTCATCGCTGGGGGTTGTAGTTGGTGCAATGATTGTTTTCTGGTCCGTACTCGCGTCGTTAATAGCCGTGATTTAATCACCGTTGTCGATTCCAGGCCTGACAATTACTCGGTAATTTGGCTCGCTGTCACCGGAACTACTGGTCGCCAGCATCCTCCCCACGTGACTTACAATTTTGCCCAAAATAAAATCGCAACGCTGAATATTGCGCTTATTATTATTATTATTATTTTTATTATTATTATTATTATTATTATTATTATTGCGCTTATTAATCGACTGTGGGCCAGTGAACCATGACTCAGGCAGTTCACGGATCCCGGAGCGAATTTGTGTGACCAGCAATCACGGCGAGAGCGAGTCAAATTTTCCGAGTACTAGTCATGCCAATAATTGACAACGGAGATGAAAACACGGCCATTTACGACTTGGGTACGGACAAAAAGCAATCATCGCATCAACTACGAGCCCCAGCTATGACCATGAGGACTGCCAAATATAGTAGGTGTATGGTTATCTGGCTACTATAAATACTGTAGACCGATTAACCTTTTCTGCAACTGGGTTCGAGAGAGAATCTGATAGGTCAGGCCAAAAAACGCCATGTTCCAGCGATCGCTTCGTCTTCTTCTAAAGTTTAAAAAATCTTAAAATAACTATTTTTCACCAGGGACTTCTGTTTCTTCGAACTAAAATGAAAAAAACTTAATATAATATAAGTGTGTACCGACAACCCTTACCCAAAACAGCATTGCTGAATTTCACTAAATGTCATGAATCCGGCCGCTTTGCATAATTCGAAGGAAGCTGCTCTAAATTGAACCAAATCCTTGGCCTCTGGAAATACGCCTTGAAACGAACACGGCTGGCTAACAGTCATCGCTTGGAAGGCTGCCTTCCAAATAAAATAGACTATGAAGGTTAAGCTGTCGCTTTGATTGCCTAATCCCTCTACTCAGTCGAAAACTCGTTAGAATGCCAAGAAGGCATTACGTGTGAGCCTGATAAGGCGGACTTGCACAGTATCCATCTCAAACTGTATTACTACCTCCGGGATATTCCAGTGACAAAACAGCTAGATGTAGGCACAAAATTACGCAACCATCTACGTGTGCCACACACACGAACATGTTCCCCGGATTCACATTTACCAGGGTTCAATTAGGGTTCTCTTATTTCACAGTACCGGTGATACTACGAGACCCTCATTCCAGGGGAGGACTGAATTACCCTTGGCAGTTCGACCGTCGATTTCGACGAGGTCCAGTTAATAACTTCTCAAATAACAACTGTTGGTGCGTGTTGCTAGTAGAAGGGTGCTGAAGGATCACTAGATATACGCTGGACCACATGTTAATCCGAAGAAGAGCCCATCAGGAATCGGCAGTAAAATGACGAGGTAAGATGTTGGGCCTTGGAGAGGAAACTCGGGATTTACTCATTGATACATTTACCGGGAAATGTGGCTCCATATATAGGATATGCTTTCTCATGAAATGTTAGCCAGCAGGCTTTTTAGTCCAAACAAGTATTAAAGTGGGGATGTAATGTTAATTATCTTGCAGTATAACCCCGAGATATTACATTCACATCGTGCTACCGGCTTATGAACGAGTTTATTTCCAGCCACCTGCAAGGTTACACTGCAAAAAATCATTATTGAAGTACTATAATTTTTTATCATTTATTTTCAATGTCTTTAAAAAATCCAATATATTTTACAGAAAACGTATACAAAATGTTCTTTATTTTACCCAGTTGGTAAAACATTACGTCACCTTAAAAGCCGATGGATAAGAACATTTCTGATTCTGGAATAATTTGTATACCGACCTGTGGTTACACTTGCATTCAGTCGTTCCAAACTATATGCTGTATACACTCCACCTAAGTAAAAATCAACAAATCCTCTAAACTATTAGGAAGACGTTACGTAGTGCACGTAAAATTTTTACAGTGGATGGGAACTATTTGTATACTTAATAAGCAGCCTTAATAGACATTTCACAGTCCGAAAAAAATTATTGTCATTAGAAAATGTTTTAAAAGCGAAATATGCCCCTATCTCCACGTCTAAAAATTGGAAGAGGTAGCTTACCACCAAAGTAGTACAAGAAATATGTTTGTTCCTTGATGAAAGTTCACGATCGTTACCGAACTTGCTTGTTTCACTCTGCCTTGAAGCTCATTCTTGAGCCCCCACTAATATTAAATATAAAAATTAAAAAAATATAAGTTCCATCGCGAGAGTATCGAAAAATAAACGGGGAAAATGCATGCTACTTAAGTAGTTATTTTTTTACAGAGTACAATTGTTGCAGGCGGCCGAAATGCAGCTCATTAGAAAGCCGGCTTCCTGACATGACTGAAATATCCTCGTTGGAGTTGCACAAGAAAAATATAAAATGGCCAGTTCGATGACAATGACGTAGATAACAAACTATGATTTCACGAACGTATCAACTTCGCAGAACCTTTTAGAGCAACAGGCATATTTTGGACGAAGTCCTTTTTTGTCGGGAGTTGTAAGGAAAGCATCTAGAAGTGCAACCAAAGCGTCTAAATCACAGAAGTTTATATTGCTCCCTTATGTTAGTAATTCGGCTAATGTTCTGCCGAACCGCCTATTTTGAAGGCAACTCCGCTGGGATCAGCCTCTAGCGGGAAGTAGGGGTTCGCTAACAAACAAAAGCTTTTTTAACGGTCATAAACTTACTGTCAGCTACTTAGGTGTCGAAACTCAGAAGCTTAGGAAAAGTCAACAAATCATTTCATGAAGATACAGGTAAAGAACAAACAATCTGCTTGAATGAGTTTGTTATGTTGATCAGCAGGGAATAAAATCCCACAGCCGAGTCATGTCCAGACTCTGATTGGACACTTTGCTAGCCCCTTTGGATAATCACTTCCGAAAAAAAGTTGCACAATATTCCCTTGACCCGTTTTTTACCGGAATAGGCATGATCCGATTTATCTCCCTTATTTTTTCTTCACAAAAGTACATTAAGGTTGCTGTTTTCACTTCATTATGTCATAAACTATGTGCGTGCAGATGCGAATCCAACCTGGGGAAAGTAGAGGGAGAGACATTTAAATCTCTCTCTCTCTCTCACACTCTTTTCTAGTCTTCCACGAAAGCTGTAAGTAGATTTAAATATATTCAGCCCGCCACATATCATCACGAGATTGAGTTTTTGCGGGTCATCCGGCCGCCAACGTTCAGGTCCGATTACCTAATTCCGCCCATCTGTTCGGATGGGCTACAACCGCCTATTCAGTTTAGTTCAGTTAAAGTGAAAGGTAGACGAGGCCTTTTAACCCCCTTTTGATTAAAATAACATTGCCCAATAACAGTGAACACAACATGGATGAGACCAGTGATGCAATCGCATTCCAAACCCCACGCTGTCTCTCCAGGTCTCTCACGATGCTATGATCGAGCGATAAGTCACGTTTATACATTTATGTAAATAACTGTTTGAAGTAAATTTCAGATTCCTATATCAATGGGTGAGAGCTCTAATTACGATGGACATTTGGAGGTCGATGGATTCATCAATTTCATTTTTTTCTCTTGTTATGTGTAAAAAAAGAATGATTACTACGCGTATAGTCAATGTTCTGTTCCAGGCGCACTCTCATCTTGCGACAACTTGAGTTACTCGATAGTTTACAAATCTGACGCATAATGTATTCCAGTAACATTCACAGATAGCAGCTATTGTGCGAAGTTTTAAACTTTACGTTGAAACTTTGGTTACAAGGTTTGGTTATCTACCGTGCCAACTACTGTAGGAAACAGATCGCCCAAAGTGTTTACCGAAAAGCTTCGATGCATTTGCCATTCAAAAGGATTGCTTAAGTCGCAATGTTATATTAACTATCGCAAAATAATTGCAAGATTACTCCACTGCGTCAGGATGCCGACTTTTGAATAGGCTTCTTTCCGACTGCCTGGAAATAAAAGTCTCCTTAAAATTGACTGTTTAAATAACACCCTTTTGTCATTTATTTTAGATGCGATTATAAAGGTCAACATATTGGATAGAAAAATGTGTGAAAAAGTTCGTTTGTGCACATATGGTGGCCGATTATGTCTTCTTTATATTTTTTGAAGTCACAGAACTGATAGCTTCGGATTAAAAGGTTTGCAGTTATGAAACCTAATAAGACCGGGAAATATTCATTCAAATAGCATCTTACTTGTTAGTTAATTAATGCATCTTATTGGGTACGCAACGTGGGGCAATACTATACATGAAGACGTAAATGGGTTAACATCTTGGTGAAGAGCTTTCAGGCCACTGTATAGTGTTGCTCTAAACTTTGATCATCTTTCGTCCTCTGGAATGTATGCGTACTGTGAATGTATTCCTAAAACACAAGCGCTCTATGATTCTGTTGCAAAACAAATCGCAAAACTTGTGCAAAGTGTCTGATGAGATGACTTCTCAATCTTCCTTCATTCACATCTTCACTCTACCAAGTTCGCATATCCAAATACTGAATGCGTTGTTCGTTCAATGTAAAGCAAGCCTAGTGAGCCTTTAAAAATTCCGTTCGGTATATTTAATCGCCGTGCACCATCAATCAGACCAAGTTACGAGCCATGTACGTCAAACACCTGTCATTCCTGATGTTGATCACTGAATAGCGGTATTTTGGAAAGCTTCCTATATGCTAAACTTATTAATTGTGTTGATGTACTTCGTGTATGGTAACTTTGCCCCCTAAACGGGCCACGTGGTAGATGCGTTGGACCAACACGGGGGCCACATTAGGGCACGACAGGCGTTATTCGGGTTGCGCTCCCATAACAAATGCCGAACATGAACGTGTGGTGGCACGCCTAGGGGCGGCTAGGACTTAGGGGACCCAGCCGCGCCAGCCACCTGCGTACTCTCCCGCCTCCGGTCTTCTTGACTCTGGCATGACACCGGGTTCAGGTGGGGGAGGAGGAGAGAGTGCGGTAGCTGCAGCTCAAGGCTACTTTCACTTAAACTAATTCATGCGCAAGTCACCGTCCCTGCTTTACTTTCCCATGGAGCATATGGTGGACATCGTCGGACTACGACGGTCGAACTGTCGTATGGTAACTAAAACACGTGTCTGGGTTTTTAGCTAGTACCTGTGCTGTCAGTATGGTCTACTGTGAAACTTTAATTCAGTCCATGCAATTGGGTCGCCTTGGTCATTGTGTGTTCATCGGATGCAATAGCGAAATATTCAAAAACCTCGGTGGGCATCAAACTCATGACAGCAAGGAAGAGACTTAAGTACAGCCAACGCTCGTAGCTCTAGTAGAAAAATTCTTAAAATCGGTCAAAAACAGACATTAACTGGAGAGACTGGTAGTTAACTGATAGACTACGGATCAATTACTACTGCGAAAGTTGGCTTACTTTATCCGAATTGGTGGATTCCACAAGTTACAGAGGGCTGAGCGGTTAATTTGACATAAAGGTGGATAGAGTAGCGGCTCTCGACCGGGGTGATAGCTCTACACAAGTCTCGCATTTCATAACGATAGGTTCGTTTGCACTCTTCGGGAGATGAACAAAAAAATAAAAGACTGCGGGCAAGTGAAAGAATGTAGGAACTAAACAAGAAGATCGACATTACGCACTTCTGAATTAAGTCAACTAAATATTTCTGTCAAAGTTTCACAACTTTGTCAAAGCAACTGTTCCCAAATTAAAAAGGTATTCAAAATAAAAATGGTATTGGATATCACACATTGCCACTGGTGGATGAAATATTGTTTATCCTGACTAAAGAGGCTAGAGGAAGTTTTGGAAAAGTCAACGGAGGCATACTTGAAATCACTTTGTTGAAAATAAAACATTTGGAATGGAAGCGGAAAACGTTTATTTAACATTACCTTTGGTATCTCTGCCCCTTTGGCTTAAAATAGGGCCAAGAATTTTTAAAAAGGCACTCTGATATGAAATTGTTTCCCTTTTCCAGGGTAAAGGAAACGCGTAAAGCAAAATTATTATTGTTTGTTTACCAAATAGTGCACTTGGAAGGTTATCACTTTTCAAAAATCAAACTGAATATGCAATTTTGAAAAATTTTACGCCCTCAGCGGGATCCGAATTCGCGATAGCAGAGGCAAGGCTTAAATGAAATCCGACCTCCAGCAATTTTTCAGTAAAATTAAGTGAAATCTTTAAACTTTGTCAAAGCATATCTTAATTAAACCTACGTGGTACGCACTTTGTGGATTCTCACTTGATTGATTAGGAAACCAGGCTGGAGTTTTCAGCCTGTTTTATCAGAATTCGTGGATTCTACATCCAAAGTAGGCTGAGTGGGTAACCTAACTCAAAGGCGGTTGAAATTACGGTTCTCGGTCAGGGCCTCATAGCTCAGGTGGTTTGAGCGTTCGCTGTACTGAAGCCTTGACCCTATTATTTTGGGTTTAAATCCAACCCAATTCATCGAATTTTAATAACACATCAGTCGAATGATTTAAAACTGCCCAGAGTCACGTTTATATCTCCTAGGCAATGAAATAAGGCGCAATATGCAAAGGACACAGGTTGGTGGGTTGCGATTTGTTTAAAAAAATGCCATCATGCGAACTGGTTATTTCTATCCGTGCTGCTAAAGTTGCCGGAACTCCCCATTTATATTTGGTTGGTCAACTTGCGTGTGTTCTGCACACTTAAGCTAATGTACACCACCGAGGCTTCACTCCTTTAAGGCACAGGCGTCCAGACGTTCAACGCCTTAACAGCTCTTAACTTGTTGACATTAATTCAAATGAAACTGGGACCGGCCCTGATTGGGAAGCATGTTCACGCTAAACGCTAATGTATACACCTGGCCTAGAGATGGACGCCGCCCTGCGCTGTTGTCGTAAAGCCCACCTCCTATGCTTTATCTACCCCCCCTTAATTGAGTACGCATTTTGCTAACACCTAATGTCAGACAAGTGGCTGTTTTAAATCCCCAACCAACTTGGGCGGCAGACACTTACTGGACCGCTTTACTTCACCGGAGGTGTTCCATTAACCCGCGAGACATGCTTTGGTTAAGCCTCCAAATTATTTCGTTTTCAGTTCGCCTTGAAATTATGGTCCCTACAGGGACTAGTCCTCAGAAGAAAGACGTCAAGACACCGTTGGAAGCTGCTCACATCGCATTATCGCTTATTTAAAAATGAGGTTCTTGCCGTATACACTAGTGTTCCACCTGCAAATAAATTTTGACCGTCACGGTCGACGACTTCACCTTGTGCCCAGGACGACGACTTGCATTTGACTCAGTTTCTAATAATAATACACTTAAGCAGCATTTACCGCACTCTCACCTTTGCCACCCATCTGCGGTCGATGTTAAGATGCACGCAGCACGGTGGGCGCAAAAGTTTGAGTTGTGCGTCAAAAAGTTTAGAGTGAGGTAGACGTTAGCAGAATCTGCTCATCCTCGGTGCGGTGGTCAGGCAGTGTCAGGAAGCTTGAAGGCCGGATCGGGCATGGTGGCTGACCAAGCTTCACAGCCAGTCTACGCATGCCAGACACAGCCGGGTCCCTACACAACCTCGGGTGCTGCGCCACTTGTGTTGGGTATGACTGGCTGATGACGGCTAATTAGTCAGAAACGGCCATATCAGTCTCCCTTGTCATTGTCAGCATGGTTTATCTGCCTTTACTACTACTACTACTACTACTATTAGCCGCTGTGTGGCGGCTGGCGGGGCTCGAGAGGGAAGTCCAAGGCAGGACGGGACGAGTGAGATCCGTTAGCGATCGGGGAGAGTTCATCAGCCGGTATCGTGTTTCACTGCATGATGGCACCACAGGAACCATTTGCAGAAGGAGCCAGCAGCTGGCAGAGCTCTGCTAGCCCGTTTATGTGTGCACCAGGCAAGCTGCAGCAAAAACTATGCTTCCCACTTGCTCTAAAATACATTGGCCGACTCAGTTCTCATGTAGGTGAGAGTACCGGAGAAGGCACATCCGGAAGGAACCATTGTGCCCGACTGTCAGGCCGACAATCAGTCACCTTACATCAACACGCTGTACTGAACACGCGGATAGAGTAACCCTGTCAGTTGATAGCCTGCTGAGTCATGAATTTTGGCGTGTCGTGATTGATTATTTATGAGGAATAGGGGTGTAGGGGTACTAGTTAGAGGTAGCACCACATAGATAGCATTTGGTCGCTCCATTTGTCTCATACAGGTGGTGAATGCTCCTGTGGCCGCCTCTAACTGGTACCCAACTCTCACCTGTGGCTCCTCAAAGTTGGGTTCTTCCCAGCGGCCACACCCCGGGCAACTGTCATGACCGGTGGGCTAAACCAGGCGAGGGTCTCCGGTGTTGTGTGTGCCTCAACACCCGGTATGTCTGACTCCCGAACTTCCCACCTACCCACTCCCAAAAAGTCCTACGGTGGGGGCGACAGCAACCCCGTAGGTGGTCCAGGCTAACTCGGGTCGTTCTCTCACTAAAACAATACCATGACCCATAGTGGAAGTTGGCAGCCGTCTGGGATGTCCGAGCAACCATATTTAGGGACAAAACTGCTTGCCTCTCCAAGGAGGAATTGGCTAGAAAAGGTGCCCTAAACAAATGCTTGTTATCACGTCTTCTGCAGCCGGCCGTGGCTCGCAGATCGCAAAATACGCGGTCGTAAAACTCAAACAAACAACAATACCCCCTGTCCCAATCCTCCTCGCCATACCCTCCAGGCTGCTCGGGTGAGTCCACTCACAATAGCAGCCTGGAATGTTCGTTCCCTTTTAGACAATACTAGGAGCAACCTGCCGGAAAGGAGGATGGCGCTAGTCACTCGGGAACTGGCGCGCTACAAGGTGCACATTGCTGCTCTCAGCGAGACCAGATTCTCTGAGCAGGGTCAGCTGGAGGAGGTGGGTGCCGGCTACACCTTCTTCTGGAGTGGCCGGCCAAAGGCAGAGCGACGTGACGCTGGTGTTGCTTTTGCCATCCGAAATGACATCATGGGACGTCTGCCCTGTCTGCCACAGGATATCAATGATCGCCTGATGAGCCTCCGCCTGCTTCTTCGGGGAGACCAGTTTGCCACCATCATCAGTGCCTACGCTCCCCCAATGACGAGCTCTGATGCGGCGAAGGACAAATTCTACGAGGACCTGCACGCCCTGCTGGCGACTGTGTCGAAGGTGGACAAGTTAATTGTCCTTGGTGACTTCAACGCCCGCATCGGGATGGACCACGCTGCCTGGCAGGGAGTGCTGGGTCCCCAAGGTCACGGTAGCTGTAACGATAATGGCCTCCTTCTTCTGCGCACGTGTGCGGAACACCGTCTCTTGCTGACCAACACCTTCTTCCGCCTTCCGATGTGGGAGAAGGTCACGTGGATGCACCTTCGGTCGCGGTGCTGGCATCTGCTGGACTATGTTCTTGTCCGGAGGCGAGATCGACAGGACGTGCTGGTAACCAAGGCGATCCGCGATGCCGATGGTTGGACAGATCACCGCCTCGTCAACTCCCAGATGAAGCTCCGACTGCAACCCCGACGAAGGACCCAAGGTAAAAGGCCACCAGGTAAGTTACATACTATTTTATTAAATTTGTCTGCTTACTGTTTTGATTTCAGCAACCAAATAACTGAGAAACTGGAGGACCTGTATGCTCCAGCTGATAATGCCACCGTGGAGATACGAGGGTGTCAACTGTGAAATTTAATCCAGTCCACCGCCCTCGAAGCCCTGAGACGCACACGCCGTCAACACCAGGACTGGTTTGATGACAATGACGCCGACATCATCAACTTACTCGTGGAGAAGAATGGACTACACAAAGCCTACATGGACCTTCGGACTGACGCCACCAAAGCAGCCTTCTTCAGATGCCAGCGCCTTGTACAGCAACGGCTGTGGGAGATGCAGGATGCCTGGATGATCCAAAAGGCTGAGGAAATATAGGGGTATGCGGACCGCAATGAAATGAAAAACTTCTTCAAAGCCATCAAGGCCATCTACGGCCCGTGTATCAAGGGGACCGTACCACTGTTCAGCTCTGACGGCACAATACTGCTGACAGAGAAATCGCAAATTCTGAAGCGCTGGGCCGAGCACTTCAGAAGTGTCCTTAATTGCTCATTAGCCATCTCCGATGCTGCCATTGACCGGCTCCCTCAAGTGGACACGAACAATGACCTGGATCTGCCGCCTTCCCTACCAGAAACCATCCGGGCCGTGCAGCAGATTTCCAGCGGTAAGCACCGGGATCCTACGCAATCCCACCAGAAGTCTACAAGCACAGTGGGCCCCGGCTGATGGCAGAACTCACAACACTCTTCCAGGAGATGTGGCGCCAAGGACAAGTTCCACAGGATTTCAAGGACGCGACCATCGTCCATCTCTACAAACGGAAGGGGAACCGGCAACTCTGTGATAATCACAGAGGCATCTTGTTGCTCAACATCGCCGGGAAGATCTTTGCCCGTATCCTTCTCAATCGTCTGAACCATCACCTAGAGCAGGACCTGCTCCCGGAAAGCCAATGTGGCTTCCGCCAACACCGCGGAACAACCGATATGATCTTTGCCGCCTGCCAGCTACAAGAGAAGTGCCAGGAGATGCGAACTCACCTATAAACTTCCTTCGTGGATTTAACGAAAGCATTTGAAAAACAATGAATTGCGACGGACTGTGGAAAGTCATGCAGAAATTCAGCTGTCCTGAGCGGTTCACGCACATGGTGCGTCAGCTTCAGCGTGGGATGACGGCGAGCGTCACTGACACCGGGACGGTATCTGAAGCATTCGCAGTGACCAACGGAGTGAAGCAGGGCTGCGTATTGGCTCCCACCCTGTTCAGTCTCATGTTCTCGGCTATGCTGATTGACGCCTACCGTGATGAGCAGCCTGGTATCCGCCTCGCCTACAGAACTGACGGGCACCTTCTCAACAGTCGGCGTATGCACGGTCCAACGCGCGTGTCTACGACTACAGTCCATGACTTGCATTTCGCGGACGACTGCGCCCTTAACATCGTGACGGAGGAGGACATGCAAAGGAGCATGGACCTCTTCGCCGCAGGCTGCGCCGATTTTGGATTAACAATCAGTACAGCCAAAACGGTTGTCATGCACCAGCCGCCACCCAGCGCGGAATACAATACTCCTCGAATCAATTTCAACGGTGCTCAACTCAAAAACGTGGAAACCGTTGCTTATCTAGGAAGCACACTGTCGCGCAACACTAGAATCGATGACGAGGTGTCCCAACGGATCTCCAAAGCCAGTAGGGCATTCGGCCGGCTGCAGGCTTCCGTGTGGAATTGCCACGGTATTCACCTGAAGACCAAACTGAAGATGTACAAGGCCGTCGTCTTTACGACACTCCTTTACGGAGCGGAAACATGGACCGTCTACTCGAACCAAGCCAGGATGCTGAATCACTTCCACCTCAGCTGCCTCCGCAGAATACTGAAGCTGAGATGGCAAGATAGGATCCCGAACACGGAAGTCCTGGAGTGGACCGGAATCCTCAGCATCCACGCCATGCTGAGGCAAGTGCAACTACGATGGAGCGGCCACCTAGTAAGAATGGGCGACGAGCGACTACCCAAAAGACTTTTCTACGGAGATGTCGCTGCGGGTGCTCGCCGACAAGGAGGCAAAAACGACGCTACAAGGAAACTTTGAAGAAATTGCTGAAGCAACTGTAAATCAACCCGGTGACCTGGGAGGACCTCGCCCAGGATAGAACGGCATGGAGAAGATCCCTGAGGACTGGTTCAGCAATCTATGAGGCCAACCGGATCGCCGCCGCCAAGGCAAAAAGAGCGGCACGAAAGTCACCAGTGCCCCGGACCAACATCGTCGATGCTCAGGCCCTGTCAATATGACCGCGCTGTCAACGCATCTTCCGCGCGAGAATCGGCCTGGTTGGACATCTTCGGACGCAATTCCAATTTCTACGTCAAATTCTGCCAACCCTCCTTCAGACTCCCCCACCCTCACACCTGGCACCAATTCCATTACTCCCACCATCATAGAGACCACATCCCTCTACTCATCGCCTGTTACCCCCACCACCGCAACAACCAACGTCTTCACTACCACCACCACAACCATCAGCGATGGGGACTCTCTCCTAAACTGTCCTCAATGCGACCGCACATTCACCTCACGCATAGGCCTGGTCGGTCACTTGTGAATCCATCGTACAGTGACTGGTGAACCAGTGCCTGGAGCACCAACACACAGCAGAGACCGTCGCCTCCACTGTCCTCACTGTCCTCGCGCATTCACTCATCACATGGCCCTATTCGGTTACATGCGCATCCATGACAGCAGAATTCACCGCAATGCCGACAACACCGATACATCATGCACACCCTCCGCTCCTGCCATTCTTACCGCCACTGCCACCCCCAATACCATGAATGACAACCCCTAGCCTCTACCAATTTCTCCTGCTCACAATGCGCCCGCAACTTCAACTCACGCATTGGCATGGTCGGTCACATGCGAATCCATCGCACGGAGGCTGGTGAACCAGTTGCCACGCCCACCTCCTCTGCCCTCACTGCTCCCGCACATTTACACACCACATGGGCCTATTAGGACACATGCGCCTCCACGACAACCTCCGGTAAACCACCGGAGGCTAAGCCATATCAGCGCACACCATCTACACTAATAAATAGACAACACCCGCACAATCATCATAATGTACCTGATAAAATCACGGTCCCCTAGAAACCGTGGCTTGGAAAGCTGCCAATCTGACGCTTACACTAGACCACGCCATCGGCCCAGTGTATGTGCTGTGTGTGTCGAATGGCTGACCAGTGGACTGGGAGTCAGACGGCGATGGCTCCCCCCATATCCCCTGATTTAGTGAATCCTGGTGTGTGTGTAATGGGGGCCAGGTCGTGCTGTGGCGCGCGAAGACGGGAACGCCGACCCGTCAGTCAATGCGCCCACTCCCACATCAGACAACTGACTGGCTCGGATGGTGGTCTGATTGTGGGGGTGGGGAGAGAGTGAGGTCGAAAGCTCAGCGTATTTTCCTCACTATAAACAATCTGATGCGCTTAAAACTATCACGGTGCGCTAAAAGCCGTGGCTTGGAAGGTTGCCAACTGACAGGATAACTCGGACCGCGTGGTCAGCCCAATGTGTGTTTTGTGTTGAGTGGCTGACTGGCGGACTGAGAGTCAGGCTGCAATGGCTCCTTCTTAATGTGGCCTTTATGGCACTCCCACTCCGTGGGATCCGAGTCAGGTGTGGTGTTACACCCAGGGGCGGCTCCGGCCACGCCAGTCACCTGCGTCCTCTTCCGCCTCCGGTTTTCTTGCCTCTGTCTTGACACCGAGCTCAGGTGGGGGAGGAGGAGAGAGTGCGGTAACTGCAGCGCAAGGCTATTATCACTTAAAACTAATTCACGCGCAAGTCACCGTCCCTGCACCACCCTTCCGTGGAGCATACGGTGGACATCGTCGAAATCGATTGTCGAACTATCGATCGATGGGGAATACGCTTGTGTGTCATGTACATGAAATCCCCAGTGTCGATCTCCTTCTTCCTGCCCTCGACCCTCCACTGGTCAACTGCCCAAGCCTGGCAGTCAGCTTCGTTCCACACTTATGACCTTGAGAGGAAGTAAATGCGATAGACAGAACAAAAACTTTATTCGTCTGATGTTTCGTATACATGCTCGAACCCACTATCAGAGACAGCATCAGATATGGGTAATTCGTACACAGGGAGTTGCAGTCGTTATTGGATGCAGTCGCTACGCTACCGCATACCTGGAACAATTAACGCCTCGAGGATGGGTACGCTCTACTGCGCTAATTGTTTGATGGCCGGCATGCTGAACTTTGACCACCCGTGTTGGACGCTAGCGGGAGGATTGCTTGGCCATCTGGCGCGATGACACTGGCGTTGGAATCAGTGTTCGCATTCGAGCTCCCCGAATGGGAAATGACTTTGTCCCAACTAAGTTTCATTTGTTAATAGACTGCGCCCCGTAAACCATGTGTCACTCAGTTCGCAGCTCACGCGATTGTCACCTCTGGCGAGAATGTCGGTCTCGTGGAAGCTGAATGTGTGACTGGGTCTCGCAGAATGAGCAGCGACTTGAGAATCGGCGACCTTTCTCTGCACTGCTACCGCGAGTTCGGCCATTGTTATCCAGAGCAGTATTCCAGTTTCTCTGATATAGTTAAGTTACCCTCAAATGCACCAGATTTAATAAACAATTCTAGATGTTTCTTTTCATGGAAATGGATATTTTGGCCTAACTTCCTGACGCCTAAATGTTGCCTCCGGTCTACTTGCGACTCCAACTCAAAGGGGTGCGAGAAGGCAGCTGAAGACGTTCTTGACATACGTACATTTATGGCGTTAGTACCTCAACCCATGCCTGCTTAATGGAACCCTTGCATATGTAACAATGAACCCTCCTTATTTCCTAATTCCAGAAAGAGGCTCCATGAAAAGTTGTAAGATTGAACTCCACTGGGTGTATTTTAGGCCGAAATTTGGAGACATTAGCACAGAACATCTACAGAAACCTTTTTATATTGCCGCCCCGCTGGAATCCCTGTACGTGCCGCCCAAAAGCAGCCCCCAGCACGATCAAATGATTGACATTCAATGTGTCATTTTCATCGCTGAGTCACCGGTGGTAAGCGGGAGATCTTGTAATCTTTTGCGTGCTTATCACAGCCTGGACACGCTCATGACAGTGGCCATTCTGCATGCTGAACGGCCGGAGACAGAATGCATGGGTAGCAGCCTGTATGATGGACGCAGCGAGTAGCAGGGACTTGTTTCAGGCAGAAATACATGCACTTAATTTCACACAAGTTCTTAGCACTAAATCCTGCCCAGAGATTAATTTGGAAGAGCCGATTGGTTCAGGGCTGATAAGGGGCAGATAGAGGGGAGGAAAAAACATGTACGATAGAGGGGAATCGGGAAATGCTGATTCTGTCAAGATACAAACGACTCTACTAGGAAGAACTATTTGAAGAACATGCGTTTTTACCAGACGAGCTCGCATATTTGAATGCATACACCTCAAGTACAACGGCGGTGACAATGATAATCAGACCGAAACAATTTCTGATGAAATTCAAAAGTTGAAAATTTAAAACTACAGTATCCACTTGAAAGTACACAGGGCATGCAGGAGGACCTTAGCGGCTTTGCCATACAGCGGCCAAATATTGGCGAAACAGGCGTCTAGGTTTTAAGCTAGTATCTGTGCCGCCAGTCTGATGAATACTTCTTAATACTACTGAGAGCCCATTGGCAGCTTGTGAATATTACGCGGTTATCTCTCAGTGGCTGATAAACTTCTGGCCAAATAATCGTATGAGATGTCAATCTGCACACATAGACCCTTAAATATACTAATCTGCTCCAAGTTACAAATTAATTTCTGAGGAAACTAAAATGCTGAAGAATATGTTTGGATGTAAAGGACGTAGAAAAGAAAAGAAAAAAACTCGTACAATCTAATGCAGTGGGTGGCCGGAAAGATAGACATTCACAAACTGGCTGGGATATCCTGTGGTCATGTTGCTTGTTAATTAATATCGCATTCTCATTTAAGTAAACTTTTATATTCGATCATTATTCAGTCATGTCAATTAGTGTTTCATTGCATCAACCGCGTACTAGAATTTAGGCTAAATAGGGTTAAATATTTTCTTATTTTTTCGAAGCTGTATTTGAGAAAATTTTGTTCAGAAGGTTTTTTCAGATGAAGAAATGCTGAGTAGTCTATGGAAAAAGGCAGCTTTCTTTCAGAGGGTCTCGTTTGCTGATGTGATGTGAGCCCGAGCGCATAAAATTTGGTTGGCGCTCTTTCTGTCATTCTGTTATGAACGCTCACCGATCGCTAGCGGAACTAACTAGTCCCGTTCTGCCCCACCAAAGCCAGTCATACTCTGCCCCATCTTGTGCCCGCCCGAGGCTCAGTCGCTACCTGTTGATCAGAATTCCAAACTTCCACCTATTGAGCCAGGGGTTCGTTGTCATGTCAGTTTAGATCGGCAATATTGAAATTTGTCGAGGAACGTTCACCGATCCTTTTGTTCTTACTAGCAGTATCCATGACAAACATGGCCCAAATGGGGCACAAATCAGTTTAAAGTCTTCTAGTCTGTACTCTTTCAATAATAACGAAGATATATTGATGAGGAACTGTCCAAAAATCAACAAGATGCTATCTGCCAAAAAAATAATCGAAATTGTTAACCGAATTAGCGTAGACGTAACATTAATGAGCAAGACGCTGTTTCTGTACACTGAACAAACTGAATTACATTATTAGAAAAGACGGTCTTTCCCACACTCCCTAGACTGTAATTATGCACTTGACAGCCCTTTATTTTAACACGTCGTCCTTCTATAAAACAGATAGGCATTTTTTAGGCATATCTTTTGACTAGGTTTGTTACAAACCCATAATTTAACAGAAAAAACTTATTCCCACGAGCCTCGTGGAGGATAATGATTGGATTTTGATAAAAAAATCGGTTAAGTCTTCCGAAACCATTAAGTTATGGGAGCCTTGTTAAGTAACTTAAATTACTTAAAACTAGGCGTTTCAAGCTTTAACGTGACTAACAAACAAGCTTCACGTATCTATTAACAAAACACAAGAGGACTGCATAATCTCCTGCATGTGACCTGAAAATCAAAGCTGAGTATACATACTCAACAAGTGTGTTTGACTTAGGTTTCCTTTTGCTTTCATGCTATCGTGATTACAAGTTTAGTTGATTCAGAATTCCCTACAGTGTTATTAGTAGTGTTATTAGTAGCAGAGTTATTAGTAGTGTTATTAGTAGTTATTAGTAGTGTTATTAGTAGTGTTATTAGTAGCAGAGTTATTAGTAGTTCTGCGATGTTTCTGCCGCCACCCGAGACTCTCTCTCTCTTTTTGGCCAAATCGGGTAACCGAGTTGTTGGCTGATTTCAGGATCAGAATGGAATATGGATTGCCGGAGCTGAAAATTTGCCCTCCACTGTTCTTTCCTCGTATCTACAGAAAGGTAGATCAACGGGACGCAACTTAGGTCTACCCTCGGCTTGAGCGGATGCCGGCGGGACTGTCAGACGTGTGAAGCCCTTATCTGATGCAGCTACCTAAAAACGTACATCGATGAAAACTTGCGCCGAAAATGACGTCGTAAGTCATGGATGCTTTCAGCGAGTTTTACGAACTTTGGAAAATGCAGGTGAAGGTATCTGAATGTCTAGTGAGTAACAAGCAAGGCCGAGATTTCCCGACACGTAGCCTGCAGTCTTATCGCATTTCCGAGGGCCTTATTATGTCACAGGATCCTATGTTGCTTCCAAACTGGTTTCTGGGAAATATGCAACCGTTCATATCGGCACTCACAAATGCTTTCAGAGGGCGAGAAAAAACAAAAGTAATAAAAAAGATGGTTTTTCTCCTTCAAATTCACTGCTTTTCTTTGCTAAATTTAAGAAAAATGCTTGAAGTGTATTTTACAATAATCATAAAATAATGACCTGAAGAAAATATTCTTTAAATCTAAAATTGCCGTTGGAAAGAAGAATGTAGAAATCTAAATCGAGGCTTATGGGTCAAGCGGAATTGTCACAAAAATAAACGGAAACATACGCAAATCCATTTATCAAAAAGTAAACTCAATGTGTGCCATTTTTTAAAATCAAATTTGTTAATTTAACCCTTTCGACTTAGACAATTAAACTATAGGCATTAGCATATTGCGAGATTTTTTCCAATATAGAAAATATAAAAATATTTTTTTCAGTTTTCAAAATACTCCTCTATGAACGATATCATGGAATTTGGACCTCAATTCTGAAATGCGCCTTTGATTAGAAGTACTGTTTAATTGAGACTTTTTAGTATTGTATAGAATAATTAAATGATAGGTTGGACACGCCAGGATGCTGGATTTGAAAGCATTTCTTTTCAACCGCACACAGTAAAAACGACTCAGTCTTATCGCGAATATCACCTTCTGCCGCTCAACCCATACTCCGGTCCCCTATGTTTGACTAGTAAAACTGTTCAGTTGTTGTTTCATTTTCATAGTCTTTGATTATGACCTCAAGAACGAGACTAAACGCTAGGTTTAATAAATATATTCTCCTAGTGATCGTGCATTCACCTTTTGCAGCAAGAATTTGAGACACATATCCGCTTCACTTCGTGTGAAAAGTGTTCAATCTTTTATACGCAGTTGGTGGCCAATCACTTTTTTCTCTAAATTGCCACTCAAAAAATATTCCTACGGTTGTAACCGTTTTTCAACTATCAAATTGTATGAAATCTGCCCGGCCGTTGCGCTCATGTTTAGGGTTTATATTATAACAATAACGTACTGTCCCGGTAAACCACTAAGAATTGATCATATAGCGCTTGTCAAGCTTTGCAGTGGATGCAAACTTTTTTATATTCTTCATAAGTAGTATGGATAAATGTAAGGTTAGGATGCTGTTTCAGTGTACTTTGCACGGTCTTGAAAATCTCACAATTAAAACATATTTTCAAGGCAATGATAGCCTATTGTATAGTTTTACTTTTAAAGAAGACTTGATTTACTACCAGATAAATACAAGAATGAATATTTTATCAAAATCTGAATTGAGTACTGTTGTTTATGTTTGCTGTACAGTATACTTGAATTTATAAGGGCATTCAAAATCAACAGAAAATTTCATATTTAATTAAGAAATATGTCTGCGAGTAAAATTTTTGCGGGTGGTCAATAAGGGATATATTCAGAAGCCGAGATTCTACGCTGTCTAGAGTACCTTGGGAGCATGCTGAATGGTAGTAAACATTAAAACCCCACTTTAGTAGCCTTTCCTGAGATAAAATGTAGTTCAGAAGTTTAATTAACATTTGCTGAAGGTGCTGACCTGATTTAGCTGCATATGCAATCGTGAAAACTCGGCTAACTGAATGAGATTCAACCCAATGTCAGCGTTTCAGACAATTTCGAGTTAAATTAATTTAATTCAATCAAATTTGCCCAAATACATATTAGCCCAAACGGTCTGATAAGCGTCAGATGGATGCTAGAGTTAATGCATAGCAGACAGACAGACTGCCTATTGCATATAAATTGGTGGATTCCTGGTGTTGTAGACGACCTAACTCATGCTTGTGTGGTTAAAATTTGAGAGAGTATTTTAGCGTATATTTGGTCTTGTTATTCTGGTTTATTGAATGGATTTGATGCTCAGAAAGTCTTTTATTAAAGAAAACTGCACGTTTGATCTTCTATATTGAAAAAAAACAGGTAGGATTTGGACGAAATTGAAGGTTGCCGGATATCCAAGAAATTTCCAGCGCTAGTCAATAGCACAAAGCAATGATCAAAGGTCTAATGCATGGTGCTATAAAAGAAAATTAATGTTAGTAAGAAAGTTTTAAATAAACCCTTATGAATCCGGAAATTTTGATCTTAGTTCAATGAAAATTAAGTGAATGCAAGTGTAAGGAATCGCATTGTTTTCCAAAAGTAAAGCAGATAATTCAGCTGTAAAAATTGTTTTGTGCACACTTCTGACATTTTTGTCACAAAACGCAGAAATCAACTTATTAACCAGTATGTTTTGCTTTACCACGACCTAAATGAAGACCGTAAACAAAATACGTACAAGATACTGTGTAGATGGATTACAGAACACCTAAAGCAGGTTCTTTATCTCAGTAAATGTCAACCGAACTTCTGAAGTGTAATTTAGATTCAAATAATTTAAGTAGGATCGTTTAAGTGGCTGCCATGCCATCTAATCTCAAGATATTTCCTTCATAGTAAGATACCGGCTTTTTAAATAGCTTCTTTTTTGCCGCCCGCAAAAGTTTGTTTTGTAAACAATGGCCGCTTAAGTAGTAGGCAATTTTGCCCTTGATTTTCGATGCACTTATTAATTCAAATATATTTTACAGAAACACGCGCAAAAATACTATTTCGTGCACTCGTTTGATAGAAAATTTCATCATCTTTAAATTTTATACTTGAAGCAAGAGTATTTTTCCGTTTCTAACAAAGTTGCTAAATTTCTGAATAATTTGGAACCCTACCGAGCGTTGCACTTGAATCCACGGTCTTCAACCTACATGCTGTATACATACTGTATAAGAAAATATCAAAAATATCTTTAAGTATGAATAAGAGGTCACACAGTTCTGAAAAAATGTTTTATTCATTGTATGCTTCATTAATAAACTGTCGGATATAATGTTTTACTGATGAACATTTCAAGGTCCTTAAAAATCTTATATATAGTAACATTTTTTAAAACTGAAAGATACCCTTTCTTCCAGTGAAAAAAATAAAAAGAGGTAATTTTCTATCAAACGACTGCAAGGAATAATATTTTTGTGTGTGTTTTCTGTAACATATATTTGAATATATAAGAGCATCGAAAATCCATGACAAAATTTGCATACTAATCAAGCAGCCGTTTTTATACTTTTGCGGGCAGCAAGAAAAAAGCTATTTCAAAAGCCGGCATCCTACTGCGGCTGAAGCATCTTGCACTGCAGAAAGCATTCGCTGTAAAATTCGGCTAATTAAGTAGTATGCAATTTTATCGTTGATTTTCAATGTTCTTATTAACTCGTATATTTTTTTAAAAAAACAAATATTTTTACTTGATTTATAGTAAATTACATCTTTAAATTTTATACTTGAATAAAGGGTATCTTCGTTTTTTTTAAAGTTTCTAATTATGAGATTTTTAAGACCATGAAATGTTCATTCATAATACGTCGTATCTGTAAATTTATTGACATTGCCTATAAAGTATACAACATGATCCACATCCACTGCAACATTTTATGAGAACTATGTGTTTTCTTGCTTAAAGCGTAGAAAAGTGTGTGAGTTTCCTTTGACAGAAGGCATAGAGCATGTCGTTTGGGAACCTTGAATTCAGGTGTAAGGACAGGTAGAGTTCAAAATTATTCAGCAATTTAGAAACTTTTTAAAAACGGAAAGATGCCTTTTCTTTGAGTAGAAAATTTGAAGAGGACGTAATATGTTATAAAATGAGTAAAAGAAATAATATTTGCATGCGTGTTTTTATAAAATATACTTGAATTATTACGAGCATTCAAATCTATGAGAAAATTGCATGCTGCTTAATTAGTCTTTTTTACAGAGTATGCTTACTGCAGATAGTCAGAAAAAAAACTCTTTCCAAAACAGGTATCCTACTATGGCTGGAATATCTTGGGATTGGGCTGTATGATAAGCAATATGACAACCCTGCTTAAGTGATTTGTTTGAATTGGAAACGCATTTCAGAATTTCATTTGACATTAAATGACATAGGGAATCTACTGTACGTTAAATTTGAAACATGCACTAAGATACTTTTTTGTATGACATAGTTTCCGCGAATCCGGAATTTAGAAACGCAATGGACAGAAGGGAATCTAATGTATGGAATCTACTGTAGGGACTCTACTGTATGAGATAGAGAAACTACTGTATGTTAAAGTTGAAACCAGTGATTAGTTTTTTTATAATATAGTTTCCGATAATCCAGAATTTAGAAACGCAAGGGGCAGAACATAATCTACTGTATGGAATCTACTGTAGGGAATCTACTGTTGGAAACCTACTGTATGAGATAGAGAATGTACTGTATATTAAATTGGAAACCTGCGATAAGATACTTTTTTATAATATAGTGGAGCGCTTTTATATAATATAATATAATATAGTATATAGTATATAGTATATATATATATATATATATATATATAATATATATATAATATATAGGTGCTTATTATAATACTATAATATAATATAATATTATATATATATATATATATATATATATATAAAATGCTTATTATAATAATATAATATAATATAATATTATATATATATATAATTATATAATATAAATGATAATATAATTATATATAATTATATATATAAAATATATATATAAAATATAATATAATATAATATATATATATAATATATAATATAATTATATATATAATTATATATATAATATATATATAATATAATATAATATAGTATAGTATATATATAGTATATATATATATATATATATATAATATAGTATATAGTATATAGTATATATAATTATAATATAGTTTCCGCTAATCTGGAATTTAGAAACGCAAGGGACAGAAGGAAATTTACTGTATGGAATCTACTGTAGGGAATCTACTGTATGAAATAGGTAACATACTGTATGTTAAATTTGAAAGATGCGATAAGATACGTTTTTGCATAATATATTTTCTGCTTATCCGGAATTTAGAAACGCAATGGAAAGAAGACAAGCTATTTTTGCGAAATCTTAGTATATATTTAAATACTGTTGTATATTTCCAGTCTTAGAATGGGGCATTAAAGTAAGCAAATGTTGCAACATCGCTTCAGTATGAAGCGAACAGTGAGTTCTTTCATTTTCAGCAGAAAACCTATCACTTTTTTTCAGGAAAGTCACAAAAGCGATAAAACCTTTACTTTTGCATGTTGAATTAACCTTAGAAAAAGGTAAATCCGCATATATTCATAAGTGGAATATCTAATTAATGCGCGTTTTAAAGGATTTACTTACTATCAAATGTTTCTTATTGATCTCAGGCATATTAATTGTCGATTTTTGTTGTGGACATTCCTTTTTCTCGGCACTGAGTTATCCTGTTTGTGTGAATCTACAACTATGACGCCAACTACAATCTCCATTACAAGGAAGATCCAAAAACCTCAAAACTTTGGTAAATGTTTTTTAAATAATATCTTATTTTGATGGTTTTGAGAAACACATAAGACAGGATCTAAATTTATTGTCAGTCAATTGCAAAGAGTAAAATTCGTGAAATTTTTACCGGTTTTTCAATACCAGAGATACCTCTAAATAAATTTGACAAAAGGATAGTTCTCTTGGTATGCACAAAAGGGTATTCTTACGCTAGCATCTCACAATTTTATTTGATTCATTTGAGCCACTTGTGAAAAAATCTACTCTACTCTACTAATTTTACTTAACTTCATTCGATTAATATACAGAGTTTTCAAAATTTTCAACTTTTCAAAAAAATAATAGTAATTTTCACATTTCCGTTAAGTTTTGAATTCAGCTAAGGTAGTTCATAATTATTTTAAAGCTTTGGTACATGCGTTGATGCCGATTTGTGAGTGATAACCACTCTTTCGTAATTTTTGGCATTTTTTATGATTAAGGTTCTCTACTAAAGGTTTGGCGGGTAACGTGGCCAACAACTGTGTAGACTGACGCTCATGCTCGAGGTGTCGTAGATATTTGAGCGTTGTCTGTGCTCAAGATTGTCCTCTCGGTTTTTCAAAGGCGGATGTAAACTCAAATGGTTCAAATAGACAAATATGTGTTTTTGATCTTACCAAAAACAGATCTGGATTCCTCATTCCTGCTTTTCAAACACTTGTGAACGAGTTGATGTTTTTATTATAAAGCAAGAACATCCCTGATCGAGAAAAACTCTAATTAACGTGATCTTCTAAGAGCTGTTGTCACAAAAAGATTGCAGTCTGCAGAGCATGTGGTCGTATATTGGAATCATCGTCACCAGGGAGCACAAGTACATAAAGATAGAATGAGCTGACCAGACATCGTTTTCCCGCTCTGATGCCGAATAATTAAAACGGCGAAAAAGAGAGGATCATTCTCTGAGGCCCATGCCTGCAGTTTTCAGGCCGTAAATGGGAACAAGTTCGTCTGATCCATGTAATCTTGCTAGAATTGACCGAAGTGCCGACTGACTCGTAATTCTGCGTTTTTTTTGGCAACCGGCCATACACTCAAACAAAATTATTTTCCTTATTTATGCCTTATAACCTAGCACTTTGCATACGAATATTCTACCCCACTTTGGCATTGGTTCAATTGCTTTGGCAGTTTTCCTCTGGCTTTCCGACACAGTCGCATTTATATTCATTTTCTGCCTCCTTTAAATCACATGGGAATTGTGTGATCACTGAACCATCTCCACTCACAGAAGTAGCAGTGTGAGGAAGCTTTCCAAATGATTTAAGGTAATTCGGCGATTTTTCTTGTAGTCTTGCTTTAATGTACCTTCAGATATAGTAACTGCCTTAAAAGAAGGTGATCAGACTCATCTAGTTAATAATTTTTAGAGAGAGTTATAATGATTTAAGAGCTGCTGGCGAAAGGAAAAGCAAGTATACTTATCAATCTGACTGAAAATATGGCACCTGACAACCAACCCCTCCCCCTTTCCCAGAGTCTCCTTATTTGGTTCATTGATAAGCATCCAAAATATTGATTTGGTGTGAGTACAAAGTGATTTGTTCAGGCCACCGGACAAATAGAATTCTCGGCCCTCTACATTATTGATTCGAAAGCTGAGAACGTGCAACATAGCTTATGTTTCCTAAACAGGCTGTTTTATGCTGAGTTCTGTGATTCCATGCACTCAAATCCAATCCCAGGTAACTGCCACAGCTGTTTTCTACGCCAAAGCAAAGTTGATTGGGTCTTTTTGACGTTAAGTCATCTTTCAAAGTTTGATTTTCTCCTTCAACTTTTAATTAAAATGCACGCCAATGTTTTGCCGATGTAATTTGAATGAGAAAAAGAGCTGAAAATTTGCAAACTACACAAACTTTGAGTAAACTACATGGGTTGCGCTTTCATGGATACACCTTGTCTCCGACTGTATGAATGCTACTCGGAAGGCAGCAGGTTTAACAGCGCTGATACGCTTCGCTGCCTATCCTACTGCTGAATACGGATTAAGCCAGATGAGGGTTTATGCACAACTTTGGATGAAAACTCCCACAACCTACTTGTAATGTTTATTTATCGGGGCCTATTTACTTTGCATGCAGTCTGTCCGTGAAGTTGTTAATCCGGTAGACTAGTACAAGAACTCTACTAGGCGCTGTATCGTCCTGCTGGGGGTAGTATGCATACAGTGGATCTTGCATGTGTGACCATCTTTCGCCCGTCCACCGAGCGAACAGCCACCAAATGAGATTTTTGCAGTTACTTCCATAGAGGAATCTCAACGCTGATGTTGACGCCGGAAAAACCACTAGACACTGGGTTGGAGTACGTCACTTACAAGGAGGTCGGTAAAAAGGAGCCCGAAGTTGTGATAAGTACAAACGTTTTAGTGCTGCCTCCAAACTCTTTTGAAGGTAGCTCAGCCTCAGACGAGGTTCTGAGTTGTTTGCATAATAAGAGTGTAATATGGGAGATACGGCCAGAACTTGGTCACAATCGCCATACAGTTTACACAATAATGGCCTCCAAGTTTTTCACAATTGGGTCAAATGAATTATTTAAGTCTCTGAAAACTACCTAATTGCTTATTTGCACCTGGTAGTCATCTGGCAAATTCGAGATTGCGCGATTACGAAATCATGCTAAGGCAGTCAACTTACTGTATCAGAATTGGTGGATTCCACACTTTGCAGTAGGCTGGGCTGGTAACTTGAACCAAGTGGGGTTAACTCACTTCTCCCGGCGGGTATACGGAGCTCAAGTGGCTACAACGTTGTCTGTACTATAGCCTTCCCATAGCTGTCGTGGGTTCAATCCCACCGAGGCAGCTGAGTTTTTCCCAAAGGGGTCAAAAGGGTTATTAAAACCTGTCAAAACCCCCTTAAGTTACTTATCTGAGTTACAAAGCAACGTTATTTAACACCTATCTACGACCTTATTTTTTCCAAATTAAGACTGAAGTTTTAGACAGGCAGCAATCACAACGGATCAATTTCGTTAACACGTTTCGAACGAGAATCTTTACACAAATTTCCAAATGCCCAACAATGACACGAAGGCTTTAAGCGGTCCCATGAAACAAGAAAACCATCACGGTGAAATAAAAACAGTGGCTTGCAAGGCCTTCAACTGACGGCATAACTTGTTCCTAGGACAGGCTGCAGTGGTTCCTTCTTACTTTGGCGTTTAAGGCACTCCTAACCACGTACAATCTGAGCCACAAGCCTCTTCTCATGTGTGTATTTGAACGTAAAAAGGGGTGTTGTGGCATGCCTAGGTGTGGGTTCGCAGCAAGCCAGCCACCTGCGTTCTCTCCCGCCTCCGGTCTGGTTGACGCTGTCTCGACATTGGTTCCACGTGAGGGAAAAGGAAGGAGTGAGGTAGATTATGCGCAAGTTATCTATCACTACTTTGCGGGAAATTCACTACTTCGGCTCCCCCCATGCTGTTGGGTATTATGCAGACATCATCGGAATCGATGATCAAACTGTCGAGTTGTACTCTCAAAAAGAAGACGTTTACCTAAAAACTGAATGTGCAGGAGGTTTTTGTGAAATATATGCGGTAAAATTCAGTTAAATAATAAAAACGTCCTGCAGGTGGAATTATCGCAGGCTCTCGAGATAACGCTGGACCCAGACAACTGCAATAATTGAACTATCATGATATCAATGATGATATGGTTATGGTAACGTCAAAAATTTGCCTCTTCATGGTTACGCTAGACTAAAATGAGATACGCAATGATTCGGGGTACGAATAAATCGGGTCGTGACTCCTGACGTATCATCATATATGGCTGCGGTACCCATGGGATGCACACTCGAGTGATATCAGGCAATGCGCTCATTCTCGGTACCACCCGGTTATAAGGCTCCTACAGGCTGCCGATACAAGAACAACGAACAACTGAGGAAAAACCGCAGCTAAATCTTCACATAATCATTCAATACAATTGCTACTTCAAGCTGCCATGACGCGCTTGCAGTATACCATTGAGGGTTGCTAAACGTTCTTTCGAAGGAGGGTGAGACCATCGTGACTTCTTATTAAAATGCTCTTTATGAAACGTTTCACGTGGCTGGGATCTGAGACTCGTTATTAATTCCTGGTACGTGAGATCGGATTGTGTGTGGCACGCGTAGATGAGTTATTTGGCCTTGAAATCCACCATCCCAACACCCATCAATACTCTGCTTTATTTTGCTTCGTAAGCGAAATCCAGTTAATGCGAGAAGAGGGTAAGCTTGATGGAGAAAAAATCTACCTCATCATCAAAAACTTGCAACTCGCCCCTGCGTATTTTCCCGCACAATCGTGAACCTCAACAAGTATAATGGCGTCTATACTGAAGATGCTGCCCAAAATCTCCATAGAGGGGAAAAAGTATGGTCAAAGATATCTGGATGAAGGACTGTTGTCTTACTCGTCCTAGGGTTTATGAAAGACATATCATTACGTTACACGACGTTTAGAAAAGTTTAGTACTTGAGGACGAAAGAGAAACGGCAACAAAAGCCTAAAAAGGAGAACTTTTCGTATGTCTATTTCAAGGAAAGAAGGGATTATGTCTGTAATAAATATTAAAAGTGTATTTATGATCCGGATATACAGACGCGATGCATTCAAATGCAAACAATTAACCGCGTACTAACACCGTTTTTGTGGTTCATCTGCCAACGGTTGATGTAGAAAGGCAGTTTTGGGTAATGTCTTAAGTGGAACAAAATAGTTGTTGAACTAAGAACGGCCATAATATTCAGCTCACAATACAAAACCAACATGCTACTTTGCCACGGCGGCCTAGAGTCTGAAGTAAACCGGACAAAATTTCCATTAAAGCACACGCCAAAAATCCAGTTTTCGAGCAAAATAAACCGTGCACCGAACAGAAGTCTGGTAATAATAGACTGACGGCAGTTTCCTGCCGAAAACGTCAGATTTTGCAGACTTGGTCCTCGCTGCAAGTAGCAAAAAATGCGTCCATATGTTATGGAAAAGGTTTTTGCCTGTGCTCTCAGAATTTGGATAAAAAGACTTTTTATGTATATTGTTATCCAACCGGAGGATTCACACTAGTTTTAATTCATAGTCTGCTAAAATTGCTTCAACCTTAAAGTATTCCGAGGCACACTTTTCTTGCATCCTTTGTCTGCGATCCGATAGACCACTTTAATAGCTTTCTACTTTGACTGAGTAAGTAATTGAAATAAACATTAACCGCCTTCCAATACAAAAATGCTTCGACGCACATTCAAGTACTCACGGTTTCTTCGCGTTGCCGAGTTTCACCGCTGCACTGTGATGATGACTAGAGCTCAGTGCTTAGACGCATATGTGCATGCGTACATAGACTTTACGATTTGACTGGCTGTTGAACCCTGTCAGCCATTGCGCCTAACTCCATAATCAGGCGGTTGATTGGGCATGGTAGAGCGAAAGACTCCATCAGCCCGGCAAATCAGCACCTTCTCAGACTCAGTTAAAAAATTATCAAAATTTGTCAAAGGTTGTGTCTTGAAAAACTACTAACTCATGGCATAAATTGGTCCTCGTGGTCAGTTCTGAGTGTATGTCGGGTGAATGACTGTCGGATTGAGAACTAGCCTCAATGCCTTCCCCTCAATTTGACCTCCAAGGTATTCCCATCCAGATGGGATTCGAGCCACACAACTTTTCTGAGGAAATTCGGGTACAATCTAGGGGATCAGGTCGTCTATGCCAGCGGAACATTTAGCTTTGCCATTCAATGCACCTGATCCTGCAACAGTGCTCACATAGGTGAAGGCGAAGAGAGCGCAGAAAATGCTTCGCAAGTGTACCATAGCAATAAAATAATTTACTCTCAATTCACCTTACTGCGGAGCCCACGGCCAACGTCGTCGTTAAAGACTGTCGAGTTTTCATAGCCTTGCTTTGAAAGAGTGTGCATTGATAGGTTCACATGACGTACTCGTCTACGTGCGCCATTTCTAGCTAATTAACAGTTGTCAGCCAGCCACACCACATCTCATGGCTTAAAAGGTACAGCATTTACCTTAAAAATGCTCAACGCCTTAAGAAGCAAGGTTCAAACGTCAAGTTATCTAATGCCAGGCTGACTGAACGTAAAATAAATTCAAAATAACCCCCACCAAGTACGTTGTCCATCTCGATAATATTTCTACCACTTTTTTGAAATCGGAAACAATTGCATGACTACCCATTGTTTAATATCGTGGAAATGCCCGTCAAAAACCAAACAGTTGCTGCCCCACTCCAGAAGCATACTACTAGGAAAATGCGCACGTGTTAAACCGCAGAAACTAATACCATCGAAAAATTTTGCAACGATTTCTCAATTGTTGACCCTATACGCCGGAATGGTGTAACTGATTTCTCTTAGGCCAGTGTAATCTACGCAGAGGAATTTCTGTTCGCAGTGCGACAGTGTTGCGGTAGGTGTCCTATTATGCAACTTCGAAAACCTGACTGATAGGACGGCACCGTGCATGGTCGGTAGCAAAAACTTTTTATATAATGTCTGGCCATGCTCCTTACAAGGTCTGCGAGTCTCTTGTGTATGCTAGTTTTATGTGGGATTAATTCCTCTTCAGTTTCTATTATTTATGAAAGAGTGGTTTCCAATTCGCTCGCTGTGGTCCCCTAACGCTTATCAAATACCATTTTAGTCACAGGTACCGTTGCAATTGTTAAACGACCAAGTATTCATGGAATACCGCACCTTGAGGGGGCCGTCCATACATTGGAAGGTTTCACATGGTCACGAAATTTTTCGCAAATAAAGTGCATATTTATTTTGGGTCTAAAATTTTAAAAAGGTTTATTTCCTGTACAATGCAAAAAACATCGAATTATATTTTGTTTTGTTGCGGTTCGGAGCTCAGCGACCCAAGCGACTGGTGATATTGACCAAAGCACGCGGTGCCGAATGTTTCAAAGGAATTTTATGTGGACTTGTTTGTTTGGATCGCTCCTCGAGTTTCCATGAAGCAAACGATGCTTCTTGACACCTTTCTCATGAGGTTGTGCTACAATTAAGAAAAGGGTACAGACTCCGATTAAAAAAACATGCCTTTAGTAGTATGTGGCGTTCATCTATTTCCAGTCCTCGTCAACGCTCTTCGAATTTCCTATTTTTACCAACATATGCATAACTGAAACTAATAGTTGAAAGGAAAAAAACGTTATTAATTTTTAATCTAATTAATCTACCACCGTCTGCTGCCTCCTGTCAACAAAAAAATAGGACTACTTCAAGACGATTCAAAGGCCTTTAAGTTGATGAGCTATTTACACTCTACTTGCGTAACAACATCGTTCCAAAGCCTTTCCAAAATCTTCCGTAGGTTTTGCGAAGAAGCTCATACAGTCTGGTTCCAAGTGCATACCTTCCCTAAAAACCTGCTGAGCATCCTGTTTGCTCTGGTCGCTTGATGGTGACAGCCAATGATTAACGAGCAAAGTTAACACACCGTGTTAAACCTTTTTTAAAATTTCTTGAGAAGGTTAGATGCAAACTTAGGCAAATCCTTTACCGTGGACATATTACAACTTCCATTCGAATTGACATATAATTCCCTGAACTGAAATCCATCAGCTCCAGTTGAATAATAGTTTGATGTGCCCGTTCTGCCCATGGGCTGTCAGCAGACTATAAATGCCTATTGGTTTTAACGGCATATAAAAAATGCCAAATAAAGCATAGGGAGACTGGAATGGCCATTTCTGGCTCATTAGCCGTCAGCAGCCAATCATAACCAACCACAGCTAGTGCTCAACCTGAGGCTCGAACACGCGACTTGTTGTTCAGAAGTCCGAAGCTCTAACCCTTGAGCCACGGGCTCGTTGTATTACCGGTTTAGAATATCGATATTCGTTGATGAACGCTCACCGATCGCTACCGGAACTCACTCGTTCCGTCCTGCCTTGATGCTCACTCTCGAACCCCGCCAGCGGCCGCACAGTGGTAAGTAGAGTAGCATAGTAGTAGTAGTAGTAGTAGTAGTAGTAGTAGTAGTAGTAGTAGTAGTAGTAGTAGTAGTAGTAGTAGTAGTAGTAGTAATGGCAGCTGGACAATGCCGACAAACACAAGGAAATCAGGAATGGCCATTTCTGGCTTATTAGCCGTAATCAGCCAATCACAGCCAACCCCAGCTTTCGCCCCACCCGTGGCTCAGAAGTCCAACGCTCTAGCCATTGAGGCCGAACGGGGACAAGTGAGTTCGGTTAGCGATCGATGAGCATTCATTAATGAATCCTGATTTATTTGCCGTATTCGTGGCATGCGAACAAGCTGAGCGTCCAGACACTTTTTTCACCGATTTTGTGTTTTGCAAAGATTTCGGCTTATCGACAGGGCCCTCATGTATTCTATGTATGCTTTCTGGTACGTAATCCAGTGTTTGATGCTGATTTTCTTAGTTGCTACAGTAGTGAATGTGTGAGGCTGGAATAAATGTTTCTCCGCTGGGGTTTTTGAAATTGAGCTGCCATTCTTTCTCATCCGTTCATATGTGGATTTTACTCTTTGCACAAGAGCCGGTCTATTTTTTCCCATTAGCTCTTACTATTGATTACTTTTTGTTTATTTTGACCATAATGATGAGGTGATTTTCAAACGATGCTGGCACCGCGTTAAAGAAAATCTGGCTAAAACTTTTGGGACTCATTCACAGACGAACATTCATTATACCGACAGTTGCAGCTTTTGCCAACTTTCTTCCGGTGCTATCTCGTTTACGTACCATTTTTATCCACAATGAATGGAGGCCTTTTTGTTGAAATAAAGCACCTCTCTCTCTCACACTCTCAGTCGTGGTCCAAAAGTTGACACGAATATTTGAACTTAGATTCATGAGCTCCAGCAAAAAGAGCGCAATATTCACATTCTGCGGAGAGACACGGCTAAGAACTGACACCTCAGACACGTGTTTTGCGCTGCTGCACAACACATCTGCGAAATTAATTGCTCACGAGTGCAAAATGCTCACTTTGAGCTGCCAACGGTGAAAGTACACATGAGCAGACGCAACACTCCCGAGGAGCTGGCCACGGACGGAAAATTAAGTACAGCAGTCTTCTGGTTCGGGGAATTAAGTGCTCAAATGACTTATGTTTTCCTGCTGTTTGCCTCCTTGACTTCTGCCTTACCCCACTCCCTTCTTTTAACAAGGAAAAAGCTGTTTTGCTGGCAAAAAATAAGATGACGGGCACCGATAAATCATCCTTAAATTTTTCCGGATGCCAAGCAGTCACCATGCGAATAATTAGATTTCAAATGCAGTTTACCGAAATGCAGCTCAGTTCTGCCCTACCCTTTAATATTCCACAGATGTTACTAAGGGGTGTCATCGTGAGTTCAAGTATAGACTGGAGCATGGTGCTAAACAGCTGCATGACGCAAAAACCCAATCCCAGTAGAAGTAGCACACAAGCATCTGAGGTTAACCAGTGTACCTTCTTGAGTTGACTACTCAATAGTGCAATGCCGAAGCTTTGGCGGGTCTGAGATTGAAGCAGTACAGAAAGGAGGGAATTACATAAGTTGCAAAAAAGATGGTGTGCCACGTAGCGAGGACAGCCACAACGACGCGCCTACTAACGCTTACAGGTCGTCCGACGGTCTGTCTGACCAGGACAGTTGGAGAGACGGTTGAACCCAATGACTTCTTGAGGCGTCTCCTACTCTAAGATGGTTTCACAGCTTGCGATCCAATCACGTGCGATTTGGTTAGCTAACCAACGTAGCACATGGCCGATGCAAGGCCCCTCATGGGAGTTAATTCTTTGAAGTAGCCAACGCGCCCAGCTTCGCCAAGACCACTTCGATCTTGGTCTGTTCGTACTAGTTTGCCTTCGAAGGTACCGCTTTGCCGTATAAAAACATTCAGCTGAAACAAAGGGGAGGGGGGTAAATTCGGTACCTATCAATTGACCGAATCACTCTGCGCCATCAAAATTAGCATAAATTACCTTGACCTCCCACATTTTACCATCCATCTTGTATGAAATCACATAGTGGGTTTGCTGGAAGGATGTTTTTATCGACTTCCAGGACATTGTTTACTAGTTCCAGACGGAAAGACGGTCCCAATGCACTCAGAGACAATGTGGCCTCCTTTGCACAGATTCTCGAATAGGATGCGTTCTCCACAGCGTGCTGCATAGAGCTAAGGTGTCGTCAAGGTAGGTTCCGTGCGCTGGCCCTAATATTAGCACCTCAATTTGTTTGGCTTGCACCATTACTTAATAGCGTTTATTGGCCGAATGAATTCTAAATTCAAATAAAGTGAGAGATCTCGCAGGCAAGGCATATTTAAAGCGTGAAGATGCATCCTATTTCTTTACTGGGCCATACATAAATGTACGAATAAGATGTTAGCAGTGGTTGAGGGGAGGTAAAACCTGCTCTCGCTCGCATTTACCAGGGTCTCCAAGCTGCACAGCTTATAAGCCTCAAATAAACTGAATTGATCCGCGACATCTGACTGCAAACTCAAGAACAGTGAATTTTTCTCCAAGGATATACTTTAAAAAATCTCCGGGATTGTTTTTGAGGTAGGAACAGCGGAAATCATAGAATGATCGCAACAGTAAAGCAATCATATGACTTCGTGCGAATGCATTTCCAGCCTACAATGGCATGTCTGCGCATAAGACCAGATAGAAACGAGGTGGCTGTGCAGTCTGCAGGTCAAGTCTTGATGAAGGACTTGACCAGACTCTAGACTCCAGATCGCTCCGAATAGATATTCCTATGGCAACAGACCATACAGTTCTCGACAAGAACAAAAGGATATTGGTGAGGTTAGATGATTTATGGTCACTATTGCCTGTTGGGAGAAGGTTAACCTGGCGGAAAGCCCATTATGGAGGGAAAAACGCGTGGTGTCTACAATTTAGTACTTAGTGATGAATTATACTCTTCTATCGGCATATGCTCCACTGCCATACCAGTCGTTTGCCCATGGCGGAAGGAACATCAAAGAAGTTCCTCTAATTGAGCGGCATGGACTCTTTAAAAACCGTTGATGACTGACTCCTTTTGTTTGGCAGCAACGCTGCGCATTACGGCGTTATGTTACACAGTTGTCTGAACTGTTAAAGTCCCCGTGTCGAGACTTGTAACTAATGGGGAATGCACAAAACATTAATCAACCAGGTTAAATGGGCTTTTAGACAGACAGAATATTTACTACAATACTTGAATGTCATTTGTGGTGGATTTTCATTATATAAATGGCGAAGGGATGCTGACAGATCGCTTTACAGGACATATTTGTCCCTCTGTGCCCCGCCAGAAAGCGCACTATGGCTAGCAGTATAGGCAGAATAGCATTAATTGCATTCGTTAATGAATGCTCACTCATCGCTAACGGAACTTACTCGTTCCGCTCTGCCTTGAGGCACATTCTCGAGCCCGACTAGCAGCTACACAGTGACTAGTAGTCTTTGCTAGCAATATTAATCTGCCGCGGCTTAATGGTTAGTGAGCTGAACTTCTGGTCAACGAGTTGCTGGTTCAATCCTCGGTTGTTGTACCATCTAAGGTTTTGTATGACTGGGTGATGAAATGGCCGTTCTAGCCTCCCTTGTCTTTACCGGCAGTATTCATCTGACTAGAATAGCATTACCTTCAAAGCCAAGGAAAACTGGAATGGTGATTTATAGCTCATTAACCCGTTATACCTATCCCCAAGCTGGCAACCCCTGAAGTCCGAACCCGCGACCGAGGTCGCTCTTTTTAAACGTCCAACCATATAACCATCGGGCAAAGACATCGCATAAAGTCTCCTTACCATAATTTATTACCTAACATGGCAGAGGTGCACAAACTTTGTCATATTGATTTCTAAGTTGTAAATAGCAAGCTGAGGGATTTTCCTATAAGTTTTTTTCAAATTTACAAAAAACATTGGTAACCTTAAATCAACAATAAGGGAGAAAATGAATACGTATGAATCAATTTTTGGAGTGTGAAAATCAATACTCAGTAGCCAAAGTTTTTGTGTTTAGGGGAATTATTTATGGATAGTTTTTAAGCTTGTCGGTACGGAAGCCTCAAGTAGACGCCTATTAATATGTGGATCGAAAAGCCACAAATTTCGGTAGATGTGGTATGCGCTTTTAGCAAGGTGCCTGGCTACACCACTCACAGGCATGAGTATAGTCTAATTCCAGAGGGCATGAAATAGACAATCGAGAATATTGTAAGTATTCCTCGATTTTAGAGAATAATACTGTGGAAGTTCAGCCTACCAAGGAAGCCTGGAACGATGGCCAAACGCCTCAACTTCAAATTCGAGAGGGAGAAGGTTTTAAAGGAGCCTAAACTGAAGGTGAATGGCAAACCTAAATGCGGACTAAAGTGCACAATACGATTGCAGCGGTTACTTAGCAAAAGAAACACCCCATTTTTACTTTTCACACAGACAGCATTTTTTTCTTAACATCGTTTGAATAGCTGATTTCTTTTACAAACATCCTTCAAATTGCATGCCACTGAACTCGCTTCACTTCCTTCCGAAAAATACTTTGCAGTCGGGGATTTTAAAATTTTCTGTTATAAAATTTACCCTAGTGTTTTCGGACCTCACAGGCAGCCGTTTCCCATGGAATTGGGACCGCACACATTTTCATGGGAACATTTTGAAAAGTACAAACTGTATGACTTATTTAACCACTTTAAACTTTTAAGCAACACTTTGTTGGAGAATTGTAAAATTACAATTTTTGTTAGACGTTTCTAAGGGAAGTGAGAGAACCATAGCAAGTAAATAGGCATGGAGGTTTCCAAGTGTGCGGCTGTCTAAGTGTAGGTCTTAAATAGCAGAACTTTACTTCAGCCTGAGCGTATTAATGCCACTTATCCACTCAAAAGCAGTTTAAATGTTGTTGTACAGTTTCTTACAAATTTTGGAACTGTGTTTGTGAGCGAAAATATATTTTAATTTGAAAGCCACATTCAGACGGTTTTTCATATTGTAATTCACCTAAACCAGGAAAACTCTGTTCCCATATATCTAACCATTTTTACAAATTTTGACAGGTATAAAGGCAGTCACTCCAGAAGGTGACATTTCCCCAGATGCATTTGACACATTCCTTTCTAGTTAAATATAAAAGGGGAGCTTCGACACACCAGGCCATTTCAATAGGCTACCATCTAGTTTTACACCACTGAGATCAGTCAGCTGCGCCACTTGCCTAACTTCAGTGTTTATCCTTTTCTATTTACCAAAGAAACTTCGAAGTCAAAATTCCTGCAGTGTTTCGTCTCACCGTCATTTCTGGCACAATCCACTTGCCTTTACCTGACTGCTATAGGTTCGTTGACTTAGGCAGTCGAGGGAAAAAGATGACACCTTGTGATTGGTGTGCTGTCAAAATGCAATTTAAAACTCCAATAGGAACGTCTGCTGCCCTCTGCTCGACTGTTTTTTGCCGTCAACAGTGAAGAAAGTTCAGTCGATTTACCTGCAAAAATTAGAGGGTTACAGTTAAAGAAACAAATGCAATACCTTACCTTGGAATTTGTGAGGCACATTTGAATAAACCGGATCTATAAAAGCTTTCTGAAAAATTATGTGGCAACTTTACTATTAATAACGTAAACGCAAATTTAATGTCAGTAAAAAACTGCTTATTTCGTTGAGCCTGCTAGATAAACAATACCAATAAGACTCAGTACAAATGGCCATGCGCCTACAAGAAGAAATTTTGATTTTGAAGGAAGCCATTTGTTATAAAAATAAAATAAAAATTATTCAGTGGAACTATGTGACCCACTTACAAAGATTATCAAAAGGGTTTCTGACCAATTTAAGCCAAATATGTTTCAACACAGAAAACCAAATTTTTGGGAACCTATAATGCTCTAATTTGTATTTAGTAGAATGACATGGAGCGGCTAGAAGTAATTCATAGATTCGTACTTCATAAGTGTTTGATCCAGTAATTAAAAATTAGGAGCTTTAAGTGATAAATGGTCAGAATAAAGCAAAAAAATTCGTATCTCACAGAAATGCATCCACTAGGGTTAAATTAACAAAAACTCACTCGTCAAACTAAAGTCAGCCCGGAGGCATCCACGAAAACCCCGAACTACTTATGGAGGATTGTCAATTTAACGAAAATGCATAATATGTACTATTTCGTTGATTAAAAATAACCAATTTCTTAAGAGAGGAAATATTGAAAAGGCAAAAAGTTTTAAAAGAAAAGGCTCGGTTTTAGACGCAAGTGCTGCTTTTACCAGGCAAAAAAACAGGTAAATAAAACCTTATCAGGATAGGGCCATTAAGAAATATTTTACTTATATATTTTTTTATTGAATATGCTCCAAGAATTAGTGTTCTAAGAAACTTGGCTAATATTTAAACGTTCAATGTCTGGCCAAGTGCTTCATGATATTGTTCGGCGAAATTGGTATGTTTTTTCCGTTTTCGTGGTCTTTAAGATTCGGTTGATTAAAGCCAGTATGGCTTGAATTCGCAGATGGACAAATAACACTTATAAAATCTTTCGTAAGATTACACGTTAAGACACCGGTTGGTGACTAAAAAATTATAATACAATGAGGTGATGCAATTATAAGCGTGTCATTTTCGATGTATCTGGAGTAAATTTTGCTAAAAATCTTACTCTTAAATACAGATGGCTGTCTGAGTCTCAACTAAACACCACGTCAATGCCAAGAAAACTAACAACCAGAACGAAAGCCAGCAATTAATATGCTCTAAATCAATCGAAAAACTGTCTTTTCTATGTTACCTTTTAAAACGCACTTTACCTTTTTCCCAAACCAAAGTGAAGGAAAAAATTAGAACATGGGTCATCCTTTTTCCTTCCGTGATAACTAAAAGTATTTTTGGCAAACAAGAGAGCTCAATTTTCTTTTTATCTTGGAACCAGATTCTTTAACTCTGCTTAGTTAAAAGCCTTATTGTAGGAATTTTAATGCACAAAAGTGTGGCCATACAAATACTAAAATATTGCAAAGAATTGCCAATATATCCTTTAGACATTATGCATTAGTAGAAACCGGAGCATAAAACATAGCGTACCATGTGTTTAAAAGTCAACATATCCACTTGCTGATATGGAATGTTTACAATGACCCGAAAAATATCGGCAATTATAAACAAAAAGTGTGTGTAGGCGTTACAACTGCTTTTCTACGCATGAAATCATGCAGGTTTAGAAATATGTGGCTTTGTGAAATCAGAAGTCTGATTTTCGCAAAATACCCTGCTTCCTATGAATAAGTTGCAGATAAAATAATATTTTCAAACGCAGCAGGTTCTGTTTGGTAAATTTCTCGAGTTAAGATTATTGTGCTCTCATAGAAATACAGGAACAGATGCACAAGTTTACTCAGAAGAGTCTTCCGCATAACAATTTGTGTAAAAAGAAGGAAACGTTGATTTCCACGGAAAGTTGTAATTATTTTTATTGGTAAAATTATTAACAAGTATACTGCACATGCGATAAAAGCATTCTCCAGAATGGGCCTAACATTGATCTTTCCAATTTCCATCATTTAGATTCATTCTTAAAATAACATAATGTAAGTGATGGGGGAGGAGGAGGAGGAGGAGGGTAAGCATGAGATGCACGAGGGGGAGGATGAAAATGACCTAAAGAGTAGAAAAGAAGAACTTTAGAGTTCTATTTCAAGGTTCACAGTTTCACGTGCTTAGCGTTTTAGTTAAGAATAACTTTTATGGCCGCCTAACCAAGACATGAGAATAGGTACACCTTCACCCACTCAACATAGATGATCGTGCAAAAAATTTTGGGGAACGCGAAAATTACAGTGACGTAACGACATTTCGACTGTCGATTTCGACGGTGTCCACCGTATGCTCTTCAGCATGTTCATGCAGGGACGGTGACTTTCACTTGATTTTAGCGAGAGTAACCTTGAATTACACCTACTTCCCATCTTGTTCTACTCTCCCATCTGTTTCCGGTGTCAAGACAGAGTCAAGAAGACCGGAGATGGGAGAGGGCGCAGGTGGCTGGCGTGGCCGGGGCCGGGGCCCCTAAACCCTAGCCGCCAATAGGCGTGCCACCACACCCCCATGTTCAGTATTTGTCATGCGAGCGCAGCTCAAATAATGCCTACCGAGCCCTGATGTGGCCCCATGTTGGTCTAACGCATCTACCAAGTGGCCCGTTTAGGGGGCACACACACACACTTCAGCTCGACCGTCGTAGTGCGAAGTGTCCACCGAATGCTGCACAGAAGGGTGGTACAGGGACGGTGACTTGTGTAACAATTAGTTTTAAGTGATAATAAACTTGCAGTGCATCTACCGCACTCTCTCTTCCCTTACCCGCCTGTGCCTGGTGTCAAGACATAGTCAAGAAAACCGGAGGTGGGGTCCGGCGCATATGAATAACCTCACACGGAGTGGAAGAGTGGGGTGCGGCATGAGCCTGCACCTACGCATGCCCATGTTGTGCACGCAAACCCACAAGGTTCGACATTTGTCATGCGACGTCATCCTAACTAACGCCTGCCGAACCCTGATTTAGCCTTTGTGTTCGTCCAGCGCATCTACCACGTGGCCCATTTTGCGGGCATACACACACACACCGTGGGTGGAACATGCCGTTCGAGTTATTCAGTCAAGTTAGCAACCTTCAAAGCCATGGCTTTTAGCGCACCATGATAGTTACAAGTGCATCAGATTGATTATAGTGAGCAAAATTGCGCTGAGCACCCAGGTTGAGGCACTAACACGGATCCAAACCTTAAACCTTAATACACTCCTGAATCTAACCCTAACTTTAAACATTAATACACCCCTGAATCTAACGCCAACTTTAAAATTTGATAAACTCCTGCATCTAACCCAACCTTAATATACTCCTGAATCTAACTCTCAGTTTAAACCTTACCACACTCCTGAATCTAATCCTAAATTAAAACCTTAATATACTCCTGAATCTAACCCTAACTTTAATCCTTAATACACTCCTGAATCTAACCCTTACTTCAAATCTAAATACATTACTGAATCTAACCCTAACTTTAAACCTTAATACACTTCTGAATCTTACCCTCAGTTTAAACCTTATTACACTCCTAAATCTACCCTTCAGTTTCAACCTTAATACACTCCTGAATAAAACCCATACTTTAAACCTTAATATACTCCTGAATCTAACCCTTACTTAAAATCTTAATGCAATTCTGAATCTAAACTTTACTTTAAACCTTAAAACACTGCTGAATATAACCATAACATTTAACCTTAATACGTTCCTGAATCAATCCCTCAGTTTAAGCCATAATACACTCCTTAATCTACCCCTCAGTTTGAACCGTAATACACTCCTGAATCTAACCCTCAGTTTTAACCTTCCTTAACTCTTGAATCTAACCTTCTGTTTAAACCTTAATGCACTCCTGAATATCAACCTAACTTTAAACTTCAATACACTCCTGAATTTTAACCTTACTTTTAACCTTAAAAAATCCTGAATCTAACCCTAATTTAAAAACTTAATACACTCCTGAATCAAACGCTAACTTAAAACCTTAATACACTTCTGAATATTACCCTAACTTTAACCTTACTACACTCATTAATCCTACACTCAGTTTGAAACTTAATACACTCCTGAATATAATCCTAGCTTGAAACCTTAATACACTCCTTAATCTAACCCTCAGTTTTAACTCGACTTCACCCCTAAATATACACCTCAGTTTAAACCTAAAAACACTCCTGAATCTAACTCCTCAGTTTAAACCTTAATACACTCCTGAATATAACCCATACTTTAAACCTTAATACACTCATGAATCTAACCTCAGTTTAAGCCTTAATACACTCCTGAATATAACCCATACTTTAAACCTTAATACACTCATGAATCTAACCCTAACTTAAAATCTTTACACAATTCTGAATCTAAACTTTACTTAAAACCTTAAAACTGCTGAATATAACCCTAAAGTTTAACTTTAAAACATACCTGTAACAACCCCTCAGTTTAAACCTTAAAACTTTCCTGAATCTAAAGCTGACTTTAAACCTTCATACACACCTGAATCTAACCTAAACTTTAAACATTTATTCACTCCAGAATTTAACCCTAAATTTAAACCTTAATACACTCCTGAATCTAACCCTAACCTTAATCTAAATACATTACTGAATCGAACCCTAACTTTAAACCTAAATACAATTCTGAATCTAACCCTCAGTTTCAACCTTAATACACTCCTGAATAAAACCCATACTTTAAACCTTAATACACTCCTAAATCTAAACCTAACTTAAAATTTTAATACAATTCTGAATCTAAACTTTACTTTAAACCTTAAAACACTGCTGAATATAACCCTAACTTTTAACCTTAATACATTCCTGAATCAATCCCTCAGTTTAAACCATAATACACTCCTTCATCTACCCTCTCAGTTTGAACCTTAATACACTCCTGAATCTAACCCTCAGTTTAAACCTTAATGCACTCCTGAATATAAACCTAACTTTAAACTTCAATCCACTCCTGAATCTTAACCTAACTTTTAACCTAAATAAAATCCTGAATCCAACCCTAATTTAAAAACTTAATACACTCATGAATCAAACGCTAACTTTAAACCTTAAAACACTCCTGAATATTACCCTAACTTTAACCCTACTACACTCATAAATCTAACCCTCAGTTTAAACCTTAATACACCCCTAAATCTACCCTTTAGTTTCAACCTTAATACACTCCTGAATCTAACCCTACCTTAAAATCTTAATACAATTCTGAATCTAAACTTTACTTTAAACTTTAAAACACTGCTGAATATAACCATAACATTTAACCTTAATACAATCCTGAATATATCCCTCAGTTTAAACCATAATACACTCCTTAATCTACCCCTCAGTTTGAACCTTAATACACTCCTGAATCTAACCCTCAGTTTCAACCTTAATACACTTCTGAATGTTACCCTTAATTTTAACCTTAATAAAATCCTGAATCCAACCCTAATTTAAAAACTTAATACACTCCTGAATCTAACGCTAACTTTTAACCCTAATACACTCCTGAATATAAAGCTAACTATAAACCTTAATACATTTCTGAATCTAAAACTCACTTAAAACCATTATACAATCCTGAATCTAACCTTTACTTTAAACCTTAATAAACTCCTGAATATTACCACAACTTGAAATCTTAATACAATTCTGAATCTAAACTTTACTTTATACCTTAAAAGACTGCTGAATATAACCCTAACTTTAAACCTTATCACACTCATGAATCGACCCCTCAGTTTAAAACCTTAAAACACTCCTAAATCTCCCCCTCAGTTTAAACCTTAAAAAACTCCTGAATCTCCCTTACTTTGAACCTCAATACACTACTGAATCTAACCCTGACTTTAAACCTTAATACACTCCTGAATCTATGTCTTACTTTTAACCTTAATACACTCCTGTATCAAACCCATATTTGGAACCTTAAAACACTCCTGAATCTAACCCATAATTTAAACCTTAATACACTCCTGAATCTTACCCTTACTTTTAACATTAATGCTATTCTGAATCTAACCCTTACTATTTACCTTAATACATTCCACTATCTTAACCTTACTTTAAAACTTAATACTCTTCTGAATCTAACCCTTACTTTAAACCTTAATACACTTCTGAATCTAACCCTAACTTTAAACCTTAATACACTCCTGAATCTAACTCTTAATTTTAACCTTAAAAACACATTTAGATAACCCTTACCTAAAACCTCAATACACCCCTGTATGTTACCCTTTTAAAACCTTAATACAGTACTGAATCTAACCCTAACTTTAAACCATAATACATTCCTGAACCTTACCCTACATTAAAACCTTAATACACTCCTAAATGTCACCCTGACTTTAAACCTTAATACACTCCTGTTTCTAACTCTAACTTTAAACCGTAATACACTCGTGAATCTACGCCTGACATAAAACTTAAATAAACTACTGAATCTCACCATAACTTGAACCTTAATACATTCCTGAATCTAACCCCGACTTTAAACTTTAATACACTCCTGAAACTAACTCTTAAGTTTAACCTTGATATAATCCTGAATCTAACCCATAATTTAAAACTTAATACACTCCTGAATCTTACCCTAACTTTAAACCTTAATACATTCCTAAATCTAACCGTAACTTTTAACATTAATGCTATTGTGAATCTAACCCTTACTATTTACCTTAATACATTCCAGTATTTGAACCTTACTTTAAAACATAATACTCTCCTGAATCTAACCCTTACTTTAAACCTATTTACACTTCTGAATCTAACCCTTACTTTAAACCTTAATACACTATTGAGTCTAACCATAACATAAAACCTTAATACACTTCTGAATCTTACCCTAACTTTAAACCTTAATACATTCCTAAATCTAACCCTTACTTTAAAAATTAATGCTATTCTGAATCTAGCCCTTATTATTTACCTTAATAAACTCCAGTTTCTTAACCTTAATTTAAATTTTAATACTATCCTGAACTTAACCTTACATTTAAACCTTAATAGACTCCTAAATCTAACCCTTACTTTAAACACTAATGCTATTCTGAATATAAACTTAACTATTAACCTTAATACACTCCAGTATCTTAACATTACTTTAACACTTAATACTCTCCTGAATCTAACCCTTACTTAAAACCTAAATCAACTTCTTAATCTAACCCTTACTTTGAACCTCAATACACTCCTGAATCTAACCCATACTTAAAATCTTAATACACTCCTGAATCTAATCCCTTACTTTAAACATTAATGCTATTCTGAATCTAACCCTTACTATTTACTTTAATACACTCCAGTATTTCAACCTTACTTTAAAACATAATACTCTCCTGAATCTAACCCTTACTTTAAACCTTAATACACTTCTGAATTTAACCCTAACTTTAAACCTTACTACACTATTGAGTCTTACACTAACATAAAACCTTAATACACTTCTGAATCTAACCCTAACTTTAAATCTTATTACGCTATTGAATCTCACCCTAACATTAAACCTTAATACACTCCTGAATCTAACTCTTTAATTTTAAACCTTAATACACACTATTTAAATAACCCTTACCTGAAACCTCAATACACCCCTATATTTTACCCTTTTAAAACCTTAATACAGTACTGAATCTAAGCCCTAACTTTAAACCATAATAAATTCCTGAACCTAAACCTACATTAAAACCTTAATACACTCCTAAATGTAACCCTGACTTTAAACCTTAATACACTCATTTATCTAACTCTAACTTTAAACCGTAATACACTCGTGAATCTTCCCCTGACTTTAAACCTAAATAAATTACTGAATGTCACCCTCACTTTGAACCTTAATACATTCCTGAATCTAACCCCGACTTTAAACCTTAATACACTCCTGAATCTAAATCTTACGTTTAACCTTAATACACTCCTATATCTAACCCTTACTTAGAACCTTAATACACTCCTGAATCTAACCCATAATTTAAACCTTAATACACTCCTAAATCTTACCCTAACTTTAAACCTTAATACATTCCTAAATCTAAACCCTTACTTTAAAAATTTACTGCTATTCTGAATCTAGCCCTTATTATTTACCTTAATAAACTCCAGTATCTTAACCTTACTTTAAAACTTAATAATCTCCTGAACCTAACCTTACATTTAAACCTTAATAGACACCTTAATCTAACCCTTACTTTAAAAATTAATGCTATTTTGAATCTAGCCCTTATTATTTACTTTAATGAACTCCGGTATCTTAACCTTACTTTAAAAATTAATAACCTCTTGAACTTAACGTTACATTTAAACCTTAATAGACTCCGAAATCTAACCCTTTCTTTAAACATTAATGCTATTCTGAATCTAAACTTTACTATTTACCTTAATACAGTCCAGTATCTTAACATTACTTTAACACTTAATACTCTCCTCAATCTAACCCTTACTTAAAACCTAAATAAACTCCTGAATCTAACCCTTACTTTGAACCTCAATACAGTCCTGAATCTAACCCATTTTTTAAATCTTAATACACTCCTGAATCTAACCCTAAGTTTAAACCTTAATACTCTCCTGAATCTAACCCTCACTTGAAACTTAAATACACTCCTGAATCTAACCCTTACTTTGAACCTCAATAGACTCCTAAATCTAACCCATATTTAAATCTATATACACCTCTGAACCTAACCCTTAGTTTTAAACCTTACTTAATTATTGAGTCTTACCGCAACATTAAACCTTAATACACTCCTGAATCTAACGCTAAATTTAAACCTTAAAACACTCCTGAATCTATACCTTACTTGAAACCTTAATAAACTCCTGAATATAACTCTTAATTTTAACCTTAATACACACTTTTAAATAACCCTTACCAGAAACCTCAATACAGCCCTGTTTGTTACCCTTTTAAAACCTTAATACACTACTGAATCAAACCCTTACTTTAAACCATAATACATTCCTGAACCTAACCTACATTAAAACCTGAATACACTCCTAAATGTAACCCTGACTTTAAACCTTAATACACTCCTGTATCGTACTTTAACTTTAAACCGTAATACACTCGTGAATCTACCCCTGACTTTAAACCTTAATAAAATACTGAATCTCACCCTCACTTTGAACCTTAATACATTCCTGAATCTAACCCCGACTTTAAACCTTAATAAACTCCTGAATTTAAATCTTACGTTTAACCTTAATACACTTCTGTATCTAACCCGTACTTAGAACCTTAATACACTGCTGAATCTAACCCAAAATTTAAACCTTAATACACTCCTGAATCTTACCCTAACTTTTAACCTTAATACATTCCTAAATCTAATCCTTACTTTAAAAATTAATGCTATTCTTAATCTAGCCCTTATTATTTACCGTAATAAACTCCAGTATCTTAACCTTACTTTAAAACTTAATACTCTCCTGAACTTAACCTTACAGTTAAACCTTAATAGACTCCGAAATCAAACCCTTACTTTAAACATTAATGCTATTCTGAATCTAACCCTTACTATTTACCTTAATACACTCCAGTATTTTAACCTTACTTTAAAGCATAATACTATCCTGAATCTAACCCTTACTTTAAACCTTAATACACTTCTGAATCTAACCCTAACTTTAAACCTTACTACACTATTGAGTCTTACCCTTACATTAAATCTTAATTCACTCCTGAAACTAACGCAAAATTTAAACCTTAAAACACTCCTGAATCTATACCTTACTTTATACCTTAATACACTCCTGAATCTAACTCTTAATTTTAACCTTAATAGACACCTTAATCTAACCCTTACTTTAAAAATTAATGCTATTTTGAATCTAGCCCTTATTATTTACTTTAATACACTCCAGTATCTTAACCTTACTTTAAAAATTAATACACTCCTGAACTTAACGTTACATTTAAACCTTAATAGACTCCGAAATCTAACCCTTTCTTTAAACATTAATGCTATTCTGAATCTAAACTTTACTATTTACTTTAATACACTCCAGTATCTTAACATACTTTAACACTTAATACTCTCCTGAATCTAACCCTTACTGAAAACCTAAATAAACTCCTGAATCCAACCCTTACTTTGAACATTAATGCTATTCTGAATCTAAACTTTACTATTTACCTTAATACACTCCAGTATTTAAACATTACTTTAACACTTAATACTCTCCTGTATCTAACCCTTACTTAAAACCTAAATACACTCCTGAATCTAACCCTTACTTTGAACCTCAATACACTACTGAATCTAACCCTGACTTTAAACCTAAATACACTCCTGAATCTATGTCTTACTTTCAACCTTAATACACTCCTGTATCAAACCCATATTTGGAACCTTAATACACTCCTGAATCTAACCCATAATTTAAACCTTAATACACTCCTGAATCTTACCCTAACTTTAAACCTTAATACATTCCTAAATCTAACCCTTACTTTAAAAATTAATGCTATTCTGAATCTAGCCCTTATTATTTACCTTAATAAACTCTAGTTTCTTAACCTTAATTTAAATTTTAATACTATCCTGAACTTAACCTTACATTTAAACCTTAATAGACTCCTAAATCTAACCCTTACTTTAAACACTAATGCTATTCTGAATATAAACTTAACTATTAACCTTAATACACTCCAGTATCTTAACATTACTTTAACACTTAATACTCTCCTGAATCTAACCCTTACTTAAAACCTAAATACACTCCTGAATTTAACCATTACTTTGAACCTCAATACACTCCTGAATCTAACCCATACTTTAAATCTTAATACACTCCTGAATCTAACCCTTACTTTAAACATAAATGCTATTCTGAATCTAGCCCTTATTATTTACCTTAATACACTCCAATATTTTAACCTTACTTTAAATCTTAATACACTCCTGAATCTAACCCTTACTTTAAACCTTAATACACCTCTGAATCTAACCCTAACTTTAAACCTTACTACACTATTGAGTCTTACCTTAACATTGAACCTTAATACACTCCTGAATCTACCGCTAAATTTAAACCTTAAAACACTCCTGAATCTCTACCTTACTTTAAACCTTAATACACTCCTGAATCGAAATATTTATTTTAACCTTAATACACACCTTTAAAAAACCCTTACCTGAAACCTCAATTCATCCCTGTATGTTACTTTTTAAAAACCTTAATACACTACTGAATCTAACCCTAAATTTAAAACAAAATACATTTATGAACCTTACCTTACATTGAAACCTTAATACACTCCTAAATGTAACCCTGACTTTAAACCTTAATACACTCATGTATCTAACTCTAACTTTAAACCGTAATACACTCGTGAATCTACCCCTGACTTTAAACCTTAATAAAATACTGAATCTCACCCTCACTTTGAACCTTAATACATTCCTGAATCTAACCCCGACTTTAAACCTTAATACACTCCTGAATCTATGTCTTACTTTCAACCTTAATACACTCCTGTATCAAACCCGTACTTAGAACCTTAATACACTCCTGAATCTAACCCATAATTTAAACCTTAAAACACTCCTGAATCTTACCCTAACTTTAAACCTTAATGCATTCCTAAATCTAACCCTTACTTTAAACATTAATGGTATTCTGAATCTTACTTCAAATCTACCCCTCAGATTGAACCTTAATTCAATCCTGAATTTTACCCTCAGTATTAACCTTAATACACTTCTGAATGTTACCCTTACTTTTAACCTTAATAAAATCCTGAATTTTACCATAACTTGAAATCTTAATAAAATTCTGAATCTAAACTTTAATTTATACCTTCAAACACTGCTGAATATAACTCTAACTTTAAACCTTATCACACTCATGAATCGACCCCTAAGTTTAAACCTTAAAACACTTCTTAATCTCCCCCTCAGTTTAAACCTTAATAGACTCCTGAATCTAACCCTAACTTGAAATCTTAATAACATTCTGAATCTCAACTATAATTTATACCTTTAAAACACTGCTGAGTATAACCCTTACTGTTAACCTTATCAAAATCCTGAATCAACCCTTCAGTTTAAACCTTAATACACTCCTAAATTTAACCCTTGCTTTTAACATTAATGCTATTCTGAATCTAACCCTTACTATTTACCTTAATACATTCCATTATCTTAACATTACTTTAAAACTTAATACTCTTCTGAATCTTACCCTTACTTTAAACCTTAATACACTTCTGAAGCAAACCCTCACTTTAAAAACTTTATAAACTCCTTAATCTAACCCATACTTTAAACCTTAATACACTCCTAAATCTACCCCTAACTTTAATCCTTAATACACTTCTTAATCTAACCCCTACTTTAAACATTAATGCTTTTCTGTATCTAGCCCTTATTATTTACCTTAATACACTCCATTATCTTTACATTACTTTAACACTTAATACTCTCCTGAATCTTATCCCTTACTTAAAACCTAAATACACTCCTGAGTCTAACCCTTACTTTGAAACTTAATACACTCCAGTATTTTAACCTTACTTTAAAACTTAATACTCTCCTGAATCTAAGACTTACTGTAAACCTAAATACACTCCTGTATATAACCCTAACTTTAAACCTTAATACACTCCTGTATCTAACACTAACTTTAAACCATAATACACTCCTGAATCTTACCCTCAGTTTTAACTTTAATATTCTCCTTAATCTAACTCTACATTTAAACCTTAATACATTCCTTTATCTAACCCTAACTTTAAACCTTAATTCACTCTTGTATATAACTCTAACTTTAAATTTTAATACACTTCTGAATATAACTCTAACCTTATACCTTAATACACTTCTGAATCTTACCCTTACTTTAAACCTTATCTTCAATTTTAGCCTTACCCTCACATCAAACTGAAATCTACGTTCTTCAAAATTGGGGAGCAAAGTCACATGCACTGCTGATGATTCTTATTCCCGTGTCTTGATTTGGCGGCCATATAAGTCATTCTTATCAAGCTCTTTATCAAGTTCCTTACAATATAGTGAAAATTTGTTAAACCGGCTCTGTATTTATAATGAGCCTTTTAAGGAAAGCCCTGAACAACTTTGTCCTATGTGGCTCAGTGAGTTTTTTTGTTTGGACTCACGGCAGCAGTTTTCATTGCATATATATCAAAATATGGTCTTTTTCCCGGAGAAAAAACCTATTCATATCTGTGATAAATATTACCCGTTGTAGACAATTGTCCAACAAGAGCAGACTAAAAGTCGATTCGCAAACATGTTCCACATCCAAAACTCATGTTTTTCTGAACGGACAAGAAAAAAATAGATAAAATAAGCACCATTTTTGGTACGTAGATGTGATTGTTTCAGTTTTTTTATTGCGTTGCATAATTTAAGTTGGATACTCCACATAGATCAGTCAAAGACTGTAATTCTTATTATCGAAGAAAAATTAAATAATGATATACAGACTGAGGTCTGCGTAAACACCGAATGGTGGTAGCATTACTTCAACTGACACAGGGTCTTAGCTGATCGAACCAGGATGAAGAACTTAATAGTTAGTTTTGTCTCAACGGCAGCTTCGCTGACCGACCAGGGATTTGCGCTTTTAAAGGGTGATTTTTTGTTTAAGGTTGGGAATGCGCTTTTCTTAATTGTTTTTAAATCTTCATTGTTTTCACATTTCCAAAGGTTATTGAGGAACATTGCAAAAGGACTGGCATGGCATGGTCACTTTACTAGTACTGATTTAATGGGGTTTTAAATAAAGCAAAAAAGATAGTAAAAGCCAATAGAATTTCGTGTCAATATTTGCGTTTCATTAGAAGCTTAGCTTGGTTTTCTTTCATCTTAAGGATAAAGTCGCTTCAAACTCCCTTTTTAAGGCTTAGCATATGAGGTGAAGTTTATCCGCTTGATTGAATTCTTTACAGTTTTACCTGTGATTGACAATAAAAATCCTGCATTAAGGAACCCCCTGGCCGTCTTTGCGAATTCAATTGTATCAATTAGAAATGTATTCAAGGATGATCGCTGACCGATCGTTAATGGAATTCACACGTCTTGCTCTGTCTTGGGGCTCACTCTCGATTACCCGCCAGCAGCCGAACAGCGGCTTGTAGTAGTAGTAGTAGCAGCAGATGAACGATTCAGCCAATTCAACAATCATCCGTCATCACCGAGCCCAGGTGCCTAACCTCACCCGAGGCTCGAACCCGCGACCTGTTGATCAGAAGTCCAATGCTCTCAACATTTAACCCTGGGGTCCTTGTCTTGCCGGCTTTAATTGGGAAATAACAGCAAGCTGTCAGGTAAACAAGAAAACAACTTCTGTATTCAAAGCGTAAAGGAATTTGGGGGAACTTACAGGTAAAATATTCATGAAAACATCTGCTCTAAGAAGGGACATGGAGCTGCTGAGCAGATTCATCCTGAGGGCAGCTTGGGGATGCTTAGTTGCGGCAGACAGATAATGAGGATGAGAACAGGAGGTGGCAGACACCAGAAAACGTGGTTTATAACATGTGTGCCAGGAGTGCCACCATTTGTTTTGTAAGGGAGGGCCTGGAGAGTACACAGTTATGCTTTAAAGGTCCACGGAACGCAAACTTTGATAATGATGGATGGGGGGTTCACCAATCGGTTGCGGAACTCACGCGTCCCATTGCGCTTTTGGATCGATCAATAAGTTCAGAGACATTCGCATTGCGGCCAGTATTACATGCAAAAGGAGATAAAGAAAAAGACTGGAATGGTCTTTGCCAACCAATTAGTCCTCTGCACCGAGACATAATAAACCCTCGGGCTCTGTGACTCCTGATGATCAAACTTGTGGATTCTTGATTCATTTTAAAAGACTTCAGACGAGAGACCAATATATACATTTTTATATTTGATTCTAAACCACCTCATTTTGCCCGCTACGCAAAATATCGCTGTGGAGATTGCAGGCGAATGTTGTACAGATACGACTGATTGTCTGTGCGTCAAACCCCAGCTGGTAGTCAGATCCAATTCGACGACTTGTAACGGAATTCGGTTAAGCACTGAATATTTTAACATTTTCCCCCGGCACACACGGCGTCCAAGAGAGACGTTTGGCAAATGCAACGGGAATGCAGTAGGAGACAAACAATGCTCAATAACTGCCACGATTGATGAAACCTATCTCGATGACGTCATAAGCAAAAAAGGTTGAGAGATTTGTTGATTTTATAGCCATTTTCTTGGATAACAGGTAACATAATTAATTGCTTCAGAATTCTAACAGTGGATCTGTTACTTCGAGTACATACATGAGCATTCCACCGACGAACAGGTGCCTGCAATACCTCCCTACTTTCCTAGCCGATAGCCTAACTATTTGTGACTGTATTATTTCAATATAGAATAACACTTAGGAAAAAATAGCATCGTTTAAACTGGACCAGATGCCAGGGTACAGCAACCTCAATTACAAAGTTTTTGTTATTTATAAAACAATGATCCCAACTGCCTGTTTTAATTCAAATCTGGACAATAAAATACCGAAATATACTCCAAAAACGTCAATACATCAGAAAATTTCCGTTCTCACCAGGATGATTTGAGTCATAATACATAAAAACGCTCTTCTTAACAAAAACTTATCAGTGATTCCTTTTAAGCATATCTGAGTCAAAACTATCTTATATGCTCTCTGTTAAAAATCATGTTAATTTAGTTGTAAACGTACGTTCATCTGTGCGCCACATCCAAAATGCCCAGCGAAATTCCTTTGTGGGATGAGAATCCGGACAACCTGTTACAGGTAAAAAACTGGACAATACCATATCTAAGTGTACTCCAAAAAGTTATATTCTCATCAGGAGGGTTTTGGTCAAAAGGCATCAAATACGCTCGGTTTTAACATCAAAACGAACTAGAGAATACTTATAAGCACAGCTGATTCAAAATTATATTATCTGCTCTCTGTTAAAAATCACGTTAAATTTCAGGTTTACTGCAGGCGAAGACGAAGTGTCAGTTGTCAGATGGCGGTTGGCTGAATGCTTAATGTTGTGACATTCCCTATGCTAATATAGAGCTTCCGAGAGACGTTTGACAAATGTGGGCGTGACTGAAATGCATACATCAAGGAATAACCAATGATCAATGATTGTCACGTCGGATAAAGCGAAGGTCTTACGTTAGCTAAAGTTGGAACTATTTACGGTCGACTGAATATGGTGAGTAAGTCAAAAATAGCCAACGGAGAACCCTTTTTAATGACTTCTTTGTCTCAAAACGTCCTAGGGTTGGCTTCGGGCAAGTAAGATTGACAGTAGATTTCCTATTTCATGAAACTTCGACAGAAATCCCGCAATGTATTTTTGCTTCAAAAATGTACTAAAGTAGGGTTGTAGCACTGATTATCGTGTAAAATAATTTCCAAATATTTCAGTCACGTCAGCATGTAGGATTTTGAATGATTTTCTTCCTGACCGGCTGCAAAAACTTTACTCTAAATAATAGCTACTCAAGTAGTATGCATTTATCGCATTGATTTTCGATGACCTCACAAACTTAAATGTATTTTGATGGAAACATGCTAAAAATATCCTTTGTTTTGCTCGTTTTGTAACAAATCACGTTTCTTTAAAATGTTTACTTAAAAGAAGGGATACCTCTCGGGTTTAAATTTATTTCAAATTTGCCGTATAATTTTGAACCCTAGAGACTGTTACACTTTTATTCAAGTTTTGCAAGCCACACACCAGATAAATTCTGCCTAAGGAAAAGGACATAGTCATCTCCGCTTTGAGGACGAAGTGCTCTTAAAATTTTGCAATGGAGAAATTTCATAGTGTATACTTTGTGAGCAACATAAATAAATTGTCAGGTACACTGTATTATGAATAAAACTAACATTTTTTAGAAATCTCTTAATAAGAAACATGGCAGAACTGTAAGATCCATATTCTTCAAGTAGAAAATTTATAAAACGACGTGTTTTGACGCCAAATGAGTAGAAGAAAGAATATGTTGTGCTTATTTTCTTTAAAATACAGTAAAATTTATAACGACATCCAAAAACAATGAGAAATGCATACATATTAAGTAGTCATTTGCAGTTAATCCATAAGAAACTCTTCGAAAGCTGGAATTCTGACGTACCTGCAATATCTTAGAATATAGCTGCAAGATAATTAAGATAACTACCCTATTTAAGCAATTAATTTAAATCGAAAACGTCATTTCCGACTTTAAGGGGGCGTTTGGTGAGATAGGAAACGTACTATATGAAAATCAGAAATAAATAGGTGTGTACAAATCCTTGGGTTAGCCAAAATCTAAACTCTTCTAAGATCACCCCTAAACTTAAAACCAATGTTATCTTTAATACTCTCCTTCAAGTTACCCTCATCTCTGTAATTAACTGAAAGACCACACAGAATTCGAGGAGGGCGTTTCAATGCTCTTACCCTCCAAAGGTACCACAAGGCATTTATTAACTTTCTCTTACAAATTGAGCAACAAATCTCAGACTTTTCATGGGGTAAAATTCCTATATTTCAGTTGAAAAAATCTGTTTTCACATCTACGCGCTAAAATACACGACAAAGCCCTCTATGTCCGCCCATATTTACAAACTAACGGATTGCTTTGTTTATGATTTCAGGTGAAAATAGTGCATTATCAAAAACTTTTATCTGTGATTTGACGTGCGCTAAAAAGTCTTGATTGGTTTACAACAACTACAAATGATTTTATACGGTTATTTTTCTTAACGCTACTGTGGTCCTAATGGAAGAGTGATGTTTTACGAAACACCACCTGGCTCTAAGCTAAAACAAAAAGCCCCACCCTGCGCTTTATCTGATCCAATGATATGAAAGAAAGAAGTGTCCAATGGATTGCCGACTAACTCCACGGCCCGCCAGTCAGTACGGTCGCTTGACGATCGGTCTCAGGCTACTAAGCACTGCAATTACTAACAAGGACGGAAGTAACACAAATCCACTGCGCCAAGCATCAGTGCGCTTGGTTGGAACCTGCTCGAAAATAGGATTCAAAGATAAAATACCCTTCAATAATGGTCGACCAGTGAGGAGCGAACATCCCGATTCAACTTTCAGAGAGCTGAAGTAGGTCGGTGTGACAGTGCGCACTCGGTGAACGTCTGACGCCGTAATCCACCGGAGCTAATTCAGGATGGGGTTAGCAAATTCAATATCGACGAACAATCGATAATCAGGACATACTACTGACAAAGTAAAAAGGGGCTCTAATTACCAATACGGATGCTTCCTCTATCGCCAGTCAGTGAGCAGTCACATATTTCATGTTGGTAAAACTTCTTTTGAGTGTCCTTCGCAACAACTCCCGCTGCATTGGACACATACGCAAGTCTGAGTGTAGAGTCCATGTGAGCGCACAACTGTACGCCTTGCTGTAGGATTCACGTTGTGCTAGCCACTGCGTGCAATCCCAGCACAAGATGATTGAGAGTCTCGGAAAAATTGACTGGTGAATGGGACACGGAAAACAGACTTCGCTTGGCGGAAGGACGCCCAACCGATTGGTTAAGGGGTTCACTTGTACTTTTCTGCTTTGTGGCTCACTCTCGAGCCCCGCCAGCAGCCACACAGTCGCTAGTATATTATAGACAGAAGAACATTACCGACAACGATAAGAGAGACTGCAATGATCATTTCGGACTTTTAGACTTTCATCAGCCAACCATACCCAACCTCAGATGTTGCGCTACCCGAAGCTTGAACCCGCGACCCGTTGATTAGAAGTGTAACGCTCTAAACACTGAGGCAGGGGCCTGTTTCCTTGTCCATTGAGAGTAAGAATATTAAAATTCGTACATGGGTATTCATCGATCGGTTAAGGACTCAGTCCTCCCGTTGTTTGCTGAAGAAATCCGTCGCTCAATGGTAAGAGCTTTGGACATCTACTCAACAGGTCATGAGTCCTAGCCTCGGGTGACGAAACACCTGCCGCCGGATGATTATGGCTAATAAGTCAGAAAGGGTCATTCCAGTCACCCCTCGTCTTTGTTAGCAATGTTTTTATATCTGGAATGAGATTAGAAGAGGATTTGGCAGACTTGAATAATTCCTTCGACTCACTTTTGAAAAACTCCGTGGCTTCGGTTGGATTCAAACCCACACCAGCAAGGGAAAGGCTGTAGTACAGCCAACGTTTTAGCCAAATGGGCTAGGAGGCCCCATCGGGAGCCGTGAATTAATCACACTTGGGTCAAGTTACCCACCCAGCCTACTGCAATGTACGGAATCCACCAATTTTTATACACTATGCTGACTACTCAAGCAGGATTTCTTAAGCAATCAATCTAGAATCCACCAGACGACTGCCAAGCACAATTAATTAATAGAGAATTTTGGCGGATGTGAATAATTCCTTTGTCGAGATCACTGAGTTTTTCACAAGTGGGTCAAAGGAATTTTTAAAATCTGCCAAAATCCTCTACTAATTAACTGTGCCTGGTAGTCAGCTGGTAGCATCCAGTCACTATGGAAGGTAAGTCAGCAAGGGTCATTACATTCCCCCTCGTCAGTAGTGGAAATGCTGCTTGATAGAAATTTCAGTCTTGATGTAACTGTTGCTAAAAGCGGACTGTTGACGCTAATGGTGTTACATTCGACGGCAGAGGCTGAAGCAATTAGAGTTAGAAAATACAATTTGAGAATCTCTTTAGTCAGACGGCTGATCTACAACCTGCTGAACCCAGGGAAGTTTATTATCTTTAGTCGACTCTGGTAAACTGTTGCAAATAGCCTCTGAGGAGGGCTCCTAGGAAAAAAGGCTCTTTATCAAGGGCCCATCTCGATAGTCTAGGAGAGTTTCACAGAAAAGAAACTGTTGTAATAACCAGGCCAGACATGGATTCAGGAGTAGTACTTGTGGACAAGGCAGATTATGATGCGAAACTACGAGAAATCTTGTCAGATCGTACCAACTTCTCTAAAGCCGAGAAAGACAAAGATCGGACCGAGGCCGTTGAGGATCAGTTGATGACAATCCTCGAAGACCTCTAGAAATAATGTCTTTTGTCTGACAAAGAATTTGAAAGACTAAGGCCTGTAGGCGCGACGATTACCCAGAAAGTACGGCTTCTCAAAGATTAGTAAACAGGGGCTACGTCTGTGCCCAAACTAGGATATGCGAAACTCACCCTCTCACACCATTTTCCGAATGGATGATACAAAAACTTAAGCCGCTGGAAAGTCACCTTTATCCTCAAAGTTTGAAAGAAACCTTTGAGTATGATGATACTATAAAGAAAAGAAACGTTGGTGGACGGGGGATGCTCTCATTAGATGTATAATCACTGTTTACCTACGTACCCATGATAGAAGCAATAGACTCCCTCTGCGACGTTATTCGGGACATAAAATACAAAATAAGTATACCCATGAAAACCCTTAGACAACTTTCTGACCCGATGCATGCTAAATGTTCAGTTCCTCTGTAATGGCCAGTTATACAGGCAGATAGTTGGTGTAGCGATGGGTTCACCGCTTGGACCATTTCTCGCACACTTTTTCATGGCAAAATCGAGAAAACGAGTCCTAAGGGCGCCATTGCTGAACTTGAATTTTATGGTCGGTACGTGGACGACATCTTTTGCCTGATGATCATAACACAGACACTGAGACCCTGGTCCAGAAGTTTAACAGTGTGCACCCCTCACTCAAATTTTATGCAGAGTCTGAGGTGGATAACAACATTGCGTTCCTTGACGTCCTTCTACAAAGGCAAGAAGATGGATCTATCAAACGTAGGGTATTCCGAAAGAAAACCTGAACGGGATAATATATCAATTTTTGCAGTTTTGTTCCCCTGAATATAAAGCGAAATTTAGTCCAGGGACTGGCAGCTTGGCTGCGACGCATCTTCTCCCCGAAATGGTTGAAACAGAGCTCCAGCAGCCGCAGGACACACTTCGTGAAAACGACTAGCCAGAAAAATTCATTCTCCGAAATATTGTGAAGCGCACCGTGAAGCCTATCAGCTTAAGTGCAGAAAAGAAGGACGTGTTCATAAGACTGCCCTTCATAGGAGAGGCAATGGGCGAACTAGAACGACGACGTCTGAAGACGCCATTGTAAGCGCATTCTCCGCGGCAAACCTATGAGGATCCTTTAAGAACTCTCCCCTCCTGCGTGTGTGGAAGGTAAAGACCGACTCCTGTTGAAGGCCACCTCAATGTGCGTGTATCTAATAATTTTGTATTGGAAAATTGATTTTTTTTGCTGCTTGATTGATCTGACCGTAGGATAAATTGCTTAATTTTGCTTTCGTTCTATCGCCGGTTTTTCCTGCACTACGGGATGCACATAATTTTCCATCGATGTTATCTGTGGATCGCTGTAGCCGTGCTTTTGTTTTTGTCCTGTAAAAATAAGATCAGAACAATTTTGGCTGTCCCCTTGTGCGGGCTGCAATTGCGGCTGGTGCAGGACCATGGATTTCCAGCACCTCGAGTTTTGGGAACCTAACTGAAACAGACAGCATTGGTATATTAATAAAACGTTACATCGATCAAGATTTTGAAGCTAACAGAGTACGTGGTCATTTGACAACTTTTGTGGATTCTTGAGCTCCAAATTACAGTCTTTTTTCGGTGGTCTCTTGTTCCTGATTTTCGAGTTGTTTTGGTTATCACTTTTTAATTTCCATGGTTTAATCTTAGGAAAGAATTATAGGCTTCACACAATACGTTTTGCATGTACAGGGAGAGCGCCATCACCTGAGATAAGGGGACTCCCCTGCGAAGGATTCTCCTAAAAATATCGCTGGATGTGGCAAATAGCGTCAGTTTTCATTTTTGTCGGAAATATTTGGAGAAGTGGAAAAAAGGCCAGGTTTTATTTGCCGTTAAGGTTTTACGAAACATATTTTAATTTCAATGCTTTGTTCTATGCTGAAAATCATCAAAAACCTCATAGGTTACTGTTTTCATTTTTTTTCCATAAGCAGCATTTTGCTACTCAGGTAAAGTGAGATCAAGGTCACTATGTGCCAACAACTGTGTAGAGCATCGGTTGGGCACGGATATAAGTACCTCCAGGGACTACAGGTACTCTTGTTTTGCATTTCAGGGGAGGTACGTTTTCCTGTGTCCTGACTGAAGCACAAACCCTAACCACTGACCCTTCTAACTCTAAGCCTCATTTTAACCCACTATTTAACCACAGCCTAAACCCTTCTAACACTGATCCTAAGCCACATCCTATCCTTCCTAACCAAGGCCTAAAATTCCTTTCCCGGACGTTGGCGTAAAGTCAACGCAATACGGCGTATATTGCTTAAAGCCATGCTCTAATCCCTTGCCTAAAAGGTCTAAATATTATAAAACGTCGGCGATGCATTGGAAGTTTTAATATTCAAATTTTCACACCTACCTTGGGGCTTGATCATGACTGAACTCCTTTGGCAATGTGTTAAAGGGCACAACGAGCTTGATGAGGAGAAGTTCTAAAGTATTTATTTGGAAAAAAAACATTTTTATGCGGTGGAAACCCACTAAGATGAAAAACTCGAGCTCTTAACCGAGGGGTTCCTAAACCTTGTTTTTTTTTCTTGGGTTCTCTGTCATTGGTTCCAAGCTCCCAGCACGTATACAAACGTAGCAGAACTTCACTTTAAAAACTGTCTTAACTTACTGGTTCGTACTTAAAGGTGCATTTTTTAACAAAGGTCCTTTAAATACGCAAGTCCTCAAAGATCAAAATGCCGACCTCAAAACGGGGTGGATTCCAGCACGTACGTTGGCAACTCTGCCTGTTATTCGATACGATCCTAGTTATTGTTCGTCGAATTAATTGTATCAAGTCAGAGTAAAATAAAATGAAATTTTTGATGAAAAACGTTAACGCGAGCTACTTTTACATCTGTAGACACGTAGAGGTATTTAAAAATACATTTTAAAAAATTAATTTTAAAAATTCCCTCAAAATATGTTCAATTGGTAACTAAGTTTTAAAAGTCCACGGGAAATTTCGAGATTCGCAAGATCGCTGAAGTAAACTGGTGAAATATGGCCCTGTCCGAAATGTTTCTGGTAAAAGTAACTTGACGACTGTTTTGAGATGCAATTGTTTCCGTGTATTTGAAAAACTCAGTCCTGCAATGTGAGCAGTTTGGGGAGTATTGTTCGCGTTGTCATTAGTTCTGCACCTTAATGCAAAATAAAACGAGCTATTTTCTCTCCCATAACCTCTTTCAATTTGAAGGACTCCATTATTTTGTTCTGCTTTATTTGGGAAGGCAATGGTAAACTCCGCTTCGATTTGAGCGTTTCGATGGGTCCCAGATATTCATCTAATCTATTTTATGATGAGGGACTCGGCTTCTGGGTCGTTACCATTAGTTTTGTAGAAAACAATTAAAGTGCAGTTTATGCTTGAGTCGAACTGGAAAGTCCTCATCTTGCAAAGATTCCACAAAATGATTGCGACTTTTAATCATATACACCGCCGGAAATTTTTGATATTCAAAATAGCTTAGAGACTACAGTCGTCAAGGCGTAACCATTATTTGTTGAAGATGTAGTTTTATTATTATTGCTGAAAATAAGTGAAACTAAACAGTTGAAATCTACTATTTTGTTTTGGTTTTGCTTTTGAGGTTTCGGTTTTTGCGTACAGGTATATAATTTTGCGTAAAATTATTTTCATCAGACATTAGTCTGTGCTTTTAAGCAAAAATTAAAGTTTGCTCTATATTAAGGCTATTTTATTTGAATAACTGCATATTTTCGTGCAACATTCTGGCAAAACGCTATAATGCTGACCCGGAAGTTTGATCAAAACAGCATCTACTAAATTACTTTTTATGCTGGGCCAATATGTAATTTAGAAGCCAGACGGATTTCGCCCTAGCAATAATTGGTTAGTTAATGGGCATTTTCAGCAAACTTGAGTAATTTTTGACCTTTTTGTCCAAATGTCAATGAGCTCAGTGGAAGTTAAACCCACGATGGCATGGGTAATGCTGACGCACGACTAAGTCTCTATCCATCTTAGATATGATGCTCTATTGGGAGGGTCAGTCTTGTTAATTTTGGAGCAACTTAATTGCCCAGCCTTGTAGTAATCTGGTGGATTTAAGATTTTTTTGTTTAAGAAATACTGTTCAGGCAGTCAGCCATCTTTATCAGAATTGGTAGATTTCATACAGTGCAATAGTTTGGGCTAGCAATATGAGAAAAAGGTTATTATGCTCACAGCTGCTGGTGGGGTCTCGTAACTTAGGTGTTCAGAGCATTGGATATACCCTAGTCATGTCCTGGCTACCATGGGTTCAAGTACCATCGAAGTCACTGAGTTTTCCACGATAGTTCATATAAACTTTTATGTTTTAATTGCCCTTAGAGTTACATTTTTAGTCATGGAATTGGGCCTCGAGTTAAGCAAATAAAACAAAAATGGTTCAAAAATCAAGCAAAGCGCTTTCGTTGGTAAACAGAACGTCGTCAGTATCAGCCACGAAAGCGCACTAACGGAAAAATCTTGAAAGGTTTTGATTTTGAAAGAGAGAAACGTGACCAGTCATCTGTAGAATATACTGTTTTGCGCAAATCTCAAAGAGAAAATAAAACAGTCGGTCTATCTCATGAACCGTTAATTAAATTGTAAAATATGTTTACAATTGCAAACGATTACTTAAGATGAGTTTTCATATTGCTTATCCTTCAGCATAGTACCAAGATATTTCAGCTGACCTTAATATCGGCTTTTGAATGAGCCTATTTTTGATCTCTAGTAAAGGTCAAATGTGCCAAAAATACTGTTTTATGTACTATGCATTTTTGAAAATGACAGTCGATGGCCTTAGAAGTTCAAGTGGATTTTATAGACATCATGCACATCATGCATTTTCCTATTATAAAATGGTTTCCGAAAAATGGGAGTGTTAAGACTGATAAATATCCATTCCTACAACGTCGTATTTGTTTTTACTAATGAAACATGTTTAATATAAAACTTGACTTTCATATCTTACTTCTTAAAAGCGCAAAAATACCTATGATATTTCTTAATCAAAAATAAGACATATGGTGTTAAAACCCTAAGCGCATGTGCAACCACAGATTTTGTTAGAAAATAGTTTTTGTACTTTATTAAAATCCAATACATTGAGCGGTTTTTTCTACGATCGAAGTTTACGACATTAAATGTGACCTAAAACACTGTCTGCGCAAAAGACTGTTCTATAACCCACTGCGCATTTACGAATGTTAGGGTCTGTGTAAGTTTGCGAATTCTGGTAATCATCAGTAGCAAGAATGCTCTTTCGAAACCACTGACCTAGATTCAGGGCAATTTTATGGACGAAAAATGATTTTCCTGCAAAGAAGTTGGTATAATTTTATTGCATTTGCTAACCATGTTTGACGTTTTGGTCCCTGCCTGTCCTCTAAATGTTTGTTAAACTTGGCCAAAATTAGAAATTCCCATTTAAAGCTTTGCATGCAATTTTGAAAATACATTTTCGAAGCATAGAGCAGTTTACTGCTAATCGTACGGATAGGTAAACAAATAGTTTGAAAATAATTAGCTTGAGTAACATCTAATAGTCTTTTGGCATTGCCGAGCTTACACTGGGCTATTTACACGGTTTTCAGTTTGAAAATATACTAAATATTTCCAAAAATTAAGTTTATTCCTCTTCAATAATTTTTGCGCATTCGGTATTTCTGCTTTTTCTAATCAATGTTATTTCTAACCGAAGAATTACTACGTGCAAGGCTTCATTTCTAACCAATGATCAGTCAGTTTCAATCGAATGTTTTTTCAGCACATTCCGACCGGTTACCGAGTCAGTAGGCAATTGCTCGCGACTTTACGCATCTTTGTTAATTAAGATCATATATCATGGTCAGCTTTTCTAGTCGCCATTTTGCCGAGGTTTAATTAGAAAAACAAAGTTAATGCATAATTATAAGGATGACTTGGCCACCGACAAAACCTTCCTTTGCACTTAAAAACCAGGGAAGCAACTTCAAACATTTAGTCCGGTAATCACTTGAAAGAGAATGTGTGATAAGTGTTTTCTGGTTATTCAGATTTCTACTTAGCGGCGAGGTCTATTTGGTGTGTAAAACTAACATAAAACTAAAAGGTATTTGAAGATAAAACCCCTTTCGTTTTAGGTAAGATGTCTTGTCGTTAGCAAGCGCGTAAGGCCAGCATAAAACTGGAGTTTTTTGTCGTTAAAAGGTCGAGATGGATCTTTGTGATTACGGAGTCTGTAATTCTCACTTTACAAGCATAAAAAACGTTACATGTTGTATGTAAGGTTAGTATTTTTCAACCGATGAAGGAAGAACAATAGAACTCGCAATGACTAAGTGTTTTGGATTTGCTTAGCTTTCTAATTATTCGTAGAAAATGCTGGTAAGGCAGGCATAAAACTGGGAAATATTGTTGCAGCTAAAAAAGGCTTTTACTCTGAGGTTGGTCAGTAGGGGGCTCGTTACAAGAGTAAAGTGTAAAAAAATAAAAATACAAATTACAACGCGTTTTCCTACCTCAAAACTGGTCCCTTACTTATTTGTCGTCTGAATTTGCTCATTTGGATAATTCTCTGATGGAATTACTCTTCAATTCTCTGCATTAACACCCCACTTTGGAATAGAGCATCTTTATGGGAAAGGGTAAAGTGCGTTGTCGAGGTAACTTGTTGTTCGTTGAATGGTTCCAGCACATGGGATGGAGTTGTCAGTACACTGTAAGTGCTGCCGATAATGGATTGCATTTAAGGTGAATGCTACTGGTTCGTGGACACTGGATGAATGTTGAGGACTCAACTGCACGAACACCGATGGACGCTTGTATTTTTAGCGCCGCATGTTATACGTGAAGTTGTATTTAGGATGACAAAACCGGCACTGACTTAAAGGAATCTCAGTGAGACCCCACCTTCCAAAGCATTCAAGCATATTAAAGCAGCGTCATATGACACTTAGCACAGAAATACGTTCGAATGCGCGGGTCCAATTCACAATTTATTTTGGTCCCTAGACAAGTAATAGACTATTCAATTTTACATAAGGGCTACCATATGCAGGTTATGTAGAGCAGTTAAAGCAAACTTACCCCAACCTACCTCCAGGTAATTAAAGTCCCGATTGTTCGGCCTATGCATCAACTGACAAGGTGTCCCAACTTTTTGCGCTGAAGCTCGAAGCAAACTAATCGCACCAGCTGGAAACCAGCTTATCGGCCGCAGAGGAAAAATATCAACGAATCACTCTCCTGAAAATTAAGGATTTGCTATGCTTAACCTGCTGCAAATGGCACAGATTCTTAACAACCAAGTTACCCACACTTGGGATTGGGTATGACTGGCTGATGACGGCTAATAAGCCAGAAAAATGGCCATTCCGGTCTCCCTTGTCTTTGTCGGTTCCACCTTATCAACATATGCTACACGTCGCTATGCGACCGCCTGCGAGGGCTCTAGTCTGAGCTCCAGGGCACAACGGAACATACATGTTCCTTAAGCAGATCGGTGAGCTCCACACTATCATATATATATATATATATATATATATATATATATATGTCTTTGTCATCGAAATGCAAAATTTGAAGAAGAACACTTAGAAAATGTGCCCTCATGTGGGGCTGAACCGACTTTCTTCAGTTTTTGATCAATCCCTGAGCTGCACCAGATGTGCTTCCCGATAATACGATTAAATCTGTGATTTTTTTACTGACTCGTAGGGTGCGCCAATATTTCACGTGGGTAGTTTTGATTGGGCATCGGACCAACTGGTTGCGTAACATCCCACCCAAATATACCTGTTAAAATAGTACTCTTTTCCTCCCTTTGGCTTCTGTATGAAAGAGGAACACAATATGGGCGTCTTTCTCATACCTTAGTTTTAGCTAAATGTACTTTTTAGCATTTGGCAGTTTATCGACTGGCTTGTTTCGCTATTCAAAAAGACTATCAACGTTTGCAGCTTTTGAGCGGGAACCACCGTTTCAAGAGTTTCAAAAAATTCCGTGTGGCATAAGTTTGCATGCTTACATAAAGCGGTGCTCTGACAGTTAAAGACAAAGGTAATAGACATAATACACAAATGAGTCCTTTATGAACGGCATTTATGTACATGTGGATTATACGTTACGTAAAGGACCAAAAGAGTGTTGCAAAAGGTCTCCCAATTACAAGCTTTTTGAACAGTAACATAAACCCTCTCTTGAAGTATCTGCAAGGCAGAAATCTTTCATCTGGCGTCCGCCAAAAGTTAAACGAAGGCATCAGAAGATTCGTGCGTTACTCCTTAGTAATTGGCAAATATGAAACCTTATTACAGAATCCAAAGAGTAAAACTGGCTTATATACGGATACTTTAAACAGTGAGCGACTGAGTGCGCTGCATGAAAGGGAGGGAACAATGAATAAATAATTAAAACTTTTATCAGCTACCTTTTTGCATGTAGGTTTGCTGCGCACGGAAGAGGCCTTCATTTGTCGTTAGGGTTCGTGTACTGTGCTTTTAGTTCAAACAGTCAGACGTGTCTCGTTTTGAGCGGTCCTCACCTGCTTTTATTAGTTTCTTTTTTGTTGCGTTTGAAGCTGTTTTAAATTAGACTCATAAACTTTGACTAAATTTCAGGAAGTTTATCCTTCCTGGCGTTGTAACTCTAACCAAAAGCTTAATCCTAGCTTCATGCTTATTGAAATTTAACGCAGAGTCACCTATCTTACGAAGAGCTTCGTATTCCCCTGTTATAAATTATTCTCAATGGGATTGCGTCACAGTTGTTGGCAAGATATCCGTTGACGGGAATGCTGACTGTGGTATACAGAAACCATATTTTAGCCGTGAGTACTTTTGATCTCAAATTTAAAGAGACGACTTATACGGCAAAATTTGATGTCGGTAAATTCTACTGTAATAAAAATCACCCATCACGATGCCGGTGAGCTTCTTGCTATTGATGACGTGCTTTTTGCTATTCAGCTTGATCGCCCGCCGAATTTAATCTCCCACACCTTCAGACGCTGAGAGTCCCTGAGTTTTAGAAGTAGCACAGTAGTTCTCTTGAAAATTTCATTCTGCATAGGATCCCACTAGACACCCTCATAGGCTTATCTAAAAATAAAAACTCACAGATTAAGCTCTTATCCCGATTGACGGTCAGTGATCCGCCTTAACGTTGATTAATCAGTGTTTTGATTAAAAAGACGTCTTCCTGTGATTACGCAGGCGAAGACCAAGTCCTTTGCCCTCTCAGAGGGTACTTTTACAAATGATTCCTGTTACTTGTCTTCAGAGACATGTACCGATACAGGAAGAGTAACCTCACCGACAAGGGTAAGATTGAGTGGAATGACCTTTTCTGTGCTAGTAGCCGTCATAGTCAGCTATGCGCAACCCCCAGGGTCTGTTTGTTTCCAGTCTAAAGCTCTAACCATTGAGACACGAGTTGGCTGGTTTATTGGTTGAGATTAAGTAAATTACCAATGGTAGAGGGGTGTATACAGATCAGCTTACGGGGCATAATCATCCAGTAGCTGGGGACACGTTTTTATGGTCCGCTTGAAATAGCACTGCTTTCGTTTCTTGGGATGGTTTTCATCCGCCTTGTCTATTTAGTGCAAAATTCAATCGGTGATCTTCTCCCAAATAGCGACTTTTTAGACAGTTCAACTCCTGTTCAACCACTCATGTGACATCCTTTATGGCTGATAAAAGTAGCCTTTGGAAAATCTCCAGCAGGCAGAAATACTTATGATCCTCTTTGAGTGCCAAGGCTGGATGCTGTTTGCATACTTCTTTACACTTTCCTGTTCACTTTGTGGCAAGCAAACCCTACGTTACATGACAGAAGGTTTTGTATATTTCAAAGTCCCATTTTTGACGATGAAGCACATTTCTTGTTCCTTGTGGTCAGATAATAAAACTTTCCTAAATATAAATATAAATAACTTCGCATAACTAGACCACATTGGCATCGGAATCTTGGTGGCATAGAAAATTGCAAGTGCACCATACAGTCAGTCTGTGCATACCATGCTCCTCGAATCAATGTCAACGGTGCTCAACTCAAAAACGTGGAAACCTTCGCTTATCTAGAAAGCACACTGTCGCGCAACACGAGAATCGATGACGAGGTTGTCCAACGGATCTCCAAAGCTAGTCAGGCGTTCGGCCGGCTGCAGGCCTCCATGTGGAATCGCCACGGTATTCACCTGAACACCAAACTGAAGATGTACAAGGCCGTCGTCTTGACGACACTCCTTTACGGTGCGGAAACTTGGACCGTCTACTCGAACCAAGCCAGGAAGCTGAATCACTTTCATCTCAGCTACCTCCGCAGAATACTGAAGCTGAGATGGCAAGACAGGATCCCGGACACGGAAGTCCTGGAGCAGACCGGAATCCTCAGCATGCATGCCATGCTAAGGCAAGTGCAACTGCGATGGAGCGGCCACCTGGTAAGAATGGACGACGAGCGACTACCCAAACGACTTTTCTACGGAGATGTCGCTACGGGTTTCTCGTCGGCAGGGAGGTCAAAAACGACGCTACAAGGACACTTTGAAGAAATCGCTGAAGCAACTGCAAATCAACTCGGCGACCTGGGAGGACCTCGCCCAGGATAGACCGGCATGGAGGAGATCAGTGAAGACTGGTTCAGCAATCTATGAGGCCAAACCGGATCGCCGCCGCCAAGGCCAAAAGAGCGGCACGAAAGTCACCAGCGCCCCGGACCAATACCGCCAATGCCCAGGCCCTGCCAACATGCCCGCGCTGTCAACGCATTTTCCAGCGCGCGAATTGGCCTGGTTGGACATCTTCGGACGCAATGCACCAACAATCCGACAATTCTAACTTCTACGTCAAATTCTGCCAACCCTCCTTCTGACTCTCCCACCCTCAATCCTGGCATCAATTCCATTACTCCCACCATCATAGAGACCACATCCATCTACTCATCGCCTGCTACCCCCACCACCGCCTTCGCCTTCACTACCACCACCACCATCAGCGATGGGGAATCTCTCCTAAGCTGTACTCAATGCGACCGCACATTCACCTCACGCATCGGCCTGGTCGGTCACTTGCGAATACATCGTACAGAGACCGGTGAGCCAGTGCCTGGAACACCATCACACAGAGGAGATCTTCGCCTCCACTGCCCTCACTGTCCTCGCGCATTCACTTATCGCATCGGCCTATTCGGTCACATGCGCATCCACGACAGCGGAATACACCACAATGCCGCCAACACCGATACACCATGCATACCCTCCGCTCCTGCCATTCTTAGCGCCCCTGACACCCCAATTACCATGAATGACATCCCCCGGCCTCTACCGATTACTCCTGCCCACACTGCGCCCGGAACTTCAATTCACGCATCGGCCTGGTCGGTCACCTGCGAATCCATCGCACGGAGGCTGGTGAACCAGTGCCTGGGGCTCCGACATACAGTCGACGCGCCCGCCTTCACTGCCCTCACTGCTCCCGCACATTTACACACCGCATGGGCCTATTAGGACACATGCGCCTCCTCGACAACCTCCGGTTAACCACCGGAGGCTAAGCTACATCAGCGCACACTACCTACACCAATACATCGACAACACCCTCACAATCACCATTTACCAGAGTATATCACGGTTTTCTAGAAACCGTGGCTGGGAAGTCTGCCAATCTGATGCTTCCACCAGACCACGCCGTCGGCTCAGTGTATGTGCTGTGTGTGTCGAGTGGCTGACCAGTGGACTGGGGAGTCAGACGGCAATGGCTGATCCATATCCCTGAGTTATTGAATCCTGGTGTGTGTGCGTTATGGGGGCCAGGTCGTGCTGTGGCGCGCGAAGACGGGTACGCCGATCCGTCAGCCAATGCGCCCACTCCCACATCAGGCAACTGACCGGCTCGGACAGTGCCTGATGGTGGGGAGTGGGGAGAGAAATGAGGTCGACAGCTCAGCACATGTTCCTCACTATAAACAATCTGACGCGCTTAAAACTATCACGGTGCGCTAAAAAGCCGTGGCTTGGAAGGTTGCCAACTGACGGGATAACTCGGACCGCGTGGTCAGCCCAATGTGTGTTTTGTGTGGAGTGGCTGACTGGCGGACTGAGAGTCAGGCTGCAATGGCTCCTTCTTAATGTGGTCTTTATGGCACTCCCACTCTGTGGGATCCGAGCCAGGTGTGGTGGTACGCCCAGGGGCGGCTCCGGCCGCACCAGCCACCTGCGCCCTCTCCCATCTCCGGTCTTCTTGACTGTGTCATGAGACCATGTTCAGGTGGGCGAGGAGAGAGAGTGCGGTAACGTTGAGTGCCGCGGTTGGAAAGTTGCCAACTGACAATTACACTCAGACCTCGCAGTTAGTCCAATGAGTGTTGTGTGGAGTGGCTGACTGGTGGTCTGAGAGTCAGGCTGCGATGGCTCCTTCTTAACGTGACCTCTGGCTATCTCACACATGTGAGATGTAAGCCGTTCAACCCCCTGTTGTGTGAAATCCTGGTGCTTGTGTTTGGGGGGCCAGGTGGTGTACGTAGTACACGTAGATGAGGTCACCAGCAGCTGCGCCTGCTTCCACATCAGACAGCTGACCGGCTCGGACAGTGGTCTTATTGTGGAGGTGGGGAAGAGAGTGAGTTCGAGAGCTCAGCGTATTTTCCTCACCATAAACAATCTGACGCGCTTGAACCTATCATGGTGCGCTAAAAGCCGTGGCTTGGAAGGTTGCCAACTGACGGGATAACTCGGACCGCGTGGTCAGCCCAATGTGTGTTTTGTGTGGAGTGGCTGACTGGCGGACTGAGAGTCAGGTTGCAATGGCTCCTTCTTAATGTGGCCTTTATGGCACTCCCACTCCGTGGGATCCGAGCCAGGTGTGGTGGCACGCCCAGGGGCGGCTCAGGCCGCGCTAGCCACCTGCGCCCTCTCCCATCTCTGGTCTTCTTGACTCTGTCTTGACACCGGGCTCAGGTGGGGGAGGAGGAGAGAGTGCGGTAGCTGCAGCGCAAGGCTACTATCACTTAAAACTAATTCACGCGCAAGTCACCGTCCCTGCACCACCTGGTGTGGAGCATACGGTGGACCTCGTCGAAATCGACGGTCGAACTGTCGTGTCGCATACCATGCCACAAGTCTCCTTCTTAACATTGCAGCACATTTTGCATCAAAAAAGGCTTTATATGCAGTACATGATGTGGATCAATAAAGAGTAAAATTTTCGTGTGTCTTACTAGTTATCCAGACTTCAATAATGAGAATTATAGTAGCAACTATGGAGGTTATGCGGACAGAATTTGTTGAAGAATCAAAAGAATACGAGAACAGGAGAACAATTTAAGTACTTAATTTATTTTGCAAGTATAATATGAAAGTGTACCGATCTATCCATTATTATTAATCATTTACCACACGGCAAGTATCAGAAAAGAATGCAGACCGATGTCAAAATAAAGTAGATGACCTAACTTATGCAATGTGTGATCGATATTTCAGTCAGTCGTTTGGCATACGTATTGTCCTGTTATTTTGGACTGTTGAGTGGACTTGAGGCTCAGAAGGCCTTTTACTAAACAACGTTATATGCTTAATCTTGTGCATTGAATGGAAACTGGCAGGATTTGGGTGAGATCGGACATTGCCGGACCTTCAAGAATTTTCCTATGCTATTTAATATCACAAAGCATAGACCATAAGTTTTGTGCATTGTGCTACAAAAAAGCATTAATATAAGTATGAAAGGTTTCAAATACAACCTTTCTGGAACCGAACATTTCGATCTTAATTCAATGAAAATCGGATGCAGGCAAATGTAAGGAATCTCGTTATTTGCCAAAAGCAATCAAAGAATTCAGCTTTATAAATTATTTAATGCAAATTTCTGACGTATTTTGCTATATAAGGCAGGAATAAATTTGCTTGCCAGTATTCTTGTTTTACTAAGATGAAAACGAATACCGTGAACAAAATACGTACAAGATATCTTGGAGATGGACTAAAGAAACACCTGCTTTAAATTCGAAGCATGCGATAAGTTACATTTGAATAATATAGTTTCTTCCTATCCGGAATTTAGAAAATAAATGAACAGAAGAATATCTGAAAATATTATAAAGAATATTTTCGGATATTCTGTTGTGTATTTTTAGTCTTTGAACGCGGCATTTAAGTAAAAGAAATGCAGCAAAAATATTCTACTATAATTTGAAATGTGAGCTCTTTTATTTTCATTAGAAAATTTGTAACTTATTTTCTGGGAAGTCACAAACCCGATCAAGATTCCACATTTTTCACGTTGACTTCACCTTGCAAAAAGGTAAAGTCCGCATATATTCGTCAGCGAAGTAGCTGATCGACGCGCTTTTTTAAAAGATAACTTATTATAAGACGTTTTTTAAATATTCTCAGGCATATTATTTGTCGACATTTGCTTTGTACGTTCATTTTTTATTTGGGTGAATCGAAAAAAGACGAAAACGGCCATTTTCACAAGAACGAAAATCCAAAAGCTCACTAATTCTGTAAATACTTTTAAGAAATATCTTATTTTGAAACTTTTTATAAACATATAGAACAGGATCTAAATTTTTGCCATTTGATTAGGGAAAATATCAAAAATGTTCATCAGTTTTCATAAAAATTGACTGGCCCATCGGGACGAGTGGGATCCATAACCGATCGGTGATTGCCCTCCCGAAGACGATTAATATTCCCAATTTAAAAAACGACAGGACAACAGATCACTGGTTCAAAGGTAAATCGTTGAAATCAATGACATAAAATCTCGGGTTCAAGCACCAGGCGCTCCAAAATTTGAAGTTGGCTATGGCTGACTGCTGACGGCCAATAACCCAGGAATGGCCATTCCATTCCCCTTGTTTTTATCCTGACTCGCTTCAATATGCATTCTTAGTCCCAGTGCGTCTGTCTGCCAGCGATCGATATTGAGCTTCAAGTCCCAGTGGGAAGGGTAGGACCCGGAACCCGGAACTATTAAGCATCCAACAACGTATCTGCATCAATAACTTCCACAAAATCTCACGAAATGCTATTTACCAACTTATTCTCGGAGATTAGCTTCCAAACTTTGATCTTTAAAGAGGCTAGAAATATCCCTGTTTTAAATGTAAACATTTCCGACAAGCTCGAATGTAATACTTCACCTGGCTGTATACAATCTTGGCCATTCTTCAACTGCTTGTTGCTCATTAACCAATCAATGCACCTTTTTACTGAATTTCCAGTTGAACCTCTTCACTGAAGACGCGAAACCTTTGGAAAAGACTATCCTGTTTCCCGCAGTCGGCCTGAATGCCTGTCATTTATAGGTATTTGTTTATTTTTAGACTGAGTCACTAGTTCTCGTCACTCTGACTTCTCCAAACCCTCACTTGTAGGAGGCTGTTTCTACTCACCCAACTTCCCCTTCCTTCCAAATTCCACGCAAGGGCACAAAAGCTTCGTAGTCTGCCCTCTCGAGCGACCAACCTTGCAGGATATCTGCATAAGCTTCTTTCTAAGCGAAGTTTTATGAAGGCAACTCTGCTATCTGGTGGAGAAGGACGCTGATCTTCAGCAGTTAATAGCCATTGTTTCTGGCTGCTACTAAAGTTACGATTTTGAGTGCAGAACATAAATCGCCTGGGAGTAAGAACCCAGATGCACACGATCCTGAATTTCAAACATCCCTAAGACGAAAAGGTGACGAATCTCGAAGCAAAAACAAAAGTTAATTTCCTTCAAAACCAGCCAGTCAAAATGCGCACTTTACCAGGTTGTCTCGCCCATAAAAAGCGTTTTCCCTCCAATAGTAAAAAGTATGTAAATAATAATAGTAATAATAATAATAATAATAGTAATAATAGTAATAATAATAGTAATAATAATAATAATAATAATAATAATAATAATAATAATAATAATAATAATAATAGTAATAATAGTAATAATAATAATAATAATAATAATAGTAATAATAGTAAAAGTATGTAAATAATAAAGCAGGTGCAGGGATTCGTGCAACATGGATTAAAGCAGTTAATAACGCCTGCACCTAGAAAAATTTGCTTGGGAATTTTTCGAATTCCAATCAAAACAGAACCTACTTGTAAAGCAGTTTATACTCTTAGGGTGTTAGGTTTGGGCTGTGCTTGATGTTTGCAAAAGTACAATAATTATTCCTAGAAGCAATGCTCAAAAAATATCGTTTTTTGGAATTAAACTGCTCCCGGTAATTTTCTTCCATAGGGAAATTTGTATATATTTTATGAGAGCAGTGTTATACTCCACAAAAGGTTTTCTTCACGTTTTGTCTGCGTCACTTATTGTTTCTTACGTTTCGAGTTTAATACGTTTTTGATGTTGTCTTAGGTTTGCTTAACCTTAAGTGAGTTTCATGCCTTCAAAAGTACAATCACTACGAAGAAGCAATTGCCTTAGTAATGTGTTTCTTTTATATTGGGGTGTCTAGTGTCTTTGTACTTTTTTGATTTCGACTGCTCCTTGTTATAAAGTTTCGAGAACAATTTATATTCTAGAAAGGCTGTTTTCATGTAGCGCTTTTCAGTTTTCTAGGTCTTACCCCCACTCATATGGTTTAAAAGTGACAGAAAAATATGACTAGGGATCGGGAAACGGTCATTTTAACATTGCCATGCTGCAATATTACCTGGCCTTGGCGCTAGGGCCATTTTTGGTAAATAATTTCATTTAAGTGGCTGAGTTTGACTGAGCAATTTTTTTCATTCAAAGTCAAGTAGAGAAATTTAGCAGATTTGAATAATTCCTTTGACCCACTTTGGTAAAGCTCAGCGGCCTCAGTGGGATTCGAACTCAGGCCAGCAAGGTTAAGGCTTTAGTACAGCCAACGCTCTAGCCAACTGAGCTAAAAGACCCCACCGAGAGCCATGAGTTTAACCATGGCTGGGTCAAGTTACCCGTCCAGCCTATTGCAACGTGTGGAAGCTGCCAATTCTGATACAGTAAGCTGACTGCCCAAGCAGGATTTCCTAAGTTATCAAGGCCCCGATCGGGAATCGTGAGTTTTATTAAACGTGGATCACATTTTTTATTAAAATCTGCCAAAATCCTCTACTAATTAATTGTGCCTCGTAGTCGTCTAGTGGATTCTAGATTAATCGCTTATGAAATCCTACTTGGGCAGTCAGCTGACTGTATCAAAATGGGTGGATTCCATACGTTGCAGTAGGCTGGGCAGGGTAGCTTGCCCCAAATGTTATAAAACACACGGTTCCCACTAGGGGCCTCGTAGCTCAGTCGGCTGGAGCGTTGGCTGTACTAAAGCCTTCCCCTTGCTGGCGTGGGTTCGAATCCCACCGAGGCCGCCGAGTCTTCCACAACTGGGTCAAATGAATCATTCAAAGTCTGTTTTAGCTCGAATATTCCATAAGGAATTATCTTCTACCACTTTCACTACATATTACTCGTAGCTTTCCGTTGATGAACATTCGACTTCAGTTGAGGTGTCCAAATTTATCCCAGACCATTCACCCCATTCTGGGCTTCTTATTGACGCAGAGGCACAATTCTTCATTGTCAATGATTGTACAGTCAAAATGGTGGCAAATTTAAAATTCCGATGCTAGCCATTTTTCCAATAAAACATGTGGCACTGATACTTTTGAGATTTTCTACGTTTTCCATCGATTTCCGTTTACTGAGGACGGTTTCTTATGCAAGTAGACGATGGAGGTTATTGAGTGATCGGCTCATTAAGATTGTGCTTGACGCCAAAATGCAGTCAGACTTAGCCAGTCGACGATACCGCAACTGATGAAAAACCCTTAAATTGCTCTCAGTCTTAGAGAGGGTAACAGTTTGCTAATGTGGCCACCATGTCAACTCAGTAAAAATGAGTTCCTCGTTTTGCTGCTAGTGATGTCTGTATTTTTTTCTTCCTTTCGGTATGTTAGAGCTTTTTCCACAGGAAAATGCAAGATTGTTTTAAGATTTCTAAGCAGGCTAGATTGATTTTTTTACCTCTTTATCAAATAAGACCATGGATTGAATCGCTGAGATACCTTATATTTCTAAACAGTCTTTAAGATGTATTCTTTGTGATTTGATTTTGTGAATAGAGTGAATCGATTAGATTGTTGTCAAATCACTATGATCCCTCTGAATAGTAGACTACCAAATGTGGTTAAACTCACTGCTTCCAGTGGGGCCTCGTAGCTCAGTTGGCTAGAGCGTTGGCTGTACTAAAGCCTTCCCCTTGCTGGAGTGGGTTCGAATCCCTCCAGGGCCACCGAGTTTTTCAAAAGTGGGTCAAAGAGACTTCGAATCTCATGAAATATCAATCACAAAAATCGACAGTACGTTTTAGCTTCGAAAAAAATACCTTCGTAGGGTTGTTAGCTTAATTATTGTACAGACAAATCCGAACGTTAAGAGGCTAGCTTTTGTAAAAAAAATTACTAATATGCATTTTTCTTGCTGACTTTCAACGCTCTTACAAATATGAAACATACCTAATAGCAAGCGTGCATATAAATATTCTTTATTGTGCTTCTCATTTCGTCTGACGACGGGTTGGTGTGACCAATTTGAAAATTCACGAGTAAACCTCGATTTTCCGACGAGCCTTCGTTCTTCATTTATTATCTCGGAATGCATACTACCTCAACTATTCTATATATATCATATATATCTATTATCATATATATATATATATATATATATATATATATATATATATATAGTTATATGCAGAATAACTTGACCGACAAAGACAAGGGAGACTGGAATGGCCATTTCTGGCTTATTAGCCGTCATCAGCCAGCCATACCCAAACCCAGGCGCTGCCGCGCCCGAGCCTCGAACTCGCGAACTTGTTGGGCAGAAGTCCAACGCTCTACCCACTGTGCTACGAGCTCGTTGTCTTGCCGGTTTCGATCGGAAATATTGACATTGGTAATGGGGCGCTCACCGATCGGTTACAGGACTCACTCGTCCCGTTGTGCCTTGGGGCTAACTCAACGGGACGGGTCCGAACCGATCGGTGAGCGCCCCATCAAGTCGATATTCCCGATCGAAACCGGCAAGAAACGAGCTCTGTGCACACTGGATCAAAGTACGACGCACGTGGATTCGATGACGCTTAAGCAGAAATGGCTCTGCTCCTTGTCTTGTCGATCAAGTTATTCTAGCCTATATCATAGCTGCCTTACGGCTGCTGGCGGGAGCTTGAGAGTTAGCCCCAAAGGCACAACAGGACGAGTGAGTCCTGTAACCGATCGGTGAGCGCCCCATTACCAATGTCAATATTCCCGATCGAAACCGGCAAGACAACGAGCTCGTAGCACAGTGGGTAGAGCGTTGGACTTCTGCCCAACAAGTTCGCGTGTTCGAGGCTCGGGCACGGCAGCGCCTGGGTTTGGGTATGGCTGGCTGATGACGGCTAATAAGCCAGAAATGGCCATTCCAGTCTCCCTTGTCTTTGTCGGTCAAGTTATTCTGCCTATATACATAGCTGCCTTACGGCTGCTGGCGGGGCTTGAGAGTTAGCCCCAAGGCACAACGGGACGAGTGAGTCCTGTAACCGATCGGTGAGCGCCCCATTACCAATATATATATATATATATAAATATACATTTATTTACGGTCCCAATTATCAGTGTAGTAAAACTAACTGCATTCACACGAGGTTATTACTGCGTTTTACGGCATAAAACATCGTCAATTTGCAAAATCATAACATTCAACTTGAATCCGCTCTTGCTTTCGCGTAAAAATGTCATGTCTCATACCTGCATTGACTTGCTTTTCATTAACGCAAAACTAAATTTTCCGATCTCGAAAGAGATTGATTTTTGTTATTTTTCCTTTTGAAATTTTCTTTTGTAATAAAACGTAAGAAAACAAAAGATTTTGATTCATGGCCTTCAGTATGTTTTGGATATCAAGAAACACAGGATTTTACCCAATTCTGGCTTATTTTTCCTTTAATATACAGAGTTAAAATGACCTCTTTTTTAGTAAACATTGTTTTGTGCTTCCAATCCATTCAGCGAGCAAATCAACAACCTTGGATTCGTGCTATACTATCACCTTAAATTTTGATCATTATATTTTCTTAACTAGACAATCTACTGTATAGCTGGCTGATGAAAACAGGAATAAGCCTGAGATATGCATTTAAAAACAGAGCCCATTTATAAAGCATTGCCTTCACAATTCGCTGACCGACACGAATACGGAAGAGTCATGATAAAATTACATTTGGGATAAAAAAGGACGTATATTTTGGACCGCTCATTACAGTTACCTAGTTTTCTTTCCTCGCATTCATCTGGTGATGCTTACATCATGAATGGCATTTCGTACTGTGTCAGATACACCCGCCCTAGTTCAAAGTCACTCCAGGAAAAATAAGGCTCGGGATATTCCTGTCATCATTGAAAAACCTGGTCTTCAAAGACGTCTATCTGTAGCAAGCGGAAGAAGAGACTCACAGAATTGATTTTTATTCTCTTAAAAATATTCCTATCACTCTCTGTTTATCTCTGAAGGTAGCAACTTTTGTTTGCTTTTGCGGCTCATAATTATCAACCTGTCATGAGGTACAACTACAGCTGGTAACATCCAGGTCTTATTGACGCATCCGATTTAGCTGCTTTTATGGGCTAGAAAGCTGAACCTCAATTACTTATGAACATAACTTGAGTGGGTTCGGTGAAAGATTCTCATTGCGGGATGCTGACTTGCTGTCTGTAAACATTCGTCTGCGTGTCCCACAAAGGGCTGAAGTTTAGATGCACTGCACCAAACGGAAGGTCGGATTCTATCGCGTGACGCGTTTATCAGGTTGTGTCAGCTCCGCGCGGGCTCGTAGTTCAACCACACCGCCCTTTAGTTGAGAGACTCCAACAGGCAGCTGGTTCACAAGAACGGAAAGAGAGAGTGAAGGCGGCACTTGAAAATCCATTCACTCAGCACATCGGTGCATTCCACATGTAATGCTTCCGAATCCATCCATATTCTGACCTTATGGCTTTTTGATTATGGTCGTTTCGAGTTGCCCACGCCCCCAATTGTAACTTGGTGCACAAACTGGGAGAGAAGCTGTGAATGGTGCGCGTAGACGGACTGTTGACAGTTGATGTGCCTGCGTTCATCGCCGGTCCTCTTATGACTTCCTTGCCTCTGTAGCAAGGAGGAGGGGAGGAGAAGAAATGCGTTTAGGAGTTCTTACGCAAGTCTGCCTCACTTTAAACCACTTACGGCGCAAGTCACTACCGGAGCGGCAACTGCGCGCGGCAGACGGTCGCCTTGTCAGGTGTTGTATTCATGCTTTGAACATGTGGTAAGCTAGGCTTCTTCTTTGCATCGAAAGACTACCCCAGGTCCTATTCGAAATTCCGTTTCAATGGCCTAGACAACCAACTACGGCTGGCACTGGAAAGTCAAGTGAATTACTCGGCACTACTCGCAAGACCTCCAATGATCACTCGTGAGACTTCTAAATAATGTTTGGTTATCTAAAAATCCTGGTATTTATGACATCAATGTTTGGGGAAATGTACGTAAATTGCACCGAACATTCTCATTTTGTAACAACATCTCGGAATGCATACTACCTCAACTATATATATATATATATTATAATAATTTCAGAATTTATTTCCCTTATTATTCTCTGGAGTCCATATACCAGAAACCGCATAGAAAACGCTGGGGGACCCACTGAAGAGCCGAACCCCTCGTTGCTGTGTCACACAGCAGCAGAAACATCGGCGAAACACGTGTCTGGGCTTTTAGCTAGTACCTATGTCTGAAGTACGATATAATGTCTTTGCCATATAAGATTCATACAACTTGTAGTACTACTTGTTTGTGGAATGGGGAATTACGTGGTTATTCCACAGGTGTTAATTGTCTTCGACCCAATTGTTCATTGAAATTTCGGGTCTGACCCTAAAACGTCATGTCCGAATCACCTGACTCCATGTCCTGCACTTAATAATTTCAGAAATTATTTCACCAATTATTCTCTGGAGTCCATAAACCAAAAACCGCATAGCGAACGCTGAGGGACCCAATGAGGAGCCAAACCCCTCGTTGCTGTGTCACGCAGCAGCAGAAACATGGGTGAAACACGTGTCTGGGCTTTTAGCTAGTACCTATGTCTGAAGTACGATATAATGTCTTTGCCATATGAGATTCATACAACTTGTAGTACTACTTGTTTGTGGAATGGGCATTACGTGGTTATTCCACAGGTGTAAATTGTCTTCGACCCAATTGTTCATTGAAATTTCGGGTCTGACCCTAAAACGTCATGTCCGAATCACCTGACTCCATGTCCTGCATTTAATAATTTCAGAAATTATTTCACCAATTATTCTCTGGAGTCCATAAACCAAAAACCGCATAGCGAACGCTGTGCGACCCACTGAGGAGCCGAACCCCTCGTTGCTGTGTCACACAGCAGCAGAAACGTCGGCGAAACACCTGTCTGGGCTTTTAGCTAGTACCTTTGTCTGAAGTACGGTATAATGTGAGGAGACGAGACCCTTTATCGCAGGTAGCCATGCACACACTGGACACAGGACACCTATTTCGATGGGAGGATACCCACATCGTTGGCGCCTGCCCAACAAGAAGAGGCCGCGAATTCCTGGAGGCAATGCACTCAGACGAGGCATGCATTAACAGGCATATCGATTAAGATACCAATTACAAAATTTCTCAAGGTCAAGTGGAAGCGAAAAACAGCCACTATCGATCAGATATCTTCAAACTCCGGATGTCTATTGGCTCAAACTTTAGCCAACCATAGAATCTTGTGTTAGGCATTATTTTAAGGTTAACTGTTTTTCTGTACATCTCCCATTTTGTCTGACGACGAACTGGGGCACTCAGATTCGAAAATTTTACACAATAAAGTTATTTTTGTTCCCAAAGAACTCAACTTTATTTAATATATATACATATATATATATATATATATATATATATATATATATATATATATGATAGTGTGGGGCTCACCGATCTGGCTTTTGAGGAACATGCATGTTCCGTTTGTGCCCTGGGCTCAGACTAGAGCCCTCGCAGGTGGTTGCATAGCGACGCGTAGCAGCATATGATGGAATGGAACCGACAAAGACAAGGAGATCGGAATGGCCAGGTGTGCCACACTTGGGATTGGGTATGACTGGCTGATGACGGCTAATAAAGCCAGAAATGGCCATTCCGGTCTCCTTGT
>WEDG01000427.1:0-42899 GCA_017591395.1 Schistocephalus solidus | reverse complement strand
TACAAGCACTTCAATTTTATGTAATAAGAGACCCATTTTTGGTTATTTATGTTTTAAGCAATGCACTGCAAGCAAATCTCTTCTAGGTTATGAGTTAAGACTAAAAATAGAATTAGTGAACAGGCTTTGCAGGATGAAAAATTATCTCAACTGGTATAGCAACACCTGCAAATTATTTTTCACTGCTAATTAGGTATATTTACAAAATTGCAACTCAAGCTCTAGAATTAATCTTTAGATTGTGTCCTTTTTACGTAAAGCTGCAAGAACGTTTATGGGGCTATTTCGGGTGAAGCAGTTTTAAAAACGCAGTTTTCGCCCTATTGTTAAATGCAATAACTGCAGGTATGTGCAGTTGATAAAGGGTTAGAAATACAAATAAATGGTCAAAAATTAAGTTAATAGTTACGATAGGAAACGAAAAAATCTGTTTTAAAATTCCAGAATTCCCTTATATTTGAATTTGTACCAACCGCTTTCGACCTTGCGCTTGAGTTCCTCTGGGAGGTGCGGAGGAGGGTATTGTATCCAGCCCCACATCTAGGAACTTGTGCATTTATTAGAGGGATAAGGTTTTTAGACTTTTGAAAGTTCTGGTTTCGAAAGCAATTTCCTTTAGATAAAGTTTTCATCTCCATAACCACACTGCGGATGATTCCTTACCATCATAGATGGATATGATGGTTACAGCCGGCGGCAAAGTAACCGAATTATTCCCAGTCTGTGGGCTTGGTCGTTGAACTGCCACCACTGTAGTGGGTGGGATTTTCGTGACCTTCGTGTGACTGACAGGTTCTTCATTTGTTAGTGATTCTTTGGAAAGGATGGACGTAGGGGTAGACCTCACTTATCCGAACGATTAGACTTCAGTCTTCTCACCATTGCATAACGGAGTGATAGGACAACAGGATAATATGAGTGTGATAAATCAAGAGCGAATAATGTCGACAAATGATATATTGTGGACAACTTAACTTCAAAGGCATTGCATATTATCCTCACCAAATAAACTGAAACTAAAAATGACAGAAGAAAGAAAAGGGCTTTAACAAATGTTCAATGGTCCTGGAGGAACGGGATAAAGACGAGAAAAGGTTCTGGCTCACTGTGGGGACGGCGAAGTAACTATCTTCAAAGGGTTCAGTTTTGGATCCAGGCGATCTCCACAAGAATCGGCTGTAATACGAAAGAATAGAAGGCCCATTTTCTATTCGTTTCCATGGTCGCCGATAAAAACAGCCATGGGTTTGTTGGTTCTTAACAGTATATTCAAGCAATATCGACTTTTATTAAGCTATGGTTTTGAGTGAAACTAGAGATTCGAACATTTGTAGGAACTACGAACAGGATTTTACGACATTTGCAAATCGACCCGAAGTATGCTAGTTTAAAACGATGATATCCACAACTCCATTATTTTCTTCTCGTCAGCGCCAACTATGGACCCTTATGATGGCTTCCGTTACCATCAGCGAGAATGTGAGGACGACAGGGCATACATGGACAATGGAATGTAATTTTTCTATTATAACTTCTAATAAATCTTAGGCCGCGTGCGCGAAGCCCTTTCCTAAGGACGATGGATACAGTAACCTCCACAATCATTCTGCGCGGAATGTCCACATCGATCACGGAGCGTGACGTAACTAAACACGCACATTTACTCTATTTTAAATAGCTGCGATATGCCCTTGAGGATGAAAGAGCACGTTATACTGACATACGTCTAGTGAAGGATAGGAAGACTGGCATATCCAAGGGAATGGCGTTTGTCGATTTCTGCTCCCCCGACGATGCCCGGAGGTTCATGAGAGATTGCCACGTAAATTCTTGAAGTTCTTCCAACAGCTTCATTTTCAGGGTGAATTAGAAATTCGCGGATACAGCGTCAAGATGAACTTCAGTGCACCCAGGGATGATCGGGAAGAGGAAAGGTTTCAGCAACCAGCCTCTTTTCCGTCTAATTCGAAGTTTGTCGGGCGCTCAGAGCCGCCTTCGTCGACCATTATGATGAGGGGATTGCCCTCATCTCTTGATGAGCGTGACGTACGTTGTTATTTCATAAGGTTAATGTTTTAGGTAATCGACGTTCTTGAGAGGGACGGTGTACGTTACGTGGACGTGCGCGTTATTCGTGACAAAAATACAGGCGAGTTGTGCACGTGCTCGGGATTTGATCCCTCGACTTTCTTCATCAATATGAATAGCTAAAAATTTGTGTTAAATTTCATATTATTCTTTCACCAACTTACTGATGTTTATTTCGAGCTTTTGAGCCGAAATGTCATTTCACTATTCACGAGCAGTTCACCACAGAAGTAGGAAGAAAGTATCTTTGATATTCACATACACTGGTTTCCTTGCATAGTGTTTTTTTTCTAAACAAGTATAGTTCCGGCAACAGAACACTTGAGTACGTTGGTGACTGGTTCAGATCCCATCGAGCTCCACAAATGGATAAAGCGAGTGAATTTCGCCGTGCACATGTTTACTGACATGCTGTGAGCTTTTGAACGTTATCAGGCCATATGTTTTTTTAGACCAGTCCTTTTGCTCTTGCGTTTATCTGCTTATCTGTGTAAGGTATTTGGGCATTGGAGTCATTAGCGCCTTTCTTTGTTAAACAGCAACAAAATTCACAAGGCTAATTAATCCACCTCGCGTTATTTAAACACTCGTCCTTTCCCATTTAAAGACCCATGTTTAGTAACACATTGTTGTCTTCAATACCGTCACAAGCTTCAAGGGCGCTGGCGCTCCACCCACGCTCTGCGTTTGAAGTGAAATTAACACATAGTTAGGATTTATTGGCTCGAGGTGACTTGATCTCCATCCGTTTGTCTGCTGTATTTGAGCACCTTTTGTGTATACAAGACAATACCCTACTTCTGCTAGTTTTTCTCCAAAAATTGATCTTAACAGAATTAAAGGAATTCAAGGTTTATTCTGTTTTCTATTCGCTTTTAAACCTATAATATTCTCAAGCTAACGTTGACATCTGGACGGACTTGGGAGATAAGAATGGACTGAGCTTCCGGGGGTTGTGGTTTTAGGAACTGTCCGACTAAGGTATTTGCTTTCCACGAGTCGCCTAGAGCCGATTCAAATACGTTGAACCGAAATCCGTCTCATGGCAGCGGTTATGCCGTTTCTATTTGAATTCGTTTAATTCCTCCCACTTCGTGAGCATGTCTATATCGACTGCACACAACCATGTGCTCTCTTTATCAGTCATCAAGTGCATGAACGGTCGAAGATTCTATTCCGCAAACGACCTGCCTTTTTTGAGAAGGATGCTGGAGTCTTGCTACTCTATCAAATTCTATGGCGAAACCACTTTGCTGGCCTAGCATATGCAGTGTGCATTTGCTGTTTTGCGCTGTACGAAAGTCAGTTCTAAGAGTACTACCGCAACCCTTTCGAGCAATTCAACTCTAATTACTGATTACCTTGGCAAAAGCAAGCAATTTTGCTGATTTCGGTCCGTTGTGTCTGCAGCCTACCGTCTCGTGCACAGTAAGCCTGCTATTCTACATGTTGACCTCCTGAACTCACATTTCGACCGCACAATAACTTGTCACCTAAGGAATCAAGATTATCCATAAAATTGGCTACACATTACCAATATACTTCTGTAAACACGCGGAATCACTCCGGAATTTCGCTTAGTTACGACCTCATTGGAAAGAGGTTTCGAAAGAGGCATCAAGCAGGCAATTTACTAATGAAGACCGACGGACGTTCATCCTCAGATCACGGATCTGCACTGCCACGGCGGATGGGCTTTTGTATCATTTCTCCTTATATTCAAATACCGGAGCTCATATAATCCTGTCGGCTCTTCTTTTCAATAGGTTTATCCAGAGGCTTCGGTTTTATCGAATTCGCTTCCGTCGAGGAAGCAAGGCAGTGGATGGAGATCCAAAAAGTAAACCGTCGTTCCGGCCTGAAATCAGGTTTCCCTAGATGTGAATTCCTTTCATGCACATTTATGGAGTAATGCCTTTGGCTATGGTTCCGGTCGAAAAACTACCGTCGTTCTCTGCTTACACAAACCCTTTACATTTTAGGAAGTCTTACGTGTTCGTCGCAATGACCTGCGTCTGATGTTCAGTTCTCCAAGATACCCACCTGAAATGGGTAGGAATTTAGAGGCGCCCTCCACCGGAAGGCCTGTAATACCTGCACTCTCAAGCAGGTTTGGCCCACCGAATGATGTGAGCACTGGCGACTGGATTTGCTCCAGGGTGGGTGTCAACTTCTGCATCATGTACTCGTCTTTTGGCGCTCTGGTTTCGAGCGGCCCTCCTAGTCCATCAGCCCTCCAGCCTCTCTATTCCTTTGCCTCGTGATTATGTGCACCCAGATGTTTGATTTGTGCTAACCGGCTCGCACCCCAATTGATTGATATCACTTTAGTGCTCAAGCCACAACTTCAGACGTCGCGATCAGTGCTACCGGTGTCAGTTACCACGATCGCAGAGTCAGACTGTGGCTAATTCATCTGACGGGTCAGACCTTATTGGAGCCACACCCTGCAACAGTAAGTAACGTGACCCCTTCCATGAACTGTTTTAAATTAATATTCATCCGCTCGCGAGGCACTGAGTTTTTCAAAGTCAATTTTTCTAGTTAGGCGATAATCCATGTACATGTATACAGTACAAAATTGCAGTTCTCATTTGCTACTTGAATTTGTTTACAATTTCCTCTGCTTTTGAAAATCATTGATCAAGAAGCATATACCGCTCCTGAAGTATAAATTTCAGAGTCCGTCGTCACGACTGTCTGTTAGACCACTACCTGTTAAAATTTGTGGTTCCTTTTGTTTTAGCCTGTTAGCACCAGCTGACGATAGTCTGTACTTATCAGTATTTGCGATCATATCTGTTCATGCATTTCAGCACTGATTTTGCGTTGCCTGGATGCATTAACAACCGAAGACAGCATTCGTCAGGCATTCCAAGACATAGCTGACGTCAAAGTTCGCCAGTGTCATGTGATGCGGGATGACGTTACACACGTTTCTCGGTGCTTTGCATTTGCTGAACTCCCTAACGTTGCCGACGCGTACAAAGTAGTTGACACGATAGTTAGGGAACACCAACTGTTTGAAATTGAAGGAAAGGCTGTTGCTGTTAGCTACGCGAAAAATACGTTCAAGTAAGTCTGTTAGTCGCATATTTAACACCACAGGGTTGCCCTTGCATCCATGTAACAGCTGCAATTTTCTGTTTCCAGTACCATTATGGCAACGTTGAAGGCAGAAGGGTCTTACAATGCAAAGTTAAACGCCAGTCGCTCACTGTCCAGTGAATTGAGCAGTGCAGCTACGAATGCCATCGATTCTCACACTGTGGCAAAGAACGCTGTTGCCGCTGGTCAATATACAAACTCAATGGACGGGATTGCTGTTGCGCAGGCAGCCATTCAACAAAAGCAAACTGAGGCACAGATCGCATCCGCTATCGCAAAATCTATCCACCAGCCCGGAGACATTATCCAAAATGCTGCCACCGTTGCCACTTTCCCTTTGCCCACCACGCCTTTTAATGCCGCAACCGCAGCTACTACTATTTATCGTAAGTTTATCAGACGTAAAGCTTTTCAGCTGTTATTAAAACTAGATTAATTTAACAATGTTATTTTTATTTAGCATTTCCGGACACATCCAAATTCCTCTACGACGAGACCATACGCTTCTATTACGACCCAGTGACAGGGCTTCTATATGAGCCAAATACTCGATATTTCTTCGATCGGGCCACACAAGAATATTTCTACTACGAAGCGTCTCGGAGTACTTATATTCCAGCCGCTCAAGTAGCTGCTATGGTGAATGCCGCAGCAGTTCCCCAAACGCCTGACACCGCGGCTGCGGTGCCCAAGACTACTGACGAAGGTGAGCCGGTTAAAAAGAAGGAGAAAGAACGGAAGGAGAAGGCAGCGAAAAAGGTGGCTAAAGAAATGGAGAAGTGGGCTAAGCGGATGAATTCTCAGAAGGAGGCGCTTGCAACCGTCGGTCGTAATGAGTCGACAAATGTAAGTCATACCAACCAGATCCATTTTCAAGAGCACGCAAACCAAAGTATGGCAGTCATACCCCTTTAAAACAACTAAATCTAACTTAGGAATCAATTGAAACCCTCGCACTATTCACCGTGGACCATGCTCGCTCCACTAAGTGATCATACCTCTTGTTGCGACTGATTCCATTTTCTAATTAGAATGAAACAAGCAAAACCGCCGATACCGGATACGCGATTCTACAGGCCACATCGTCCACTCTACTAAATCAGCCAGGCACTAGTGCACCCGGTCTCGTTGCCCACTATGGTGGTGAGGATAGTGATGAGTCGAATCATGCGGAGGCAGAAAACCCACAAACACAGGACAACAAGGAATTGGAGGCCCAGGTAGCTGCTGAGGAATCAAAGTAAGTGCGGAGAAAATTTTTACATATAGGCTTTTACCTTACGGTCAGTTGAAAATTATTTAACAATGTTATGGGTCATTTACTTCTCAAGGTTAATGGACTGGTCTAAATTGGCCTGCTTACTCTGCTCTCGTGGTTTCAAGGACGTTGAGACAATGCAGAAACACCGAAGCTTTTCCAATCTCCATATTCAAAACTTCAACAAGCTTCGTGCCAAATACGGCCTAAAACCAACGTCGGGTGCGGCTCCGCAGTCTGTTAGTAGCGTCCCGCAGGCTGATCAACCATCGCAGTCTTTAACGATCGAGTCTCTCATGCAGATGGGTGCTGCCGTTGCAAGCAACCACGCCAAAACGGTCGCTAGTCGCCAGGGCGCCGGAAGCATCTCACCTACCCTCGGCGGTGGCAGATATCGAGATAGAGCGAAAGAACGTCGTGAAAAGTTTGGTTTAGTGCCACCAGCCGCTGCTGAAGTGCGAAGCATGTCGCCCCCTGGCCCACCAGTCATGATAGAACCCGTACCCGTTGCGCCGCAGGCTGCCGATGGTAAGCCCTTCGGAGTATTGGAATCATTTTTGAAATAGAGAGCATAAAAAAACCCTACCGAGATTTAAGCGTTTTATGTAGATCCACTTTAGGTGTGCACAGTAAATGAAGCGCAGTCAACGACACCAACTGAAATCCACCATTATTGCTTTTACCGCTGGCTCTGTGGATTTGTTCCTTTTTTTAATTCGACAGCATTTTTACGTAAAATAGTGCTTGCTTTGGTGGCATCTTCCGCGCCTCGTCGATCCCCTCTCTGATACACTTGTATGCCTTCCCTTTTCAGCTCCGAATGTAGGCAGCCTTCTAATGCAGAAAATGGGCTGGCAGGCTGGACAGGGACTTGGTAAAGCCAATCAAGGCAGGACGCAACTGGTTGAAGCAGAATTCCGCGAAGCTGGTGTCGGCTTAGGGATAAAAACATCTAAGAGACAGCCACCCGCAGACAACTACAAGGATAACGTTAAAAGAGCAATGTTTGCGCGATACCATGAACTTGAATGATTATTGATTTTTAGTTTTTTTCGAAATTGTTCATATGTACAGTATTTTTTTCAAAAACCTTCTGAATCAACCACTTTTTTCACCAACAAATCAGATAGATGTGTAAGAGTATCTAGGTCCAAACATTCAGTTCGGCCTGATAGGCCTCGCTGTTTGCGAAGAAGAGGCTGTCAGTATCTTCAATGGCCACCTGCCCGCACAGAACACAGTCTTTGGCCACCAGTTCGTCAAACTGCGCCTGAAATAAGAACTAGTTCTGTAAGTTATTCGCAAATACTTAGCCAAAAATTCCCTCCTCGAGAAGAGGAAAAACTCACTCTGAATTGTTGTATCGCGGAGCTGTCCGCTTCCGTCATATTGTACAGTTCTGCCAGCCTGAGATTGTCTTGTGGGTCCAGGTGGGGTCTCACCTATTAAAAAGGGCATTAAGAGTACAACAGGCCCTACAGATGGTGTTTTAGATATTTTCCTGGAGATATAAACCCGAATATACTGGCACGCGACGGAGTGATGCAATTGGACTACTAACGACATGCTAACTGATCAGCAAACAGTCGAGATGCGAGACTAAGGGGCGTCCTAAAGGACACTGTCCCGTTATTATTGCCTTTCACGGGTATACATTATACGGCATTTATATCACATACTGTTGTACCCAGGAGTGGCGAGGGAGTTTTGCAGCGGGGCTAGCCTGCACGTCGGGTTTAACGCGGTTCCCGAGGTGCCAACTACTTCGGGGGGAGGGGCTCACATGCACCGGAACGGTATGGAAGATGGGCCTGTCGGGTTTACCAGCTCAACACCTGCGGTGTCTACACCGGCATGATCTAAAGTGATGGGCGGTACTGAATGCCGAGGGTTGGTGAAGCAGGTGGCTCTAGTCGGCCGTTGCGTGATCCCCGCGGAGAACCCAGAGTATGCAACTCGATTGATTAAACTGCAGATGACAAGGGAGGCTGGACAGGCACAGGAGACAGCGATCGCAATTTCAAGCTCTGCGGACATGGGCGATAATTACACTGAAAGTCGACAACTACTCGGGATAGATGAGTCACGGCAGTTGTGGGGGAAAGCGCTCTGAGCTCGTGACACGCCAGGAAGCGATTTATGACCAGGTCGGGTGACAGGGCTGACTATTGACACGAAGATTTAGCTGCTCGTGGTATTACTGTGAACATTCTTTTTTCACGGGCCTAAGAAAGAATCACCTGCGGTTTTCTCGGGGAAGGGAGCCGCTCTGATCGACGCAACTGACACTAGACGGCGTGTTGAAAGTATCTAGTTGTAGCTTACCCTTCAAAATAACGGCGTTGAGGGAGTGAATTGGTAGGGAAAGTTAGCTATAGGACAGCTGCGCAAGGCTACCGTAGACTTCTAGGCGATATAAGTGGGTCTCGGTCCCCGAAAGGAGTAGGGTGATGTATCTAAGCCACCGAGTGACTATTTTCACAATGCTTTCGAAAAACGAGACGGGAGGGGATCTGATTTTTAGAACCAAAGGGCAGTGTAATAAAAAGGATAGACTGGGCGACTTTTTGAGGCTAAGGAGTCTACCTTTTTCGACTAACACCACCGTTCAGTTTGCCCTTACTCAACGCAGATTCCAAAACATTGTCTTCCATGTTATATAATGTCCCCAGTAGTTTACTCATTCAAACTTGTAGTTCAATTTGTCTAGTTGGAAGTTAGGACTGGGCTAGTGTTAGCGGAATGACTAGAAACCTTCCTAGCGATCCTTCCTATATGTGGAGTCAACATCTTTTCCGATACCGATGATTTCCAATGAGTATTCAGTAGTGACTGAAAATCCTGCGACTGATCACGCCAGCGCCTAAAATTTCGAGAGACGGGGAGATGAATGACATTATAGACTCACCAGATTCATGAGACAGTCTGTGTGGAAAAAGTGACCACAGGGGAAAACGTAGAACGTCCGCAAAGCCAGAGCATAGAGGCAGTGAGTACAACGAGCGTTCTCCGGTATGATTTCAAAGCTATAATAAAGAGGGAAAATCCACACGAGGTCATATGTGCGTTAGTCAAGAGAAGAGGTGGCTCTCAAAGCAAAACGAAAGCCTGTGATGCTGATTTTTTGGGTACGAACATCGCAAGCGACAAGGCCTATCACTGCCTCGCGAAGCAGACATATTTTCGGCTTGCGCATGAAGTTGGTTATGCAGGAACGGACTTTCGATGCATTTACTTCACTAACAATCACGCGCTCCGACGTCAAGAGGAAGGTCCAAGCGATCGACGATGGCTGTGGTCACAATTGGCGGCAAACACAGACAGCCCGTTTACGTATGCCCTCAGCACGTACTAGGATTAATGAATGATGGGGGACTCGAATCTCATGCAAACGAACTCAAATACAGGGTGGATTAGGAAGAAAGTAAGTCGGTATAACCCTCAGTCCTGAATACTAACGAATCATACCGACAGTCGGCGGCCTTCCAAGCCACGGCTAGTGTACTATGATTAATGCAAGCGAGTTAGGTCATAATGAAGGATATTTGATTTGCCATGAGGAAGTGTACGCCAAGATCGGTCTCACTCTCCTCCCGTGCGTCAGCAACCTATTCAAGTCTTTTGTCCGACTGATGGAGAGAATGGACACAGTAGAAGGTGCAGAGTGGAGGTCGTCGACTGCACATGCACAAGTAAATGGGGTAGTTAGCTCGACACCAGCGACGGTGGCGAACATGACTTCAGAGATGATGCGTGAGTGATGGTTGCCTCAACCGAGTTAACATACCACCAGAAAGTTCCAGTGGTGATACGTGTCTTGTTCGATTGTGCTGACACTGCGGCAAATCAGGTCCACAAGATGATGAATTCGGGTCTTACGCGCAGTTTGACAGTGGGAAAATACTGACGCAAGGTGAAAAGTATTGACATTTCAGAATTGTGCCGGTTTACCACGGCTTGCTCTATCCAATTGGCGATGTCTGTTAGCAGACGTCCAGCAGCACCGCATAAAACACGAAGACGAAGATGGTTGGCCGTAGGATGCGGTCCTGCTTCAACCCATTTACTGCGGAAGAGACCCGTTGGCCGTCAAGCGGCTCATAAGGGCATCATAAAGATGCCTGACCATCATCGTGAATCGTTCGGGGCATGAAAATTTCTTCACAAATTTCCGGATGTTGTCTTGATTTATGGTGTCAAAGGTGTTAATGAGATCCATGGAGGTGATGTGAGGGCTGATTCTCATCTCCTGACACTTTTTTCTACATATGCCGTGTTCCGAATGTCATGTTGGTGGCTTGACAGTTTTTCTGGAATCAAAAACGACTTTCGAAGGACTTCTTCCGGGTGAAAATTCGAATTACATGGGCAAACTGTTGCTCCGTCTACCTTGAACTAACTGTGAACTGTCCATAAGAATACAAATTTAGATGATAGGGTAACCATCGCTTGATGGAAAACGGATGAGTCACAACCATGACCAATACAGTTCTACCCGATGAACTATAAAATCAAATCGGCCCTTAGAGCACAAAGTATCAGTAAATGGTGACGAGTTGGAAGGAAAAAAGCCTACACCAGTCCCTCTAGGGTAGTCGTGTGCGCTACAGGTGCAAATAAAACATAACAATCTGCTAGTGGGTTAAACTCACTGTGACTTCAAGTCTGTCAACTGCGCACGTATTTCGTTGGTACTGTCGACAGTTGCTCGCATCTCCGCTTTCAATTGTTCAATCTGACTACTGTAGGCGTCAAGAGATTCACAGATGATTTCCTGCGTCAATGAAAGATCAAAACTTCAGGACTTACAGAAAGTAAAAAATGGCAAATGGCAAGGAAAGGCCGGTTCATACACCGACGTACTATATTAGCAGCCTAAAGCAAAGTGCCGTTAGCGATGTTTAACCAGCAAAATAGTACAGTATTACATTAATATTGCACTTGCATAATCATAGGCTAAAGAGGATTTGAACATTGATTAGAGGTGATAGGAGGAGCTAAAAGAATTCGTGTTGAGATGTTTCCTATAGAAGAAGGTACAAAAGTTGATGTGTTTTAATAGGGAGCGAAACCGAACACATTTCCGGCCGATAGGTGTGACCGCTAACTATGTCGGTGTGAAAATGAAAGCTGTATTACAGTATGCGGTGGATAAGGTCAAACCCCCAGATGCGTCAGAGAACACACAAAACTGTGGGCAGCTGAAAAAACAGCAATTCCTCGCAGTTTTGACACAGACTCGAAGAGTGGCGGAAGCTGAAGCCAATCACTAACAGTTGCTCAGCAATCTCGATTCTGAGTTAACATTTCATGCAAATTTTAGTCTCAGTACAATTAACGACCTCTCGCGGTCACAGATAGCCGTCTTATGGTCACTCCAAGTCTGGCTCAAGGTTAATTTTCGAGGGCCTCATTTAGACGTTGGTAAGATCTAGGCTGTATATGAGCGTATCCCGGCAGTTCGCTCCTCGTTACCGACGATATCCCCTGTGTGCAACACAATGTGGAGGTTACAGGGACGGTGACTTGCGCGTTTATAGCTATGGTAGACTTGCACTGCATCTACCACAGAAATGGTGACTTGCGAGTGAACTAGTCTAGACTTGCGCCACATTTTCTGTACGCTATATCCTCCCTCACTCACCTGGTCCTTTGTCAAGGGAAAATCAAGATGACCGGAGGCAGGATGGGGCGCAGTGGCTAATAATGGTACACAGCCCGAATCCTAGTCCAAACGTGGCGGCCGAATAGCTCAGAAATGCATGTTATGGGTATACCTGGTAAACGCTGGTCAAATGCCTAGGTAGCAAGAAAATTTACCCACCTTGAATTGGTCAATCGTAACAAAGTCCGGGAACAGGGGGAACACGTCCTCAAGGCTCAAGAGGGAGGATTCACGAAGTAAAGCCGTCGCCTCCTGTAGGTTGCTCTTATCCGAGATCACATGCCGCGCTGAAGAGGCGATGCAAAGCACAAAGTATATGTATAGAAAAAGAAAATGAAAAGGTCAATTGCTGATAGAAGCGAACAGACAATTTCCAGGAAGCAGTTTAAGAGAAGATGCGATCGCCGGAACAAGAATTTTACTTGCCTAACATTTCTGATTCTCACTTTAACACATCAGAAATAGTGGCAGATAAGGGTGATAGAGGCACAACGTGCGCAGTATTTATTACTTAGTGCCCACGCGATCAAATGCATACTAAAATAAGCCCCACTCGCGATCACCGCTGTATCTGATGATGGGTTTGAGTGAGGAAAGAAACGTAAGACCGATAAACTTCTTGTTCCAGAGATCGCGTCTTATCCTCTTGAAAAGATCAATGTCTGCAGTACTTAGTCTCGGCAAAAATAGAAACGTACCTATGCGCAACCAGAGGGCTCGTTGGGTGTCTACTTCGAGAGCCTCACTGTTTACGATTTCCTTTGCGAGATCGACATTGTTCTGTGATCGGAAGCAAAGTTAGTAGATGTGGTAAAAACCAGTTTATCCATTTTTATGAGTTGTAACCAATAGACAAGAAAAGCAAGCGATAAGAAAGAGATACACTATGGTGGGGAGGGAGCTCATCGAGCATACCCGTCTCGTTGCGTCTTGGTTACGCCTTCGCAGGCAGTTGCGTAGAGACAAGTAGGATGCAGTGAATAAGCGACGGAATGTTAAAAGTGAGTTTCCATTTTTCCTGCTCTTCATTCATATGGGAATTTTCTTTTACGGACATTGGTTGGGCTATTTCACTCATTACATAATGGTTTTTACACCCCCTTGTTTATCTTAAATACAATAATAAGGCAATATGTACACTACGCAGGCATTTTTGAGGGAAGTAAAATCTGGCGTAAATTTGCGACCCATTCACTGATGATTCTTCAAAATGCCGACATTTGCAGTTTTCGGCTGTGAACATCCATTTTTATCCACGGGAAATGGCGAACTATTTTGCGGAAAATTTCGGAATGACACTCTCAAAATAAAGCTTCCCCCCTCTCTTTCTAGTGAGCTAGAAATAGCCATACCGGAAAGAGACATTCAAAACCAGGAAAATTTCCGCAGCACAAGTTTTTGAGAATCTCTTCGAAATAATATGCTGGCATTTGAACGTTAACGAGAAGAGGGAGAAGGGGAGAGAGAGAGAGTGGACAAAAATCAACCAAAATTGACCGATCGTTTGATCTACCTTATCCAGAGCTTCCTGAACAGCCTGTTCATAGAGGCCAAGGGACTTGAGGAGGAATACCGTTGACCGCAGACAGCCTTTCTCCATACTGATTCTTAGAGCGAAACCAGGATCATAAGGCATTCCTAATACGGAGAAGTGGCTAATTAGAACAAACAGGAGGAGGGTATGTGTGAAAATATTTGAAACTAAAAGTGTACTGTAAGGCATTGGTCATATAAGGGAATATGTGTGTCGCCTGACATAAACGAGAAAGGAGATCTCAAGAACTATACGTGCATTAGGCTGACGTTTCCTATGTAAAGTAGCTTTCGTCATCGTCGTCGGAGGTATCGTACCTTACCTCACAGTATTTACAGGCGGTGACCACTATGTTAGCACGGCATAAGTAAAACGAGTTTAGCTCTACCGTCAGAGGAAGATGTGGGGGGAGGGGCGGTCGTCAACCCTCGTGTTTTTTTTTTTTTTGGGGGGGGGGGTGGTAACGTTTTGGCCTTGGTGCTCATCGCCCTCAATATGCACAGGACCGATCTCGGTAGTCGCCATGGCGGAGGGAGAGGAGAGGGTGACGGAACGTTCACAATCTTGAGGACACTCGTCGGGGTTCTGTGTGCAGACGTTAACGGCCACCGTTCTTATCTACATGGGCATCAGGGATAGCCCAAGACTGCTAATTTTGTGTACGACCCTCTGACTGTCTTTTTGGTAGTCTGCAAGGGTAGCAGTTGCTGGTGCAGTATTGGAAACTGCGTTTACCTGGAGAGGTTTATTGTTTGTCTGACGGTTTGGGAAGATGTTTCGTCTACCCATCCTCAAAGACTGGAGAGTCATGCTCGCAGCCCTTATTATATGCCACTCTTTGAATTGTGCCTAGCCTACTAATACTGGCTGTGCGCTGCGTCCCCCAGTTGCCACCATCCTCGCCGACTGCCTGTGGTGCCTCGTCGGTTTGGGTGCCACACGCCATAGTGAGACCCAAGCCGACGCGGCACCACAGGTGAGCAGCGGCAGCGGCGACATGAAGGTGACGCAGCACACAGCCAGTGAAAACAGTGGCAGATAATGAGAGCTGTAGCATGACTTTCCAGTCTCTGAAGATGGGCCAGAAAGAAACCTGTTCAAAGAACGATACTCTGACGTTAGTTAAATATGTTGGAATTAGGAGAAAAGCTTACAGCCGTACTTGAACAATCCTTTTGAAACGCAAACAAATTTCAGCATTGTGATTGAAACTTCGTGACACATCAAATCTGCTGTTTATACTGATATGGGAAATCACAAGCCTTGTTAAACGTGGAGCCCAAAAAAGCTCGCGCAGTAAGCCGTTTAGTGTAGTCGCACACAAAACGGCTGACTTGCCATAGTCGGCAATAATTTTCGATAAGTGACCTCCTCGATACTGCGATCGCCTGTGACGACTGTATATGGCAGATTCACGGCAAAGCGGAAAGCCCACATTCCGGCCTTCAGTAAGGAAGGAAATCGGTTAACGTCATTAGCTCGTGACGGTAGGTGAATAATTAATCCCAGGCATTAAATACCACACTACCGGTTTTACCGTCGAGTGAAGGCAGAGAAGACTGGTAAAAAAGCAATTACCAGGTTCAATGATTTTCAAGGCCGTAGAGCCACTGCTAGCGTCACCAGTGAGCACCTTCACAGGATCTGAAAGATCAAGGCCTGCATTCCGCACTACGTCACTGAACACGTCACAGAGGTTTGGTGTAGTGAAGCGCGCTAAGTAGTCCAGCAGGCGAACCTCAATGTTTGGTAGTTCTGCAGATGCTGCCGCCGATGCATACAGCATAATGAGTTGGTGGTGGACAGCCTGGTTGGAGCAGTGGAGTTGGTCAACAGCAAACTCCAAGTAGCGCGTTGCCTCCTCGTTCGGAAGCAGCAGAATGGTCGGCAACAACCTGAGGATGAAAGAGGAGGGGCACCGAAAGTGAAATAGGCGGAGTTAAGCTTTTGATAGTTCTCCTTGGTGTAGGGATGGTTATCCAGAGTCCCTGGAATCCCGTCAGAGGAAGCCTCAGGACTGTGCGTAACAGTGCCATCAAGACAATCCTGCATGCAGTCTAGAATAGACTTTTACATCTCGCACTCAATTTTTCCAATTCGGCAAGCGGAACTCGACGGTCCTTCCCAATAATTTTGGAGTTCTTCAAGGTTCTATATTATCCCTTCACCTTTTCACCCTCAACACTGACGAGTTCAGATCACCAAATGAATGTTTGTATGTGAAATATGCTGATAATATAGTTAATGGTCATCCTCTCCAGATTCTGAAGGATGGCCTGGGCCATGTCTCAGTACGGTCGTCAGAAAATGGTCTTCTACTTAATAATCAGTTCAGTGTGTTTTTCGACTGCGACCCTTTCCCAGTCCTGAATCTTTGGAAATTCTTCCCAACCAGGTACCTCTTTCCGATACCTTGGTAGTTCTGGCATCCAAGCTTTCATTTTCCCTTTACATTGAAACATTTTTCAGTTTTCGTAAACTTTTTTTTTTAGTAAATTAGTCGTTTACGTTCCTATCACACAAAGCAACTTCACGACTTTCAAACAACTCGCTGGTCAAATTGTCGATAATGGTGTGCATCTCATTCATTCTGATCTATTTGCTGCGAAATCTTCCCATCCCACAGGTCGAGGCTTCCGACATATCTCTTGCGGTACATCGGCATACCAGCGTTCTATGTTGTCATGTCCACCACGCTACCTTACGTGTAGATAGAAACTGAGATTGGAACGGCGTCTCCAATAGATGCCCACTTTTTAACCTTTGAGTTCTTGCATAAGCTGTTAATTTGCCCTATGGTCTCAGTAAAAGGAGCCATTTTTGCTTGAAAATTTGAATGATACCTTGACTGCACATTTCCCCGCCCCCTCCTCTCTCTCTCACTCTCTCAAAAACTGTGCACCTTATGGAGGCATAAAGGGGTAGATGGGTTACCTGCTTCTGACTTAAAAATACCTCCTTCAATCAGGCATGGTGCTCAGCAAAGGGCTTAAGCAGTCTGGGTGTTAGGTGGCTAAGTTACCTTGACGGGTCCAGTCGTTGACCAGCGCGAATCCATGCGTCCACTAGCGTCTTGGGATCACAAGAGGAGAGTTGAACAGCATATTTTAAGTGCAGGTTGGCACAGGAAGGGTGCGCTGATAGAGTGAAAAGGGCCTCAGTATACATTCCCAGAGACATGTAATGGTCCACAAGTTCTGCGTGGTCTGAGGGCGGAAATAGTTTCCAGAAGTAAGTACTGCATGGGCAATGTTGGCTGCGCAACCAAGAAGAAAGTGACGATGCAGATAGATAAAGGTTACTAGAGGCTCGATACATGTCCAACTAACGCAGGAAATTGGGGAGCGAACGAGGCCCACAACAGGACTTTAAGTAGGAAAGAAATTGGCAATGGAAGGAGAGCAGAACGAAAGCAGAATACGCGCAGATAGAGGATGAACTTAGTTGGTAGTAATTTTCGTTGAGCCCAGAAATACTAAGTAGATAATTGTGATAAGAAGGCGAAGAGTTTCTTTGGGACAAAACAGGAAACTTTATTTGTAAATTTTCGGCGCTGGTTCCCCAGGTTGTCGTCTGAAATTGTTGAAAGACACTTACAGAAACACCAAATAAAAGTGGCGCACAAACCGACGACTACTTTACGCACTCAGTTTTTATACCCTAAGGATAAGGATGACTATCTTGATAAAAAAGAAGTCGTCTACAAGATCCCATGCGATGCTTGTGATGCCGTATATTGCGGCCAGACAGGAAAATCTGCCTCCGCATGCATCCACAAACAGCATCTTGCGGTCAAGAGGCGTGACCATTTGTGCCAAGTGGCTAAGTACACCCTCGATACAGGGCACAAGGTCGCCTGGGACAGAACACGCATCGTCGGAGCCTGCACCTCCAAGAAAGGCCGAGAGTTTCTTGAGGCCATGCACTCCGATGAATCATGCATCAATCGGCAGATTGAGTTAAACGACGTGTAAAAAAAGCTCAGAGTAAAATGGAAGAGATGAAAACCAATCAATAAACGCTGATACACACAGCGGCCGCTTATTGGTACCAACGCCACATGAGTATCAATTGTTAGGCGTTTTTGAAATCTTTATTGTTTGTTGCACATTTACTCTAGTCTGACGACGACCTGGGGAACCAACGTCGGAAATTTACCAATAAAGTTTCCTGTTTTGTCCCAAAGAACCTCTTCACCTTCTACTTATATTTCGTGGGATGCCGGTCCTCCAATTTATACGCATAATTGTGATGATGCGTCTCAAATAGATAACTAGTTTTCTACCCAAACCTCCAGCGCTGACTGACAATGTATGTTAAACTTATGAACAGTGGCAAGTGAACAGCATGAAAATCTCGACGGCCGGCCGAAAACAGGAACTACTAATCAGCGATATGGCTATTCGACGCTGCAAGAACAGATAGTAAATAAAGGGCATGACAGTAAAGCTAGCAAGTAAAATTGGTCACAACGTGACGATTAAACTAAAGTAATTTCTCCATTTAATTGAAGAGGGATACACAGAAGAGCAGGAAAGAGGCAGCTGGTATAGTGCGCGGATCAAGGGAATCCGAGGAACCCGCCCTGCAAACCAACGTTATAAGAGACTAATAAGGACAAAATATAACCACTATAGAACGCCGGCGTGCATTTTTTTGGCATTAGATTCGCTGAACGTAAACAACACGGAGGCCAGATCAGGCCACCTTTGGCGTTGTTGGAGATGTGCACGCGTAGCAGATATTACACATGGGCGGGGTCCGGAGGTGGCACGGCTAAACGTAAGGCTCAGAGCGCACCAGTCACATGCACCTTATCTCACCGCAGCTCTTCTCAACTCTGTCTTTATACCGGCCCAGATGGCTGACGGCAGATGCTGCGCAGGTCTACAATCACTAGAGACTAAGTCACACGCAGGTTGCTGTGCCCGCGCTACCTTGCTGTGGGGCACATCGTGGACCTCGTCGTCGGAATCAACGATCAAACTGTCACGTTTGTAGCAGATGAGGTGTACTGTGTGCCGTGGGCAGAGGCGCACACTGCAGCTGTACAGTCACTAGAAGTTAGTTGATGCGATCGGACGGCAATTGCGCGACATGGCCATCACGAGTACAGCCCACTGCAGACACGTCTCCGGAAATTTCCGAACATGAATACGTAACATACGCGAAGACATCTAGGTTGGATGTGTCAGTTCGACCGTAGCGAACAACGATGTCCATCGTGGGTGCAAGGACGGTAACCAGGTCGGATGGACAAGGCACAATTCGAGTCGTAGGAAGTGCATGTAAACAACACACTGGCTCGCAGTCTGTTAGAGTGGACATTGAGCGAGACGCAAAAAGATGGACTAACTCGCAAGGCTGAAGAAATCTAAGGTCCCAAGCCAAGAGGACTGCGCCACTGCTCAGACACTACCGAGAAGCCGCAGATCCGAGTGCTGGATCGAGCAACCAGCTAATGGGCCATCAAACGACTTTCTTAAGTGGACACCAAAGTCGATCTCGATTGTTCGCCTTATCTACAGGAGACAATTAGTTCAGTGCAACAACGGTCCAGTAAAAAAAAAACATCTGGAATCGACGCAATCTCAATCGAAATTTACAATTACGGCGGCCCTCAAATCATACACAAGCCTGCCTTGCTGTTCCAGGAGATTTGACTACAAGGAAAAGTCCCCCCCCCACTTCAAGGTTGCTGCCGTCGTCCGCATATACTAGCGAAAGAGAAACTAACAACTTTGTGCTAACAACAGAGGCATTGTCTTCTTTAACATTGCGGCCAAAAATATTGGCCAAAGTTCTTCCCAATCGGATCGACATGCAGCAGGAGCAGGGACTCTTCCCAGAAAAGTACAATGGATTTTGGAACAGCGGGGAACCACGGATACGATCACCGCGGCCAAACAACTGCAAGTAAGGTGCCGAGAAAAGCGGACCAGCGTCATCACAGCATTCACGGATCTGCCAATGGCTTTCGAAAGTCAACCATGATGGGTGTTGGAAGCGATTCACATAGATGGCAAAACAGGACAATGGCGCGCCTCACCGACAACGGGTCAGTCTAGCGGGGAGCTTACGATGACACAGGAGATGAAGAAGGGCTACGTTTTCGCTTCCACCCGATTCAGCCCCATTTTATACGCCATTACCATGGATGTCACCAAGAGGAGTGGTTGATAATAAGCATCAGCTGACAGTTCGACCGTCGACGCCGACGAGGCCCACCGTGTGGCCCACAGCAGAGTGGGTGAAGGAACGACAATCTGCGCATGAATTAGTTGAGAATGATAGTAGAGTTGCGCAGTATTTACTACACTCTCTCAGCTCTCACCCACTTGGGCTACGTGTCATGATGGAGGCGGAAACCGGCGGAGCGGGAGTCTGCACCCAGGCGTTCAAACATGCCCCTCGGATCTCAGAGCTAGGAAAAGATGAACGTTACCTACCGGGTCGATAAACGACCCATGAATAGCCAACACATGAAGGCGATTACAAACTCCCACGGTTAATATCCGCGGACGACTGTGCACCAAATACGACGATGGAAGCGAATATACAGCGGAATGTGAACTTCCCTGCCCCCTCCTGCTTAAATTTTGTACACACGAAGAAGGCGGTGGTTGTCCAGCAACCGCACAATCTGGTGACTTCAACTAATACACAGTAAAAGTCAATGGAACTCGCATTACAGCAGTGGACGAATTCACGTGATTGAGGAGCAAAATTTAAAGGAACATCCAGATCAATGACAAAATGGCCAAACAGATATCCAAAGCCAATCACGCATTTAGTCGGCTCTCAAATGAACGTGCGACTGACGGTTATTGGGCCATCATCCTGACGGCGCGGGGACAGGGACAATCTGCAACAATGCAGCCAGGAAAGTAAACCGATTTCGCTTCAACTGGCCTGCAGAATAATAAGGCGGAGGACTTAAGAACAGCTCCCTGACAGTTAAGTCCAGGAAAGAATCGGCATTCTCAGTATCAACGTTATGTTGAGGCGGATACAACTGTGATTAGGTGCCATGTCGTGAGTATGGATGACCAGCGCCTATTCTATGGCGGGATCGCCATGGGTGCCCACAGACAAGGTGGAAAAAAATGGTCGTTATGAAGTCAACCTTTTAGACACTTGCAAATGAATCCTGAGACCCGAGTAGACTTTACAGGGCATCGGGAAGCGTAAAATACTGCTTTAAAACTGGAGCCGCAATCTAAGAAGTCCATCAAATAGAATATTCCAAAGCGAAGACGGGCAAATTTTGTGAACATCTACATCATCTATGGTCCTCCGCAAGGTCAACATAACCAACTTCATCATCATCTATCATCCTGCATATATTATCATTGTCACCCTTTACGCCAGTTAAGTGGACTTACTTCCACCCTGTCCCCATTGTCACCGTATTTTCGAATTACGCATAGGTCTTGTCAGTCACTTGTGAGTACAACGCGATGAGACCAGAGTACAGTGTCCGGAGCCTACAAAATACACCTAAAACTCGTCTCACTTGTGCACGCTGCCCCAGAATATTCGGCCACTATATAGGTCTAGTTGGTCATAAACAAAAATATTCAGTAAAACAGCATAGTTCAGGCCCCATCGCAACACCTCGCTATACCTTAAAACACAAAAACTGCTTGACCAAACACGAGCCTATTCTATAACAGATTCACGAGCGAACATCACTCCTACAGCGTGTAGGTGGTCTAATTTGCCAGCGCCGGCATGGTAGGTGAAATGTCACACGTATGAACCTGCACATATCGCTGATGTCAGATGTGCATGTAACTTGAGATAGCCTGGCACATGTTTATTATGGACCGGGTTGTGTGTAGCAACGCAAAAAGGAGTCGTTTAGTCCTGCGCCAAATGTCATTCCGGCATGGCTCGGAGAAGTCTTTGGGAGCGAGAATAGAGAGCTCATCCTCAAGAGAAAAAAAACAGCGCATCCGCCACTAAGTAAATCATCCGACGCGCTTAAACCTGCCACGAAACTTTAACAGTCGTGGCCTAGAGGACTGTCAACTGACGGAATAACGTACTCGCTCTCTCTCCCATCCGATGCGCAAAATGTGACAGCGCTCTCCTAGTGTTGCCATTATGGCATTCTGACCTACGCGAGATACGAGTGACCGTTACTGTGGCCGGGTACATACGGAACAAAGACCAGGTCGTGTATGTGACGCGCAGACAGACTGTTTAGATTTGTCGGCCAAATGCGTCCGCACCTACCATCGATTGTCCTGATTCGGTCTTGCCATCGCAGCGGAGTGAATGTGGAAGGATGCGGTTAGGTAGCTCAAACACAAGTGTCTGAGGGTCGAATTATCGTGTGTCTGTGTCAGAAGTAAAATGAGGTAGGCAAGTCACAAGGGACTAAGAGGGGGTAAAGACACGAACCTCCAACCGTCTTCGCAAAGAAAACGAAGTCTTCGTGATTTCCATGGCTTGTCAGGAGTTGATAGATCAGACTTTTTAGGGATGGCATAATAGTCTACAAAAAATATAAAAGGCATATGGAAGACTATGTGGTAACAAAAAACCTGTAATGCAGGTAGAGAGTGCAATTTTATTTTGTAACAGACAAAATTTTCGGAAAAAAACATGTTAAAACGTCATAGTAAAATGAGCGATGGATACATATTTCGTTACTGTTGAAATACACAATTAAACTGCGAAACTAATTTCCTTCGTGGACGGGTGACGTAATCAGTCTCCTGCGTAAACATAGGTATATGTGGGTGGGTGAATGTATTGGGCGCAAAATGGAGGCTCAATGTCAAACTACCACAACAGTTTGAATATCAAAACTCTGCCTGCAATCCAAGCAAGGATTACGTCCGTTTGTAGAAGCAAGTTTTAAATGGATGATGTAGCCCATGCTCAAAATGAAGGCACGCGGCTTAAAAGTTGATTGGCTGAAATGCAATTTTCAGTGAGTGAAGAGCCCAGGTTCGAGTCCCGGGTCTTTTGACACCGACTGATGACGCAACTCGTAGACCCAAAACGATCACTTCGGCCTTTCTAATCTTTGATGAAGGCACTCTGCAGGAGGACTTTCGAAACTTCTGTGTTCACGCGCGCGAGTGCCTAACTTTATGACATATATTGACTTTTCATCAGTGACGCCGACACGCTTTCGAATGATCTGAAGAAGCATGATATCTGATCTGCACAAGGACTGACGAGTCATCAGGAAATCTTTATCTGTAATCGACACGGACCGCATCGATGAGGTGCATAAGCCCCAAGGAAACTAACCAGTGTCCACTCCAACTGTGCTGTTTCATGGACCTGAGTAATTTTTCGAGAAAATTTCCTTTTCTCCAGAGTACATGCACCCTCTAATTTTTGGCTGTTAGTCGATATGTAACCACCGGACCAGCGCTCGAAGGTATAACGGATTAGTTCGTATTTCGTCACACAATTAAGACAGACGACTGAAGGTCGGCCCTACGTGACCTTGACGACGTTTTTACAAATCGTACAACTGCAAACTTTTTGAAACTGAAAGATGCCCTTTGCGCGAATAGAGCAGTTGCAGAAGACAAAATTTACTACAGAATGAGCACCTAAAGGGATGATTTTGCACATGCTTCCTATAACACATGCTTGGATTTAACAGGACTCAATAGATTCAAGATTCAGTATAAAAAAGGGATACGAATTAGGCTATCATCGTTAGTGCGGGCTATTGTTGCAAACGGTCAAAAAAGTGCATATTTCAAATCTGACATCCTACCGCGACAAAACTATCTTTGGATCATGTTGCATAATAGTCAAGATTACGACCGTATGTAAGTTTTGTTGCTAAACGGGAGCATGTTTTCCAATTTTAGTTGGTTGCATGAGATGTCATCTACTGTCAAATAAATGGCCGAAAATGAAGCTCCAAAAAAGAGATTGCCGGTTTGAAATGGTATCTAAGGCTTCGTTGTCTTGGTTAACTACTATTGTATCTAGGCAAACAAACGATAATGAAGCATTATAGGATTCAGTAACGTGTGGATACACACCCAAAAGGTTTGTGTGTGAAAGTAATTCATCTGAGCGGTTTTCAGGTGAATGACTTCTGACCCAGAAAAAAATAAAGAGGCTTACCTTCACAAGATCAGACGTGATAAGGTGGCGAAACTCTTTTCGAACATCTAGCAATTCCTCTCGGTGAACGGCAGGTGCATTTACCTTTGAACAACGATCCTCCAAGAGACCGATCTCACCGAGCAATAGCTCGATCAACCAGACAGCTACTATGGAGGCCTGACCCACACTAGCGGCCGCCGGTGACTTGATCAGCCTCTCCAATCTGGCTCGCAGGAAGGCCTTCAGTGGAGTGCTGGGAGTCATCAGCTGCAAATTAATACCCACAGGTATTAGATTGTCAGCCTCCTGATCTGCTTCCTCAGTGCTATCCGGAAGGTTATCCACAGCTGCTTCGGCATCCTCGTAAAGATACTCCTCAGTCAGGGCGATGCCTTCGGTGATGGGGGTTTTCGAAGCGGCCTGAGAAGCCAACACTGAAGTCTGACTGAAGCGCAGGGCTATCTCCTCAAAGGGCGTCGAGGTCTCCGCAAACAGCTGGGCGGAGCGAACATAACTAAAAGAGTAATTACAGTGAAAAGCTGAAGTGGGGGATATAAGAAGATGCGACTTCTGGTGTACTTTGAAGAGTGCTTGTTGTTGACTAGGGTCGCAAAGCCGATTTGTTATCTCAGGCGAGAGAGATTACAGAAAGTTTGACTGATAAGTGAGTAAATGCCTGCCAATCAACAGACTTCAATAGGTAGGGAATGGGAATACGGAATCTCGTATTGCAGGAGTTCTTGCGCTAAATTCCGGCACAGGTTAGGATTAAGGTTCGGGTTAGACTTAAGACACGGGAGTAGGTGAGCCTCTGAAACTTAGCGCGAGGTCATCCATCTTGTTCGACTGGTTAGCTCTATAACTACAGCGTCTCTCGTGCGTACGTGCTGTGCTCTCTCTCTCTCCTCATGCTCTTGTATTAAAAGTAAGACTAGATTTCTTGTTCTAGAAACCAAGCCCGCGTAGGTTGATTAGAAAGTTTTTAGGGGAGGCTTGGGTCTCTGAATTCTGGCATTCCATCGGAAAAGGCGTTGAGGATGCGCCTATAGACAGGACTATCTGTTGCCACCTTCAAGGTGACCGGCGCTGAAAGTTGGAATCTACCTTCGAAACGGCGAAACCAGCGGCCAGAAGGTGTGAATCAGCGACTCAAAGACGTAAATGCGATAGAACGAGAGTAGTTGGGTTATTGCTGTCAGGACCTAGACGACATCCTTGCGAGGACGGTTTACTGAGCATGTTTTGAACATTAAGTGAGCACGTTTAGAACACAGAGATCAATTAGTGTAAAAAGTAATATATAAAATCCGGAACTTACGCAGTTTGAAGTGGCCGACTGTACAGAAAAGATGACGAAATAATCTCCTGATAGTTACAGTATATAACAGGTGGCGGCCGTGGCGGGGCGCTTGCTCACCTACACGGCTACGGTTTACCACCGCTCACAGTTCAGGCGTGGTTAGCGGTCATATAAAGATCAACAAATAATAACGATCAGAGCGAAAGGCTTACTCGCCGCGAGAAAACAGGTATTCAGCCTCTCTGCAGTTGACCCTTTCCAAATGTTCAGCGTTCTAATGGAGCAGAAAAAAGATAATTTGCGAGTTACCGCCTCGTTTAAAATAATTGTTAACTGAAAAGTATGGTAAGCCAAATTCTAGATTTGGTAAAGTCAATGCTGCAGTAAAAACTGATGAAGCGTTTTTCGATTGCGCAAACACGGCCGTTTAGGGGAGGTTGCGTGTCATTAATATTTGATCTCAATTAATCATAGCGCAGGAAGTATAAACTAAACCTAGCAAGTTAAGGCAGGACCGTTAACTGGTAGAGAGACTGAGAAATGACGAAGGTGAGGTCTTTGATTGGAAAGATAAAATGGGACGTCCGATGATGGCGTAAGACAGAGGATCAGTGGGCGGAGGAATCTAAGACATCCTTAGAGTAGGGCCCCAATTTTTAACGAGCAAAGAGTGATCTCATCGCGTACAAGCTGAACATTACAAAACTTTACAGGATACTTATTTAGAGGGTCCACTAAAAAAATAAGTAGCGAACAATGTGAGAGAAAAGCGTCCGCCTTATTTGAGGTGTGTGACATGCTAAGGATGATGGACCCCGTATTCCATATCAGGTTTTCTCTCTTCAAAAAAGTAAAATTGCCAATCCACGGTGCCAAAGCCGTTCATCGGGTAAGTGTTCACGTTGGTTATATTCCTACTCATGTGGAAAAGCGTAATATGACGCAGCTGATAGCCACAGGACTTGGTATCAGCCCACCACGGTTGCTGATTAGACGACCGCCTCATTACAACTACGAGGCAGGTGCCAGTTTCCGGCTGTCATGAACCACTGCACCCCTCTTTTATTGCGCACACGTGGCTCGAAAATTTAGCGAATCAAAAAAGAGAGGACGATGGAGGTCGCCGCTGAAGCTGACCTTGCAGAACTTTCGTGCCTCCTCGAACTCTCCCCTCTCCAGGTATATACGCCAAATCCGTGCATCCTCGTTCTCCACAGCCAGCTGACAGACGCCCTTGTTGCCAACTACCCAGACACGACCTGTAACCGGGTCCTGACAGATGCTGTTGGTCTGTCCGCCGCCCAGTTGGTCCGGCGTGCGAGCAGAAAAGACAAGACGATCGTCCAGTGTGTTGATGACCTTCACACGGTCCGCATACGCAACAACTACATGGAAGGCGGTCAAAGCGATGCCGAGGGGCAGACTGAGGTGCTCGCCGGCCGCGGTGGGGTAGGCAATCAGCTTGGTGTGACTGGTGAGAGAGGCGCTCCGAAAGGGTTGATCCGCACCGGTGCCGGCAGTAGAGGAACCACTGTCGAGGAGACAGGAGGACTCCAGGTGACCACAGTAAAGACCCGAGGCTATAGGAGTGTAGCCAGCAAAAAGAAAGTCATCAAATTACGTACTTTTGGAGGAGAGCAAAGTGTCAAACCTACCGGAGCTTTCAAAAATGACACGGTGATTACAGTAACTGGAAATTTTTCAGTTACATAGTAGTTGAAAAGGAAGTCCTCAGGCACGAAGGAGATGAAATTTTGCAGAAAAAGTTCAAGAACCCTAAGCGGCACAGTCAAGCGGTTAACTGAGTAGTGCACTGCATAGTCCGGGCAGTACGCGTGTACAAGAAAGAATGTTGAACTCTCTTTGAAGGGCAGTAAGACAGGAGAATTAAACTCCTGGGAGCAAATACAAAAAAAGAGGCACAATGCAGAAACATGATCTGAGCTATGTGCTGGCTCGCGAAAATCTTACAGTGGGGCTCTTAGGCAAAAGGACACAATATCTGTTTAGTTCTGTAGGTGAGCCGGACATCGCTACTGTCCTTTGACGTTAAATCGTGCCGATCACAGCCGATAAGGCAGTTTGTCATTAGCGGCATGATGGTGGAGCTTCTGATACGATAGTCAGCAAATGAAGGATCCGAATCCGAAGCCAGGACCTTTAAGGTCCCGGATTTCGGTATAACCACCCTACGGTGGCAAAGAAACCAGAAGTTGCCACCCCATTTCTCCCAGATTCGTTAACCACACATACTGAATCATTAAACAGATAAGAAGGTATTTCGTCTTTCAAAATAGACGTGAGTTTTAGGTCTCGAGTTTGTATTCCAGGTGCTCCATACTTCGAGTTGATTATGACAGGCTGGTGACGGTTTAAAGGCCAGAAATGGTCATTCTGGTCTCCACTCTAGTCTTGTAATCTATCATATCTGCAGTATTAGGGCTGTTCAAAACCGAAACAACCTATGCATATGGCATAAAATTTTTTAGAATTAATCAGCTAGAAGAGGGCACGAAAAAGGGTTTTAGTTCGGCTTATGCAAGCTGTGATGCTTAGCGATGGAGGGTACGGCTTCCAATTCAGGGCCTTCAAGGACCTGAATTTGGATATAACTCACTGATAGGAGCAAAGAAGCCAGAACTTGCCACCCGAGTTCTCTATAATTCGTCTTACACAATGAAAGCGAGTTTTAAGTCTGGTCGACACCGAAACCAGCTATGCGTACATCATAAAATATAATATGATAACATATAAGGCAGTTCAACCATCGATTTCGACGAGGTCCACCGTATGCTCCACACCAGGTGGTGCAGGGACGGTGACTTGCGCGTGAATTAGTTTTAAGTGCAGCTGCAGCTATCGCACTCTCTCCTCCTCGCCCACCTGAGCCCGGCGTCAAGACAGAGTCAAAAAGACCGGAGATGGGAGAGGGCGCAGGTGGCTGGTGCGGCCGGAGCCGACCCTGGGCGTGCCACTACACCTGGCTCGGATCCCACGGAGTGGGAGTGCCATAAAGGCCACATTAAGAAGGAGCCATTGCAACCTGACTCTCAGTCCGCCAGTCAGCCACTCCACACAAAACACACATTGAGGCTGACCACGCGGTCCGAGTTATCCCGTCAGTTGGCAACCTTCCAAGCCACGGCTTTTAGCGCACCGTGATAGTTTCAAGCGCATCAGATTGTTTATAGTGAGGAAAATACGCTCAGCTCTCGAACTCACTCTCTCCCCCACCCCCACAATCAGACCACTGTCCGAGCCGGTCAGTTGTCTGATGCGGAAGCGGGCGCAGCGGCTGGTGACCTCGTCTACGTGTACTACGTACACGACCTGGCCCCCCAAACACAAGCACCAGGATTTCACACAACAGGGGGTTGAACGGCTTACATCTCACATGTGTGAGATAGCCAGAGGTCACATTAAGAAGGAGCCATCGTAGCCTGACTCTCAGACCACCAGTCAGCCACTCCACACAACACACATTGGACTAACTGCGATGTCTGAGTGTAATTGTCAGTTGGCAAACTTCCAACCGCGGCACTCAACGTTACCGCACTCTCTTCTTCTCCCCCACCTGAGCCCGGTCTCATGACACAGTCAGGAAGACCGGAGATGGGAGAGGGCGCAGGTGGCTGGCGCGGCGGGAGCCGCCCCTGGGCGTACCACCACACCTGGCTCGGATCCCACGGAGTGGGAGTGCTGGAAAGGCCACATTAAGAAGGAGCCATTGCAGCCTGACTCTCAGTCCGCCAGTCAGCCACTCCACACAAAACACACATTGGGCTGACCACGCGATCCGAGTTATCCCGTCAGTTGGCAACCTTCCAAGCCACGGCTTTTAGTGCACCGTGATAGTTTCAAGCGCGTCAGATTGTTTATAGTAAGGAAAAACGCTGAGCTCTCGACCTCACACTCTCCCCCACCCTCACAGTCAGACTACTGTCTGAGCCGGTCAGTTGCCTGATGTGGGAGTGGGCGCATTGGCTGACGGATAGGCGTACCCGTCTTCGCGCGCCACAGCACGACCTGGTCCCCATAACGCACACACCAGGATTCACTAACTCAGGGGATATGGAGCAGCCATGGCCGTCTGACTCCTCGTTCACTGGTCAGCCATTCGACACACACAGCACATACACTGAACCGACGGCGTGGCCTGGTGTAAGCGTCAGATTGGCAACCTTCCCAGCCACGGTTTCTAGGAAACCCTGATAGACTCAGTTACATGGTAATGGTGAGGGTGTTGTCGATATATTGGTGTAGGTAGTGTACGGTGATGTAGCTTAGCCTCCGGTGGTTTACCGCAGGTTTTTGTGAATGCGCATGTGTCCGAATAGGCCCATGCGACGAGTGAATGCACAAGGACAGTGAGGGCCGTGGAGGCAGCGATCTCTGCTGTGTGTTGGAGTTACAGGCATTGGTTCACCAGTCTCTGTACGATGGATTCGCAAGTGACCGACCAGGCCGATGCGTGAGGTGAGTGTGCGGTCGCAATGAGGGCAGTTTAGGAGAGAGTTCCTATTGTTGATGGTAGTAGTGGTGGTGCCATCAATGATAACATATAACATAATAATATGTAATATAATATAATGATAGCCGACAGTTCGACCGTCGTAGTCCGACGATGTCCACCGTATGCTCCATGGAAGGGTGGAGCAGGAACGGTGACTTGCACGTGAATTAGTTTTAAGTGATAGTAGCCCTGCGCTGCGGCTACCGCACTCTCTCCTCCTCCCCCACCTGAGCCCGGTGTCAAGACAGAGTCAAGAAGACCGGAGATGGGAAAGGGCGCAGTTGGCTGGCGCGACCGGAGCCGCCCCTGGGCGTGCCACCACACCTGGCTCGGATCCCACGGAGTGGGAGTGCCAGAAAGGCCACATTAAGAAGGAGCCATTGCAGCCTGACTCTCAGTCCGCCAGTCAGCCACTCCACACAAAACACACATTGAGCTGACCACGCGGTCCGAGTTATCCCGTCAGTTGGCAAACTTCCAAGCCACGGCTTTTAGCGCACCGTGATAGTTTTAAGCGCGTGATTGTTTATAGTAAGGAACATGCGCTGAGCTGTCGACCTCACTCTCTTCCCAACCCCCCACCATCAGACACTGTCCGAGCCGGTCAGTTGCCTGATGTGGGAGTGGGCGCATTGGCTGACGGATCAGCGTACCCGTCTTCGCGCGCCACAGCACGACCTGGCCCCCATAACGCACACACCAGGATTCACTAACTCAGGGGATATGGAGCAGCCATCGCCGTCTGACTCCCAGTCCACTGGTCAGCCACTCGACACACACAGCACATACACTGGGCCGATGGCATGGTTTGGTGGAAGCGTCAGATTGGCAGACTTCCCAGCCACGGTTTCTAGGAAACCGTGATATACTCTGGTAAATGGTGATTGTGAGGGTGTTGTCGATGTATTGCTGTAGATAGTGTGCGCTGATGTAGCTTAGCCTCCGGTGGTTTACCGGAGGTTGTCGTGGAGGCGCATGTGTCCTAATAGGCCCACGCGGTGTGTAAATGTGCGGGAGCAGTGAGGGCAGTGAAGGCGGGCGCGTCGACTGTATGTCGGAGCCCCAGGCACTGGTTCACCAGCCTCCGTGCGATGGATTCGCAGGTGACCGACCAGGCCAATGCGTGAGTTGAAGTTGCGGGCGCAGTGTGGGCAGGAGAAATCGGTAGAGGATGGGGGGATGTCATTCATGGTAGTGGGGGTGGCAGTGGCGCTAAGAATGGCAGGAGCGGAGGGTGTGCATGGTGTATCGGTGTTGTAGGCATTGTGGTGAATTCCGCTGTCATGGATGCGCATGTGACCAAATAGGCCCATGCGATGAGTGAATGCGCGAGGACAGTGAGGGCAGTGGAGGCGACGATCTCTGCTGTTTGATGGTGCTCCAGGCACTGGCTCACCGGTCTCTGTACGATGTATTCGCAAGTGACCGACCAGGCCGATGCGTGAGGTTAATGTGCGGTCGCATTGAGTACAGCTTAGGAGAGATTCCCCATCGCTGATGGTGGTGGTGGTAGTGAAGGCGGTGGTGGTTACGGTGGTGGGGGTAACAGGCGATGAGTAGATGGATGTGGTCTCTATGATGGTGGGAGTAATAGAATTGATGCGAGGAGTGAGGGTGGGAGAGTCAGAAGGAGGGTTGGCAGAATTTGACGTAGAAATTGGAATTTTCGGATTGTTGGTGCATTGCGTCCGAAGATGTCCAACCAGGCTGATTCGCGCACAGAATATGCGTTGACCACGCGGGCATGTTGGCAGGGGCCTGGGCATTGGCGGTGTTGGTCCGAGGGCGCTGGTGACTTTCGTGCCGCTCTTTTGGCCTTGGCGGCGGTGATCCGGTTGGCCTCATAGATTGCTGAACCAGTCTTCACTGCTCTTCTCCATGCCGGTCTATCCTGGGCGAGGTCCTCCCAGGTCGCCGAGTTGATTTGCAGTTGCTTCAGCGATTTCTTCAAAGTGTCCTTGTAGCGTCGTTTTTGACCTCCCTGCCGACGAGAACCCGTAGCGACATCTCCGTAGAAAAAGTCGTTTGGGTAGTCGCTCGTCGTCCATTCTTACCAGGTGGCCGCTCCATCGCAGTTGCACTTGCCTCAGCATGGCATGTATGCTTAGAATTCCGGTCCACTCCAAGGCTTTCCGTGTCCGGGATCCTGTCTTGCCATCTCAGCTTCAGTATTCTGCGGAGGCAGCTGAGATGAAAGTGATTCAGCTTCCTGGCTTGGTTCGAGTAGACGGTCCAGGTTTCCGCTCCGTAAAGGAGTGTCGTCAAGACGACGGCCTTGTACATCTTCAGTTTGGTGTTCAGGTGAATACCGTGGCGATTCCACACGGAGGCCTGCAGCCGGCCGAAGGCCTGACTAGCTTTGGAGATCCGTTGGGCAACCTCGTCATCGATTCTCGTGTTGCGCGATATCGTGCTTCCTAGATAAGCGAAGGTTTCCACGTTTTTGAGTTGAGCACCGTTGACATTGATTCGAGGAGCATTGTATTCCGCGCTGGGTGGCGGCTGGTGCATGACAACCGTTTTGGCTGTACTGATTGTTAATCCAAAATCGGCGCAGCCTTCGGCGAAGAGGTTCATGCTCCTTTGCATGTCCCTCCTCCGTCACGATGTTAAGGGTGCAGTCGTCCGCGAAGAGCAAGTCATGGACTGTAGTCGTAGACACGCGCGTTGGAGCCTGCATACGCCGACTGTTGAGAAGGTGCCCGTCAGTTCTGTAGGCGATGCGGATACCAGGCTGCTCATCACGGTAGGCGTCCATCAGCATAGCCGAGAACATGAGACTGAAGAGGGTGGGGGCCAGTACGCAGCCCTGCTTCACTCCGTTGGTCACTGCGAATGCTTCGGATACCGTCCCGTTGTCAGTGACGCGCTGTCATCCCGTCATGAAGCTAACGCACCATGTGCGTGAACCGCTCAGGACAACCAAATTTCTGCATGACTTTCCACAGTCCGTCACGATTCACCGTGTCAAAGGCTTTCGTTAGATCCACGAAGGTAGTGTATAGGTGAGTTCGCATCTCCTGACACTTCTCTTGTAGCTGGCGGGCGGCAAAGATCATATCGGTTGTTCCGCGGTGTCGGCGGAAGCCACATTGGCTTTTCCGGGAGCAGGCCCTGCTCTAGGTGACCGTTTCAGACGATTGAGAAGGATACGGGCGAAGATCTTCCGGGCGATGTCGAGCAACGAGATGCCTCTGTGATTATCACAGAGTTGCCGGTTCCCCTTCCGTTTGTAGAGATGGACGATGGTCGCGTCTTTGAAATCCTGAGGAACTTGTCCTTGGCGCCACATCTCCCTGGAAGAGTGTTGTAGAGTTCTGCCATCAGCCGGGGCCCACCGTGCTTGTAGACTTCCGGTGGGGATTGCGTCGGATCCCGGTGCTTTACCGCTGGAAAATCTGCTGCACGGCCCGGATGGTTTTCTGGTAGGGAAGGCGGCAGATCCAGGTCATTGTTCGTGTCCACTTGAGGGAGCCGGTCAATGGCAGCATCGAAGATGGCTGATGAGCAATTAAGGACATTTCTAAAGTGCTCGGCCCAGCGCTTCAGAATTTGCGATTTCTCTGTCAGCAGTGTTGTGCCGTCAGAGCTGAGCAGTGGTGCGGTGCTCTTGATACACGGGCCGAAGATGGCCTTGATGACTTTGAAAAAGTTTTTCATTTCATTGCGGTCCGCATACCCCTGGATTTCCTCAGCCTTTCGGATCATCCAGGCATCCTGCATCTCCAGCAGCCGTTGTTGTACAAGGCGCCGGCATCTGAAAAAGGCTGCTTTGGTGGCGTCAGTCTGAAGGTCCATGTAGGCGTTGTGTAGTCCATTCTTCTCCACGAGTAAGTTGCTGATGTCGGCGTCATTGTCGTCAAACCAGTCCTGGTGTCGACGGCGTGCGCATCCAAGGACATCGAGGGCGGTGGACTGGATGACATTTCGCAGTTGACACCATCGTGTCTCCACGGTAGCGTTATCATCTGGAGCATGCAGGTCCTCCAGTTTCTCGGTTATTTGGTTGCTGAAATCAAAACAGTGAGCAGGCAAATTTAATAAAAGAGTATTTAACTTACATGGCGGCCTCTTACCTAGGGGCCTTTGTCGGGGTTGCAGTCAGAGTCTCATCTGGGAGATGACGAGGCGGTGATCTGTCCAACCATCGGCATCGCGGATCGCCTTGGTTACCAGCACGTCCTGTCGATCTCGCCTCCGGACGAGAACATAGTCCAGCAGATGCCAGTGCCGCGACCGAGGGTGCATCCACGTGGCCTTCTCCCGCGTCGGAAGGCGGAAGAAGGTGTTGGACAGCAGGAGACGGTGTTCCGCACACGTGCGCAGAAGAAGGAGGCCATTATCGTTGCAGCTATTGAGACCGTGGGGACCCAGCACTCCCTGCCAGGCAGCGTGGTCCGTTCCGACGCGGGAATTGAAGTCACCAAGGACAATTAACTTGTCCTCTTTCGGCACAGTCGCCAGCAAGGCGTGCAGGTCCTCGTAGAATTTGTCCTTTGCCGCATCAGAGCTCGTCATTGGGGGAGCGTAGGCGCTGATGATGGTGGTGAACTGGTCTCCCCGAAGAGGCAGGCGGAGGCTCATCAGGCGATCATTGATACCCTGCGGCAGACAGGGCAGACGTCCCACGATGTCGTTACGGATGGCAAAGGCAACACCAGCGTCGCGTCGCTCTGCCTTTGGCCGGCCGCTCCAGAAGAAGGTGTAGCCGGCCCCACCTCCTCCAGTTGACCCTGCTCAGAGAATCGGGTCTCGCTGAGAGCAGCAATGTCCACCTTGTAGCGCGCCAGTTCCCGAGCGACTAGCGCCGTCCTCCGTTCCGGCCAGTTGCTCCTAGGATTTTCTAAAAGGGAACGAACACTCGAGGCTGCTAGTGTGAGTGGACTCACCCAAGTAGCCTGGAGAGTATGGCGAGGAGGATGGGGACGGGGGGTATTGTTGTTTGTTTGAGTTTTACGACCGCGTAGTTTGCGATCTGCGAGCCGCGGCCGGCTGCAGAAGACGTGAGACCCAGCATTTTTTAGGGCACATTTTCTAGTCCCTTCCTCCGCGAGGAGGCAAGCAGTGCTATCCCTAAATAGGGCTGCTCGGACATCCCAGACGGCTGCCGAACTCCACTATGGGTCACGGATTTTTTTTAGTGGGAGAACGACCCGAGTTAGTCTGGGCCGCCTACGGGGTTGCTGTCGCCCCCACCGTAGGACTTTTTGAGAGGGGGGAGGTGGGAAGTTCGGGGGTCAGACATACCGGGTGTGGAGGCACACACAACACCGGAGACCCTCACCTGGTTTAGCCAGCCGGTCGTGACGGTTGCCCGGGGTGTGGCCGCTGGGAAGAACCCAACTTCGAGGAGCCACAGGTGAGAGTTGGGTACCAGTTAGAGGCGGCCACAGGAGCATTCACCACCTGTACGAGACAAATGGAGCGACCAAATGCTATCTGTGTGGTGCTACCCCTAACGAGTACCCCGACACCCTACACACTTACCCCTATAATGATATAATACATAATATATAATCATATAAGTAATTAGAAATAAAATAGCGCGAAGAAGGGCTTTTGTCTTCGTCGGACACGGGCTCCAGTTATCGGAAAATCTGCAAACCTGAATAGGTGGTCCACTTCCTAAGCATTACAACTGCCAGGCCCTAGAAAAACCACCTTCATGTAAGTTTTCGGTTATTAAGAGAGGCTAAGTGAAGAGGAAATCAGAGTTTCAAACAAGAGGTGCACAATAAAACAGGAGCGAGGCGGCAATTGAAAACAATGAGTGGAAACAAACAACCTAAATGGCCTGGATTGGGGGAAAAGTACAGGCGAAGAGTTCAAAAAACGTACCAGTCAGCCACGCAAAACGACTTGGAACCTCGTCTTCAGGACGCTGATACACCTTGAGGTCGCTATATCCATAAGACATTGGGAACTCGATGCACTTCGACCCTACAAAGATAGCGTGGACAAACTGAGGAAAAGGGGTTTGAAGGAGAATTTTCAGAAATGAAAACGTCTAAAGTGCAACGACTTGTTTGCACCGGATCAAACTGGCTCCGATGCTCAAAAGCACAAACGAGTAGATTATCTGTGGCGAAGAATGACATAAGAGGGTGGAGGGAACGAAACCTTGGCGGAAACAATTTACCGGCGGAATTCCGTTCGTAGGCCTCAAATATGGACGCGTAGAGACCGGGCAGGTAACCCTCACGCAGCGCCGCTGCTGCCGACTGCGCAGTGATATACATGCGCGCCGAGAGAGCGTCCGGTGGTTGGATGCAGCCGCTAAACTGATACAGCCGACCTGCTGTGGTAGCCAGCACGGCACACATCTGCGGTTCACCCACAGGTACCAAAGCAGAGCCTGGTGGGTAACGTACCGCAGCCAGACTGGTCAGGCTATTATCCAGAGTGATCAACTGAAATTATTGTAGAACAAAAAACAAAAGAAGTATGGGCATATGTGAGAAATTCGTTCATTATTGGCATCAAGGTAACAATAATTGCTTCTGGTGCCACCGCCGCCACCACCACCACCACCAACACGACGTCTTCGGCGTCATCAACATAATCAGCATTGATGTGTTTTACGAGACATGCATCCAACAACCATAGACATTTGATAGTTAGACGAGCAAGCTGTCCACAGATTAGGTTGCTAATTGTTGTGGAAAAATGCGAAAGCCACTAGAGACCGCTGCATCGTTTCCACTATGAAAAAGCTCTTCCAATCGACAGTCCGCATTTTATCGACTGGAGAATTTAGATCAATAATTCGCGTTTGCCAGACGTTAGGCCGGCGTTTTAAGGTTTGTCAACCCTGCTCATCGTCTAAGCAGTTCAGGTAAGTTAACAAGACAGTGCATTTGATTAAACACGAGGAAACGCATCTGGAGATTACAGATGATTGCACAACTCGCATGTTGAGTTGGGCGACTGTTCATTGTACCCTTTCCAAAACAGACGGCTGTGCAGGCAACAGGTAGCCATCTTCAGTCCTGAAAATTCTGACAGCAATGACAATCATATCAGGATGTACTCGAATGCTCAACAAAATCAATGACGTCCTGCTGAAACTATGGCCAGAAAGCAGACGACTCAGAGTTTGCTTACAGACAACATAAGTTCGCGACCTATATAAAAGCACGGAAGGCACCGCAATATGAGTATGAAAGTAAGCACTCGTTGAGAGCGGTCGAAGCTACTGCGCAAAAAACGATCAGCGAGATCACGATGTGTGTTTATGCAAAAAAGTCTACAGTTATTTAGGTGCCGTGTACTTCTAACGACATTAACCGTTATGTATTCAGCCAGAATCAACTGTGGGCTTGCGCCGTCAGTGGTGGAATCTCAAAATAAGTTGAGCTAGTAGGACCGCAAGTCTCATAGGACACAGACGTGATAAAGGTCAGCTTTCAGCACATCTATTTAAGTTTTCAACTGGTCACCGTAGCCATTGCCAGGTAAAACCAGGTTCAAAAACGATGACATGTAAGAAGACTTATTCCTCCAGCTGGAACAGGATATGACGGAGAAGGCTAAACCGATTACATAGCAGTTTGTCGGCGAAAGGCCGGAAAAATTAGCACAGTAAACATTGGATGAATACCTTTCCAGAATATGAGCTATGTCTTCTATTCATACAGATGAATTATTTAGAGTAGAATAACAGTTTTCGCATTTGGATCTTCAAAATGGCCATAGGCGGATTCCAAAACTTTTGAAAGGGTCTGATGACTGAGAAGAGTGTCTAGTTGATACAGTGATCGATTTCATTTCGACCTTACCCGTTAGGCAGACAGTTTGATCTAAGTTAACAGAACTTGTAACCTAGCCCAAGATCTTTACCATCTGCCAATACCATGCACATATCTCAGACTGGGATATCAGGGGGGGGATACAGAGAGAAGTGCAAACAAGAGAGACGGTGGGAGTTATTTATCTCCCTGTTTTGCAGAAAAATTCAGCATGTATGTGGCAAAAGGGGTAGTGTAAATCACTTGGTAGTCTGCAAACAGCGAAGATAAAAATATCATATGAAAAGCAAGCTAAGGGGGGAACACTCCCGCCAGCACTTGCCAATAATTACATCATGAACTAAGCAACACATACACATGACAAGGAAAATAAATAATTTGGACTTAGCGTACTTCTCTCCAAAGGCTCTCCACGGTCGAGGATAAAAAACGGTCCTCCGAAGACGATAACATGGCCTCGTAGATGACACCGTCATCAGTCCCAATCAGGATTTCCTGTGTGGTCGTTTCACTCTCATTGTACTGATTCCAAAGCACCGCGTTTAAACAAAAGATCCTAAGAAAACAATAAATAGAATTTATTGACGAATGCTCACCGATCGCTAACAGAACTCACTCGTTCTGCTCTGCCTTGGGGCTCACACTCGAGCCCCGCCAGCAGCCACAAAGCAGCTAGTAGTATAAAAGGCAGATACGCATGGCCAAAAAAGACAAGGGAGACTGGAATGACCATTGCTGGCTCATTAGCCATCATCATCCCATCATAACAAACGCCAGGTGGTGCAGCACCCCAGGCTGTAACCAGCGACTGGTTGATCAGAAGGTTGCGAATAAAAAAGCAGAAGCCCTCGGGAAAGAGAAAGGGAGAGAGCGTGTATGCATTTCTGCTCGGATGGTGGCCTGATGCTGGGAGCGGGATAGAGAGTGAGGTCGACGGCTCAGCACATCTTCCTCACTATAAAAAATCTGATGCACTTGAAGTTATCACAATGCGCTAAAAGCTGTGGCCTGGAAGGCTGCTAACTGACGGGATAACTCGGGCCGCGTACTCAGCCCAAGTGTGTCTGTGCGGAGTGGCTGACTGTTGGTCTGATGAGACAGACTGCAATGGCTCCCTCTTAATGTGGAATATATGGCACTCCCACTGAGATGGGGTCAGAGCCGTCCCCCTTTTACCGTTTTGTTCTTGTTTGTGATGAGACAGCGTGCGTGGGCCTGCATCCTCTCCCACCTACGATCTTCTTGCCTCTGACTTGACACCGGTTTTAGGTGAGGGAGTGAAACAGGAAGTTAGGTAGATGCGGCAAAAGTCTGCTCCCACTAAAAACCAGCGCCAGTCACCGTTCTCGCATGGCCATGATGCGGAGCACACAGTGGACATCGTCGAAACCGACGGTCAAAATGGCGTCATGTGTGTATGTAGCCAAAGTTATGACGGAAACGAAGAGCCAGCCTGGGGGCGAAATTGCAAAAAAACAGCAGTAGCTAAAGAAACAGGCAAGTTCCCTGACTAACTTGAACAATTCTGACATAAAAGGCCATAGCTGCAGCAAGCCGTGCAAAATTCCCAGACTTATTGAAATGACAAATAAGTTCCTCACAAGTATGACCGGTGACCCGCGAACGAAATATTGGCACCGACAATACCAAATTTCCATACGTTCATATGGACAACCTTGTGGAGAAGATTTAGCAGTGAACTTTCAAAGCAAAGGGACAGCGACAGGAATTAACAAATTCTGTTTATTATTTGAAACCCGGAAAATCCTTCAGTTCACTTAAAGCCTGGGATATATCGTAAGAAATGGAAGGAATACGAGGACAAAGTGACGAACAAAAGGTCAATTGCGTGAATGGATGACGCCATCGAAGTCAAAAGCAAACAAAGGAAAAATTCTCAAACAAGGGTACCTTAGCTTTCGATATTTGCTTGAGCTTGAGCTTCCTGGTTGTGTAGAAGTTGGTTCCTGACTGCATGCTGACAATTATGTGACAACCCCGAGGATCGACAAAAAGGTTATGGACGCGGTCATCTGAGAGGTGACTGATTTCAGTCTCTAAAAGCGGAAAACTGAGACCATAAATCTTGAAACATTCTTATGCTCGAAGTTCGATTGAATCGATGGTCACAGTGTAGAGAGAAATAAATATCCAGAAATTATAACTGATAGCGACAATAATATTCGTAGATGTCACACCTACGTGACTTAGAGACCAATTTCGAGAGAAAACTTTCGTGAGGAAAAAAGATGTAACAGGACCTTTTGGAGACTTTGGCTATTGACAATAGCTACATGCAATAGTGAACAATAAGCAGTAGCGGGAATATTTCCGGCCGGAGTCAAACTTGAGAAGCAGAGACCGTGCCCACAGACCAGGGGACCTTGTCGCTATTTGAGAAAGGCGATTGATAAAAGTCCCAACCTCCTTGGAATTTTAGTTATTGTCCTCAAGAGTTACTACTTGTACGAAGAAAAACGAACGGAAAGAAATCATAAATATGTTGACAGGGGTAAAAAAGTGTCGATCAGTACTTTCTACTACTTTGGGACAGAAAACGAAGCCACTGCTACCAACAACGCACTCTCGTCTGCTGTGATGATATCATGTCTGTATCTGATGGTACCCTCGGGATGCCCTGCGAGCAATCTTAGTGCACAACGGAATGCCACTAAGGCTAACTCAATTGATTAAAACCTAGTTTCACTGAAGGAGAACCGACGTCCGCATGAATAGCGATGGCGATTTTCTTTACGTCACCTCTAATGTCGGCTAGACCTGTGGTACCTAGTTAAATTTGCTTAAATATGCAGCACTCCGCAGTGGCAGACTACTCCATTAGTATAGTATTTGTTGGTCCGTACATTACGAAACTGGGCTATGCTTGTGATGTTGAGACGACAGTCAACTTCCCTGAGGAAATGAAGCCTGCGGCATATTTGAGATGTAGTCAGCCGAGTTGGGCAATGAAATCAGTCTCTCAAAGATTGTGGTGATAAACTCTAGTTTTGAAGCATGATAAGTCAGTCCAGTCAAGGGAGACGGTGAGGTTTTGGGTCAGATTATAACTATCATTACCTCAGGTATTCTTTTACTTCTGACGGTCAACCTACTACACAAAAAATTGACAATCGGATTAACCAGGTGCGTATAGGCAAAGAGAAAAGCCTTCTGAAACGGCGTAATCTCAGATCGAATGAGAATACGAAGACAAGCCTTCTGAAAGTATAAGAAAGTGACCCGTGTTCTCAGAAGATGCACTCTGAATGAAAACACACAAAAGAGGGTGTCTGCGATAAATTCTCCAAGTTTTCTTTTTGGCAACCTCTTCAACTGACTGTTATGCAGTCGATCGGGGAACCAATCCTTCAACTGCGCCCTTCTTCTCACTTTGACATACCAGTCATAATAAAGGCCGCCAAAAGTTAAAATGCGCCTCCATCGATGCTGGACGTTTATAGAATTCAACCACTTTTTAAGTCAATAAAAAAATGGCCATATAAAGTGGTGAATTAGTTTAGAAAAATAAACGCCAGATGTGGTAGTTTAAGTGTATCACTGTCGGCAACTTTGAGGCACATACAAATCCATACTATTTACCAAATAAAGCGCCGAACTAACGGCAAACTGCTTCGTTGAGTGATGTACTCAACAACGCCAACAACCACTATGAAGGAAGAGCGCTCCGACACAGTAAAATGGCGTGACGCAAAAATCAAATATAGCTGGGGAAAAACTAAAAGATGTCGCAACCAAAAATCTAAGTAATCGCATTGCTGCGGACTACGTTACTCCGGAAAAGGCTCATCTAGGAAGGATATTGCAGGAGTGTATTCAGCCGGTTAAAAATTTGTTACACCTACCCCAATAACGACACGAGTTAACGGCATACCAAAAATACTGGCAGGAACAAGCGGCAGAAAACTACTGACAAATGCTGCGTAAATGTATGATAACGCCTTACTTACATATACTGAAAAAGCGTAGGAATTCACTCCGTGCCTACTGAATCAAAACCAAGTGCGGGCACCTAAGTTGGCCCTGGCAGTATAGACAGAGCATGTTTTTGCGCTTATGCAAAGACCATGCGCAGTTAGATAGTCTTCCGCACCCAGACTGACTGAGCCGATCGAGTTAGTGAGCTGTGTCGAAGCCTGCTTGGCTGCTCGTGATATTGCAAGTGCGCTCAATATGCTCAGTCAGAATCCCCATTCATGATCATTTCTGCTGTAAAACAGCACATTTTATGGGCGCGTGCAGTTGATAACGGTGGGTATAAGTGTAAAACCGAGACCCATCACGATGCCTCCGCGGACAAAGCATTTTTCTTCGGCATGTGCGTTAGTGTTTACCTGGGAAAATGTTATCAAGGGGAGAAAAAATGTCCGAATTCCAAAGAAATTCGGATGTATGAATTTAAAATACTGCGCAAACTATGGTGTTAGAGCATGGTAAGCGAACTTCAAAGCATATTTATGGACTATTATAATACATACTATTGCAACACCGTGGCAGATCATTAATAGTACGAAGATATTCCACTGACGCTCAGTGAAATTGATTAAATTTTTTATATCAATTACAGAGCCGTATCGAAAGGGCCACCCCAGAGATTAACTATGATCGTATGATTTTAAAATCATACGTATGCATTAATTAATTGATTTATCAAGGTAGTGCCTTACAATAATAAAAGAAAAATCAAGGTAGTCCCTTACAATAATAAAAGAAAAATTACCGGAGTAATCACTTCTATCAGATAGTGTGGCCTTGATCAAAATGTTGGCTGTAGTAGTTGCAAACAGGATATCACTTGTCACTACTGCATGTGTTATGTGCGCGGCCGGCCTATATGATATTACCTACCAAAAATACGTTCATACCGAAACCACCCAAGAGCCTGCAAAGAGTATGATGCTTCCTTGATGAAAGAAAATGGTTAAGTTTGAGCTAATTAAAGCATTTACCGAACAAATACTATTATCACTCATCATGTTAAGCAAACCATTGTGAACATTGAGGCTGTTTCATGAAAAAGATCGAAGCCGATTTTTAAAAGAACGTACGACGTTTGGCGTATATCAACAAAATAGACAAATCGATAATAACGTGAAAAACTGTGGATAAATAGAAAGCATAAAGTTCGGCTGTAACGATCTAAATGTTTGTGTAGACATATTTAGTCAACTATTTGCATTTAATAGGGGATATGGAGGTTTCCTCCTTTTCAGTCTAGTTAACTTTCATTTTAATTTGGCTTTGTTATAGTACTGAACTTTTACAGATTTTTAGGCAATGACCTAAGGCCTGGGGAAAAATTCCTCCAAAATTATGCATATTTGGATGCAAAAAGGCGAGTGGTAAGATGAGGAGTACAAAGGATACGAAAAATCCATGGAGGAATTATGCGGTATATACGACCGATCAATCGGGGGAAGAGCCACAATACGCAAAAGATTATGGCTGGAGTTAATGCAAAACAGATAAACATTGTCAACTTCTTTTCTTCTTACACTTAAAAATTTAACGTTCACCAGTTGACATCTCGCAGTATGCGAAAAACTGGACCAAGGAAGCCCTCAGAACACTCCCT